>JAFBJW010001685.1:0-227500 GCA_016785235.1 Pseudorhombus dupliciocellatus | reverse complement strand
TTGTCGCGTGTCTCCTGGACGTTTGGACGGTCTAAACGCGTTTGATTTATTTGCTTATGAAGGTAATTCCTTTGTGTGCTTTCACATCGTTCTGGAAGAGCGGTGCTCGATTTTATACAGAACTCCTGGTATCACAGTGGCTCCCGCCCACGAGCTTTATCTTACACTTTACTTTGTTTAGCTTTTTTTTTTTCCTGCACGCTCTTATTTACAGTCTCCCTGACATTATGTTGTAAATGACCACAGCATGCAGGGCCGCTCTGATATCTATCTATATATATATATATATATATATATGCATATGTGACGGACGACGGTGAACACATAGAAAATGTCTCAGTCCGTGCTGATCGTCATGTTTCGGGTATTAAATTACACTTTCTCTGTTTTATGTTCGAAACAGCGGATGCAGACGCACAGGCAGTTTGTTTGCTCTGCTCCAAAGCATCGTGGGTAAATTTACTTTGCCGCATTTTTACGGTTGCTTTGATTAGGTTCTCGCGAGCCAGCGAGGCTCATGGATTTGGTCTCATGAATTCAAATACTTTCAAATGGAGCCAATCCCGACGTGCTGCCACGGTTGAGCTTTAAGTGGACATCTAAACACAATAAACTCAGGGAACTGCCACGGATTCAAGAATGAATTTTTACTGTCGGTCCACACACAGGCCAGCTGAGTTTATTTTGCTCAAGCATGACTAACTGTAGGTGTCTGATGCCGGAGCCACGGCACCGCAGACGGACCTCGGCTTTGTTTTTCCTTATTTATAGATTTATATTTTATGGTGCTCAGCTTCCATCACATGATTATCAAGTAAAATAGTTATTAGTATTTAATAACCGCCCCCCGTGACCCAGTGGTGGACAAGCAGTTGAAGATGAATGAATGAATGGTTATTAATGCGAACACAACTGTTGATGTGTTGTTGACGTGCACCATGTGTTCATGTGCCTCTCCAGGCCCGGCTGGTTTAATAGACCAAACACACTGACACAGTTAAAGACGCGACCTCATTGGCAAAGGTAATGACTCAAGTAATCAAAGCTGAACGCTCCACAGGGTTGTAATATTGTGTTTCTTTTCTCCTCTGCTGCATGAGAACATTTCATTCAGTGTCTGTATCTTTATTCTTGATCATTTTCAAGGTAAAGCCTGTAAAGCCTGAGCTTTTCCCATCGTATTTAAAGTTACTAAATCGACCAAGAGGGAGAGGGATGGTGTTGACATCAGTCCCCGCGTCCAACGTGATGGACAACATGTCAACATCGTGTCCCTTCACGACCAAATGCTAATTTACACACTGAGCTCTGAATGACTGGAACTCCTTTGTTATCAGAGTTGATGATGATGATGATGATGATGATGATGCAGTGACCCATCCATCCATCCATCCATCCATTAATATGAAAAAACAGTGAAAGTGCGAGTTATTCTCTCAACAAGGTAAAACTTTAGCCAGAGCTCCCCTGCTGCCCTTCGTAGCCCAAAGCTTGGTGTGTGATAAATGGAAGCTGGAGATGAGCCACTCAGAGAGTGAGGAAGGAGAAAGGCTTGCGTATATAACACAACCGGGAATGTTGCTCTGCGTGCTCAGTGCGACATGGACGCTTTGTCACGTGCAACAAACGTGCACTCCTACGCCCCAGGGGGCGTTCACATGAACGGATGAGATCTGAGACGCAGAGGTGAGCGGTGTGGGCTAACTGTCTAACCTGGCCCTTCTCCAAACAGAGAGGGAGGGGGGTGGGGGGGCGCTGCAGTGTGTCAGATCTGGGCTGCTCGCCAGGTGAGCGCTCTCACATGAGACTCTGCAGCGTTAACTTCGGCTGCCCAGCAAGACCTTGGCAACTGTGTGTGTGTGAGTGTGTGTGTGTGTGTGTGTGTGTGTGTGTGTGTGTGTGTGTGAGTGTGTGTGTGTGTGTGTAACCCCTGTAGTGGGGACCTAAATCTATTTCAACATAGGACTAACATTCATTATAAGGGAGTTTTCTGGTTGGGTAAAGTACGTCTTGTCTCCAGGAAATGATTTTAATTCAGCGTAATTCCCTCTTAACTCCTCGACTCTGTGTGTGTGTGTGTGTGTGTGTGTGTGTGTGTGTGTGTGTGTGGTATACAAAGCTTCCTGCTGGTGTGTGTGGGTTGATCTGAACTGAAATTCGTTGCATTAAATGCATAACATGATGTCCAGCCAGCTCTGCGGTCAGTGTGGTTAACAAAGTCATCTGGAGCTTAATTTTCCACCGGGCTGTATTTCCTTTCTCATTATTTTCTTCTTTCATTTCCTTTACTTGAACTTCAATTTCCTCAATTAGCCCTCTTTTCCTCCCTCCCTCGCTTCCCCTGCATGCACTCACTTCCTCGTGCCTGGAATCTGTCCTTTCTTCAGTGTGAATGCTTCTCTCCTCCATTCTTCCTTCCCTCCCTGGTGAGTCGGCATCATTACGGACCTTACACAGACTCCCCCCCCCACCCTCCCTAAGCTATTAGCATTATCCACAATTCTTTGCCAGGCTTACCTGACCATGTGTGTGTGTGTGTGTGTGTGAGTGTGTGTCCTTGGTCGAGGGAGGGAAGGGGGGGACTCATTTTTTTGACTCAGGTGGTTTCTGGTCCAGGCCGGGTCAGCGAGATAAAACGCAGCTCACATCGGCCAACTGGCAATGAAACACACACGATTCAAAGCTCAGTGTCGCGTCGTTCCACGCACTGATCACGCGGCGGCGCGGCCTCAACTCAAATCCACCAGGGCTCCGGTATTAATAACTTGACGACGACCCACAGGCCTACAGTCGCTGAACTGCCGTGGCTGCTCAGCTAACCGCCAACGTGCTCGCCAGCGGGCGTTATCTCCGTGCGGCAGCGTTCACGAAGCTCAAGGTCGCTGCTATATTCTCTCCACGGGGCCTTTAAATCCGGACTGCCTGTAAATACATACGGCTTCGTTTAGTTTGCTGCACAGCAAAGTTCACACAAGTTTGCTAAATGTCAAGCAAGCTTGTTCGCACTGTTGATAATACGGTTTTAATAATTCATCAAGTCAAATGTATTCAAAGAGACGTAAATGAGCTCAGCACACGGAGCCAGTGCTTCCACTGCTTAACGAACTAATGCTCTCACCAAAAACACTTTAAAAGCCAGCGACATTAAATTGATAAATACATGCTGCAATTAAAGCACGTGCTCTGAGTCCAGGTATCATAAGTGTGTGTGTGTGTGTTGGGGGGGGGGGGGGGGCTTCCTCCCCTGCTTATGAGGGAATCTACAATACGTGGTATGTGTGCTCAACTTTTTCTTCTGGATGACTTTCAAAGATTGGTGCCAGTTGATAGGGGCTTGGCACAGTGTCCGCTGGCAACAGAAGCAGAAAAATACCACATATCACAGTGGAGGAGAGACTGCTTGGCTCAGCTGTAATGAAGTACTTTCATTCACTATGTATTATGTAGTGCTTTTACCATCATTCACCGCCCACCTCTCTGGAAACTGACTGTCATTCTTTGGCTAAAAATAAAATGAACTAAAGGATGATAAATACAATAAATGCTGCGTGTCCTGTTTTCTTTCTCTCTCTAACCCGGTGCCCCCAACTGCGGTTGTTACCGTCGGACCAATCAAAGAATTCAAAGGACTCGTGAAAGGCGTTCTAAACGGAATGAACTTCGTCTGACTCCCTGCAGCGGCTGTGAAAAGGTAAAAACTAACGATTGATATTAATCTGCCTCAGCCGATCGATGAGGCAGCAGCACCAAGCTGCTCTGTGCACGTCACACGCCCGCTCACAGAGCGAGAGAGAGAGAGAGGAGGAGGAGAGTGGGGGGGGCAAATCATCTGGCGTCCGACCAAGGATGTTTATGTTAATCCAGAGTGGCCCGGTGGTAGCAGGCCGCCAGTGACTGTACCGTTAATGAAATGGAACCGGATGGAGGCCTTATTAATGATGTGTAATCTTCTAAAGGGGGGGGGGGGTCTTTATTAATGGGAGTGATCCTTAGATTCCTTCATTAGCAGGAAGAATGTAAAAGTAATACACTGCAGTGGGGAAGTGGAGGCTCTGAGCTTTGTGCAGTTAATGTCAGCACCACCGCAAACACCTTTCCAGATCAGCGATTTCTCCGAAACATCAAAACATCAAAAGCAAATCTTGGCGCTCCAGTTGGAGACCCGCCTGATCACCCAGGGAGCGACTTTAATCTTTACACCGTCTGTTTATACCAAAGATGGTTTGAACCCACAGAAAAAACATCCCAGCAAAACTCTGTTCTTTCTCTACGACCTGAGGCTTGTAAGCACTTTTGTGCAGCAATCCCTCAAATCGTACATTATTTTACTGGCTTACTATGGGTCATACATTAAAGATAAGGTCCTGTGCTCGCACAAGTACAACACAATACTGCTGCGAGCCCACACACAGACAGGCAAACTGCAGCCCCTCTGACCGCGGGACGGCCATAAAAACTAAATATTGATTGTGAGAGAGGGTAGCAGAGATCTTTGAAATGTGGCTGGATTATGCTTCTGTTAATGGGATCTCTTCAAGTTCCACTCCAGTGAAATGGCTTCCAGCTCCCTCACACTTCATCCTGGCTTTGTCTCTCCAAAGTCTTCCGGTGGGCCGCCAGAGTACGAGCTCCGAACCTGCGTGGATTATTACGGCCAAATATCACGTTTTGTTCCACGTAGGCTCCTCGTGTGTCAACAATATTTAAATCATAAAATAACTGAGACAGCATCATGACTGAAACCATGCAGCTCAAGAATTATACATCTATACGACACTAAAGTAAAAAAAAACAATGTTTTTGCTATAGTTCATAATGTTACATACAAAAACGTCTTATAGCTCAAATGTACCTTAGAATCAAATGTGTTCAGGCATGTTTTGAAGGTTGAATATTTCCAATAAGTTCATAAAAAAACGACAAAAAACTCTAAGTCTTCTAAAAAAAAAGTCTCCTGAATATCTATTTATTTTTTATTTTTAAGATTCTTGACGCGTGACACTCAGCATCTGGCCCGACAGACTGGACATTTGACGACCAAAGAGCCTGATGGTAATAAGTTGGTAAACTGTTCCAATAAAGCCCGGAGAAGTTGGTCCAGACTGTCTCCAGACGTTTCCTTTCACACCGAGATGAGTTTACAGCAGCAACAAATCCTCTGGAGGATTGAGGACGGCCGAGGAGCTGCAGGCAGAGGCATGAGGTAACACACTCAGTCCCAGTGACACAGCAGCACTTTCACTCTCTTGACAGCTTCATCAACTTTATTCCTGTTTCTGTTGCATGTTGGAACCCGGCCCTCCTGCTCATCTTCTCCTCAGTGCATGTGTGAAACAAGCTAAAAATGGAGCGATAGAAGGTCAGCGGTCGGATCCCCGGCTCCGATGGCCGTTACAGTGACTGACGCCAGTATAAAAGTGTTATGTGGACGTGTGACTCATTGTGTAAATCACTGTGAGAGGTTGTTAACAGAAGAGAGGAGCTATATAAACGCACTGCGTTAGCCGCACCAGTCAACGGCCCTTTTCCAGGGTTAAGATTTCAGGGATCGTCTAAATTGATCCTGTTGACAGCCCTGAGTCTCCTGCGGCTGCCAGGCCAACGACGCATTAGTTCCACTAGAATGAGAAGCTGCCGCAGAGGCCGGGGATGTCAAGAGATCTGGATGCTGTTACTCAAACACTCAAGTCAGGTCCATTACCTGTAATTATTGTTTACGATCTGTCAGCGTGTTAAGCCCGTCAAGCTCCGCAGTCCAGGGCAGGAAAAAGACATTACTGATGTGAATATTAGCTTGTCCATGGACCAGCACATTCCGACAGATGATGAAATCCGTCCGCTGAGCGCCACCCTGTCCAGGTGTAGCGACCTGCGGTGCATGTTTCCCAATGTACTCTGTTGCATTTGAGCTAATTGGGGTCTTTATTTCTGTGGCGTGATCAGAGTGAAGCTAAAGCCAAGTGACAAGGATTCAGATCACACGTCTATAAGTGTTGAGCGCTGAGTTGCGACCCGCTCGCCCGCCGTCACTCCCCTCACACGTGATCCTTCTCTGTTTCCGCTGGTTATTTCCGGAACTGTCTTCAGATAAATCGTTGCTTTTGGCTCCCACTGGTTTGCGACTTCGCGGAGGCACAGAGTGGAGGTTCGTATCAATTAACACTCACGAGGATATGAAACGTGCTGCTGTCGCTGAGTTGACATAACGACCCGTGAGCCGCTTTGAGACGCTGAACTGAGCTCCGCTGTTAAAGAGAATTCAAATGTGGCCGTGAGACCCGGGAGTTGCTCTCGGCACCCTCCAAGAAAAAAGAGAATGTTTGAATGAGTGAGAGCAGGAGGTCCCGGCCAGGACGCCTTGCTGAGCATCATGGAAGCCAAAAAAAAGTTGAAATATTCGCATAAAAGTGGGGAGACGCAGAGATTGATGTGATGTTAACAGATAAAAAAAACGTGACCTCCACGAGCTGATTGCGACAAACCTGTGCAAAGAGCAGAGTTCTGTGTGCAGCGCATGAATAATGTAAACAATTAGCAGCATCCAACCCACTCCATCTCTGCCCGTCCAATTAGCATTATCAAGTCATGAGAAGTGAAGACGAACGCAGCGACCCTGCGTCTGCCGTCGCACGTTCCTGCTGTCACTGCGTTTTTCTCCTCACATTTCAGTTCTTACTATTCCGTCTCCTCTCGTGTGTGTGTGTGTGTGTGTGTGTGTGTATATATGTTTATTGGACATTATTTACCAAACAGCGCATGGAGACATCCAGCAAGATGTGTTTATTCACTCAAAATGATTTCCCTGGACACAGCAGAGGCAGCGTGCTAAGTTAATTGAATCTTAATCCGTGCTTTTCCCCTGTCCCCCACCCCCCCACCCCCCCACCCCCCCATTCCCACAGTCTCCAGACAGTTCCGTGCTGAGGCACCCCAGTGGGGAGCTGTAAGTTTAAGTGGTGTTAAATATTTACAGAGGAGAAGGTATTAATTCATATTTCACTGGAAGAAAAAAAAAAAAAAAAAGTCTCTCATTCCTCTGTGCTCCTGTGGAAATGAGCGATGAGTGAGAGAGGCAGCCAGAGAACGGGTGTGGACGAGCCTTGTTGTTCTTCCTCCTCTGCACCTGCAGCATGGAGGTATAAAGTGTTCGTTTCAGGAAGGCCCATTCATCGTTATTACGCAGTCGCTATGTGTTGTGCTCGTCGTGCTCGAGGGCAGTCCTTCCGTAGAACTCTGAACAAATACACTCGCTGCCTGGGGGATGAATCCAGCTGACTTTGGTCATCCCCTCTCCTCTAGCGCCACCAGCAGGTCAAGCATCAGGCCCTCGCCCTGAAGCCTGAGTCATCCCCAGTCGATGCTCACGCCACTGAGTGTGAGTGTCCAGCTTGGATCATCCTCAAAATGATGGGTTTTAGGGAGTTAGGTTGATTCCCATGCCGTCTGAGCCCATGACTTCTCGTCGAGCACAACAATGACAGATTGTCTGGCCTGATATTTTTTTGCACAATAAATCACATTCCCATGAAGCCAGCCTCGATCAGATTTGATTTCTTTTGAATAGTCAGAAATGTGCAAATACCAAACTGAACACATGAAGACTACAAAGACAAAATGAATGGCTGGAGGCATTATGGCTTTTGAGACGTCTGTCCATTTGTCCCATTCCTGTGACGCACCTATCTCAGGAGCACCTTGACAGAATGTCCTCACATTTGGTACAATGTGCTTTGAAAAGAAAAGCACTTTTTTGGTGTTGAAAAGTTGAAAAAGCATGGTCACATGGCCTTGTGTTGCTTTCAACACAGTGTATCAGGGTTTCGCTTGAAGGAATTCATCACATCTGGCACAAATTTCCACTTAGACTCAAGGATGACCTGAATGGATTTTGGTGGTCACATTTCAATGCCAGTATGTCTTTTAATTTGTGAAGGCAATATCTCTGAAAAAAACGCAATTCTGTCACATTTGGCAAAACATTCACTTGGATTTGATCTTGGCAGCCCATCTTCTCGGGTCAAAGGTGAAGGGCAGAGTGGCCTCGCAAATGTTTTTTTTTTTTCTTGGACAAGATATCTCGAGTCTTTATATTTGGTACAAACTTTCACATGAACTTAAAGATGGATTCTGGTCGACAAAGTTAAGGTCACGATCACAAAGCTCACTGAATATTTGCACTTGTATTGTGTGTGCATTTTGTGCATTTTGTCATTTTTTGCCATGTCCTCCCACATGAACAAATACATGGTTTCATAAATTCGGACTCATGTGCACATCTTTGTGAACACACTTTGGCTTGAAGCCCAAGAGTGAGTGTGTGAGAGTGTGTGAGTGCCAGCAAGAAGTGCTGACAAGTTTTAAGAATAATATCCAAACCAATGTCATGTTCATGGCACAGACAAACATTACTAAAAAACAAAAACAAAAATTAAATAATTCATCATCTCCTCTTGAAACATGCTCCTGCCAGTGATTCCTGTGTTTCATTGTCCTGGCCGCTGTGTGTGTGTGTGTGTGTGTGTGTGTAACTGGCATGTGCTGAACAGTGGCACCTTGCCTTGGCTCTGGGCAGGTGGCTTCAAATGAGCGGCTCATATTCTCTCAGTGGCTGCGGGTCACAGATCTGAAAGAAGCACCAAGTGTTGATCTGGCGCCATGAGACAGATGGGACGGCAGGTACTCAGCCGCGTGTTGGGGTTAGTTGGTAAAGGAGCAGATTTGACTTGTACATGATGAAGAATGATATAAATGAAAGTGACTCATCCCCCGACAACCCAAATAAAAATGGGCTCTCATTAGCAATCCCAAATGACACCGCGACAACCAACTGCTAATGCTAATAACGCGCGCCAACATTCCCCAATGCTAAACGTCTCTAATCAACCGTTGATTTGCTGCCTGTTGCTTTTTTTCATACATTGCTTTTTTTTTACTTGTGCAGTCTGTTAATCACTCCAAACAATATTCAAACCCAAGTTCACAAGTTCTTCCACCAGTAGAAGTGTTTTCGTAGTCTATTGTCCTTCTTTAGCTAGGAAAACACTGAACTGCTCAGGAACTAGCTGACCCTGAGATTAGAACGGTCACTTGGGGATAAAAGTGGGACACAGTCACCTCCTCTTGTTCAGCGCCTCCTGCTGTGACTGTGTTTGACAGGAAGCTGCCGTCTGTGAGTAACACTGGAGGAACGTCGCTGTGAAAGCAAGGCAGCGGCTCTTGGAGCGGCGAGTCGCTCTTCCGAAGAGTTACTGCAGCTTATTGCAAAAGTTTGTTTGTTTGCCCGAGGACGTGAAACTGTGCACGAGGAGGAGAGCGAGGTTTATGAACAAGTGAGAAAACAACACAACTGGTGTCTGAAAATCATTTTTCATCCAAACGTTTTCTTGTTTAATCAACATGTCCCCCCCCCCACACACACACACACACTCACATCAACAAAAAAAACTTCAAAGTGTAAAAGACACAATCCTGGGAATGCAGTTAATATTTTAAACGTTCTTTAGGGGCGGATCTGCATGTTTTATAAGGCAGGTGTAGACCTCTGGGGCGCGGGTGTAGGCTACATGTATCGTGCGTGTGTGTGTGTGTGTGTGTGTGTGTGAGGATCCTCATTTGGGCCCAGACCCCTGGTGCAGGACCTCTCCGCTTCAGTGCACAAAGACTTCAATAATTCACTGCACAACATGACACACAGATTTAACTGTTCCATTGAATTGAGCACAGTGATGATAGCTGCCTTTACCTGCCTGCTTTGTAACCCCCCCCCCGTCTCTGCTCAATAATAGATCCAAAAGACACATGTGATTAGGTTCAGTCTCTGGCCTGAGCTGTGCCGGGCTCAACGTGCACCAAGCAGAAGGTCTGCCCTGTAAACCAAAACACTTTAGGCGCAGATAGTTTCAATTTGTATTTAAAAAATCTGAAATATGGAATAAGATTAAAATATGCAAAGCTTGTTAGAGTAATGGAATCCATTTTCACACTCTGTAAATTCCTCATATGTGTGTGTGTCCATGCTGGAGTCGGTATTTTGATTCTCCTCGGTGCTTTGTGTGCGCGCCTGTGTTTGTGTGTCTGTTGTGCGTGATGGTCCCCTGATTGAACAGCTGTCACTGCTGGCTCAGTGTGTGTACCAACCAGATGGGGAACACAGGGGTCAATGGCACTGACACATTGCCACCAGATGAGCCTGTTATAAGATCTGCAGCACACACACACACACACACACCCTACAGTGGTATGTAAACAGATGGAACTGAAGCACAGACACTCAGAAACAGGATGTACGTTTTTTTGTTTGTTTTTTTAAATGACATGAAGTATCTCTTTGTTCGGAGACAGATCAGTTCAACAAGGATGAAGTAGACCTGGAAATAATATCATGCATTTCTTGCGGTAGTCAACAGGCTTCAAATTAATTCTAAAATGTTTCTCGTATCTAATCTATAATCAAATTAGTCGAAATGAAATATGATAGCTCAGGTAATCAGGTTTTCATTTACTTTTTGAAATGAAGAGAATTCAAGGTGAGCTGAAGCACAACCCTTGGCGTCCCATGCAGATTGTTATCCAGCGGACTCTGAAAAAGAAGTTGTAACTTTTCATTGTTACTGTTTTAACGCTAAAGCTGAATATAAATGAAGGGAGGTGAAAGGACAGGAAGAGCACTCTGCTGCGCCTCATGTGTTTCCCACATTCTCACACGGCGTCGCTCCTCTTCATCTGAGTGCAGACAGATGTGTTTGGATGTTCCTGCTTTCGGGCTCGTGCTCGGCAGGATGAGAGTGTGTTCCTGCCAGACGGCGCTTCGCAGTCTGTCACCTACACACGTCTCCTGTCTGTGCTGCCAGATCCTGCTGACATGCTCAAAAAGGGGGTGCCCACTTGTGTGGGGAAGACTGTGTACATGCATATAAATCATGTTTATTGCTTGTTAGGGTATTGTCCTTGTATGCAGTTTTTTTAGTTTGTGTTGCGCCACGTTCCTTTGGCTGCTTGTTATTGTGTGTGTGTGTGTGTGTGTGTGTCAGTGTGTGCTCTGATGGAACGTGTGCGTTCGGAATCATTGGGTGGATCACATGCCGTATGGGCTGGCAGGAGCTAATCGTTAAAATCAACACGTGTCGACGGTTGCAAAAACACGGCCACCGAGGAAGTTCCTGTGGAGCTGTCCGTGGTGCTGCATCAGAAGTCTGCTCGTGCGGTGCCACTTTCTGACCCTGACTGTTTGGAATGTGTTGTTCTCTTGGCCTGTTCCAACGGCCCAGCAAACAACACACACACACACACACAGACTGCAACCGACTGCTGCTCACGGAGCTGAACTTAATGCACATTTCAAGACTTCCACCTTTCAGACAGACAGATATTTATTAAAGTACGATGTAAAACTGGATCTTTCTATGGCCTGCCTGGCGTTGCGGTTTAAATACAGTCTGGGGGCATATGTGAGTAATGTTTCACCTCTCCCAAGAAATAATGATGGCTAAAATTTCTCCGTGAACTTGACGCTCCTCCTAAAATTGTAATCCTGTGCAGGGCGACGTCCATGTATTTTTAAACGGACCTCACAGGTTCTATTTTCCCTCTTTTCTTGCAGTTCATTAGCTCAGTGTGAAATCTGGCTTTTGTGTGACAACGAAGGAACCAATTTGGGAACAAATATGATAATGGGGAAAAACATTAAATCCATCAAGAGAGCTCGACTCGGAAAGGGATGATGTCATGCAATGTAACAGCCTGTGGCCCGAGTATTAAATATCATTACCTCAAACCTCCAAGCTGCACTACATTTACAAAACTCTTGCTGCATGAGGAGTTAGCTGTGGGATTGTTCACAGGCCACATTTGGTGATTTAAAATCCACAGGGAATATTGTTTCCCTCATCTCCTGCCTTTGATATTGAATTATAATCCAACATCTTAAACAAATCAAAGTCGATACAGTGGGACCTTCCATGGTTTTGAACTCCAATCGCAACCTTTTCATGTCGTCATCGGATTCATAGTGAGAATGATGACAGGAAAAGCAATGATTGAAAGTCAGGGAAGGGTCTACATCTATTTCAACCCCAGTCATCAGAGCACAAAGATCTGGATAAACCTCAGGTAGAACATCTCATCTCTGCTGTGGAAGCACAGAGAGCGAGCAAGTCATATCAGATATTTATCCAAAAAGACTTGAGGTTTTCTGCTGAGGAATAGAAATGACACTGTTAAAAGTTCTACCTGTATTTCCTTTGAGCTAACACAAAGCAACCCAGTTCCATTCACATCACACCTTCGAGCTGGAAGCCCCTGAATGCATGATGTGTGAGATGTTGACACGGGAAATGGTGAGGATTTTGGAAACCATTGTTTTGGATGTGTTCAAAAGAAAAAAAAAACGTTTTAAGACTAATCACGGCACTGGCACGGGGTGCCTCCCTGAGATGAGGGGCTTTTGGAGTGAGTCAGCCAGTTTATGTGATTTCACAGGAGCACGGCTCCACGCTGAGTTAATCTCATAAGAACATGGAGCAGTGCTTGTCTCTCAGATGAACTCTGTTCCCCAGCGTCTCCAGAAAGCGACAGTTCAAGACTGGCTGTTTATGTCATGCCAATGTTTGCTCGGCACCGAGAGGAGACGGCTGACGGGACAAACCTGCGAGGGACCGGGGGATGGAGCGCCATTTCAAATCCCTCTTCATTGACTGAGAACGGTCCAGCTCTGGCCTCCACTCACTCACACACACACACTGCTGTCTTGCACTCTGTGATATTCCACTAGTGTCTCTGTGACCATCTTGGTATTGGCAGTATTAGGGAAATGAGTCTCTTCCCCAGTGAAACCCATGCATGCCTGCACCAGCCTGTAGACATAATGAAGGGTTCAGGCATGGCTTTGCCACAGCCCGGGCCCAAAGTTGCCCCTTCGGCATGCCATGAATAATGGATGAGTGCACACTGGGTGCCATCAAATAATAACAGAGTGCTCAGACGTACCCAAGTACACAGCCACCCACCCAACCCTGCACACACACACACACACACCAGAGCCCCCAGCCGTGAACTCCTGCCACGTGGGAGGGGAAGCCACGAGTGCAAAATGCCAGAGTTGAATAATTCTGTTTCTGTAGGATTATTTAATCACAAAGTAAGGGGGGGGGGGGCTCTGGAGAAAAGCTGTCGCTGGTCAGAACAAAGACAGACGGGCTGAGTGCTTGATTACAGACCCTCATGGACAAAGGCTTAAACAGGGAGGAAAACAGAGTCAGAGTCAGACCCTGGATAAGATGCAGTGACAGCATTTTATCTCTTCATGATCCAACACCATGCTTATGCTGTGTACAGTGCACGGTGCGTCTCTTTGTGCGGCCCATGCCAGGGAGCAGTCGTGATCCATTGACTCACAAAAATGTCTTTGCTGCTTCCCGGTTCCCTGATGCTGCGTTAATATTTCATTAGCGACAGCCACCCTTGGCCCTGTTCGACGGTCAAAGTCTTGTTGGGAACTGGGGTTTGAAAAAACAGAACTTTAGCCTGGGTACCAAATAGTATTGGTTCAATATTAGTAGTAATGGTGGCAGGAGGTATAATAACTATTTAGCTACTAATTTCCAAAAATGTCTGTTTGTATTTGGGGTTTGGTTTCTAGTTTGAAATAGTTCCTACACATTTCATAAACATGGAGTAAAACAATGGCCGCCACAGGTTTGGTGTCATTCTGCTCGTCAGCATGTCCTCTTCAGCGTGCGCTCAAAGAAGCTCCAGCCGTGGTCGGTGGGGTCAAGATGGGGTCAAGATGGCAGCACGGTGGTTATGATGTTGCACTAATTCTTCTTACTGAACCATTAAATATAATTTCAACCACACACAAGTGGATAATAATGAGACTTTTCATCATTTTATATTTCTGTTATATTACTAATTGGTTTACTTGGTGATGGTAACTTTAAGTGGAACAAGCAGAACAACACAAGACATAGCAAACAAGCAGCACACTTGAGGTTTCTGCTGGAGTTACTTCTATCTCCAGCTCCTGCTCTGGGTGATAAACATTCCCTCTATTATTTAGTGTTATGCTCTCTGTTATACATGCCTGTGCTATCAGAGTGATGGCTGTTTGTGTGGGGTATGGCCAATTGTTGCTTTAGTATAAAAATAGTTATGTTATGTGAATATAATAGCATTTAAACATTGCACCTCTCACTTACTTACAAATCCTACCAGCAGTCACTGCAAGTTTTGCCAGATGAGTTTGTATATAAATGCATAAAGTGGCAGAGAGAGGATGGATCCAGTCTCTGTACAGACGACACAGTGTTTTCTGTGTGAGGCTTTGAACCAGTTCTCTGCTAAATGTGTTGCATTCTGCCGTATATGATGTGGATCGCTTGGAGCGCCACGCACGGCTTCAGATGTTTATGCAGCAGCTCAACAGAAAGAGGTTAAAGGGAGAGATTAGCACAGTTGAAGGCAGGATAAAGTGGAAATATGAAGTAGTCCCAAGGCTAAAAGAAACAAATGAGCAGGCGAGAGAAGAAAAGTACAATTGAAGCAACAAGCGGGTCATTTGGGTTATTGGTCAGAGAGGGTTGTCCACGGATGGACGGGCAGATGAAGCGGTGGAAAACAGTCTGGGCTCCTGCAGCCACAGAACCAGCCGCTGAGCCAGGGGTGAGTGCGAGCCAAGCCCAGGAGCAGCAGCCCAGCCCTGGGTCAGTCGGCTCCACACTCCCCCACTGATCTCCACCCAATTAGCATGGAGCTCCATCTGGTGCTCGGAGTGGTGCGCAAACACTCAGGGTAACGCACGCACAAAAAGGGCCGGCACGTGTGGTGCTGCTCGCACAAACACACACACACATAGATGCAGGACGCTTCCATTCCTCGTAACAATTGCTCAGTGACAAGATAAGTGATGGCCTCGTCCTGCCTCCTGCCAATTACAGCCTAATGTGAAGGAGACTGATTCACTATCGCCCTCACGCTGTTTGGAGGGTGAAACCATGTGTGTGTGTGTGTGTGTGTGTGTGTGACTTGCAGAGAGCTTTCTCTATTTGCACCAGGGCTCGGTTGAAAACATCTGTGGCGAGGCCCCGACAGAAGGCTGCCCCTGTCTATGTTGGCTGGAGGCTAGCTGTCGCACTCTCTGTGTGTCTCTTTGTCCCCCCCAGTCTCCCCAGCAATCAATATTTTACAATATACCCCTCACTGAGAGACACAGATGCTCCTCCTGGGGAAGGAGAGGAGAAGAGGAAGTCGAGGGAGGAGAGAACAACACCTCCAATCGTCACAGATTTCCTCCTGATGCCAGCGCTCATTTACGATATTACCCTTTGACATGCACATCCCGAGCATCGGTGCATCGTCTTTACGCTTTATTCCACGGCACCCTGGGCAACAAATGGGCAACAAAACCCGCTCTTGACGCTCCTGGGTAAAAGCCGAAGACACGTGCATAGTTCCAGAACGCAGAGGTGAGGGAGTCCTGGCACCACTCAGGAGGCAGGTTAGTGAAGATTAAAAGGCTGTGAGGCAGCAATATACTCCAGGAAAGGTTCAGAGTAATGAAAACAGTCGAGATCCAGAGACCCGGCCACTCTACGGACTAAAGTGGAGCACTTTATACAAGGGACTAAGACAAACAGGCGCAGGGAGCTGGGAGCACACATGATGAATGCACGAGGAGGAGGGGCTACAGGTGCTGAACCACCACAGGACTTAACAAACACAGACCCTGGGAAACAAGGGAGAGAAGAAAAACAACAAAGTCTTGCGAACGCGGACTCATGGTTCTAATCATCTCTGTTGTTTTTTGGGTTCTGGATTTTCCCATCTCGCCTGCCCCTTGGGATGTGTTTGCCTCACGGACTGATAACCTGCCATAAAAACACATCGCTGGTAAAGATTGCTCTCTGCTGTCATCACGGAACCAAAGGAGATGCACAGGGGCAGATACATTCATACCACAGCATTTGAAATATTTGTTCAAACTGGCCGACCACAGCACCAAGGCATCGTGGAGGTATGTCGTGCTCAGCGCTGCAGACGGCAACGAAGATGAGGCTGTTTTGTTGATTGCGAACAAAGCAGCTGTCATCATCTTTAGCAACAACAAACGAGAGCAGCGCGTCGACCGTTTGATCCCAGCTGACTGCGCTTCACGTCAGATTCATTCACAGCTCATGTTGAACAAGAGAGACAGCGCTACACTGACGCCTCGTTGAAAGTTAAACAGTTTTATTTGATTCATTCATTTTATTCTTCAAATTATTTTTACCCTTGTGTGATTTACTGTTGAAGTTTAGAGCGTCTCCACACCCCCAGAAAGGAAGCGGCCTCGGTCGATGAATATTCAGTTTGGATACGCCACAGCTCAAAATCACAAACTTTCACAAGTCTTCTTTTTTAATTTATCACCGGCTGCAAACTATGCAATAGTAATTTATACAACCAATCTCGAGCTGTTGCAAAGAAATCCTCCCAGATAGGGCCACATTTGTGTTATGAGTTTGGCAGATGCTCGCAGCAGTAACTCAGCTGACTGAAACGTAAACACGCAGGAGCACAGAGCGTATATCACTCCAGCCTCCCTTCTCTCTCATCTCCCTTTATCTTGCCGGAGATAAAGAACGGTCTTCTTTGCCAGAGGAAACTCCTCACCCCTTTAAATTCTGTCCTATTAACTAGATTACGCTATTATTATTACCTGCTGTTACCGACAGGATTGTTTCACACAACAGATCTTATACTTTATGTGTTTTCAGCTGTGCATTAAACTATGTGACGGTTCTCTCTGATATAGAGTAATCCTGCTTTTTATACCACGTTTATTATCAAATCCATAAAAAAGGCTCATAACGCTGTTCAGAATGCATCCGTGTTATCCGTGTGGGATGTCTCCAGGTCGCGACCTCATTGGGATCCATTTTAAAATCTATGCTGAACCTTGACCCCTAAACCACAACATGTGGGAGCTGAAGGGTTTCTCTGGAAAGTTCAGGTCTTGACCTTGTTGCCTGCGCCCGCTCATCGAGTGGCTCAGGACCAGTGGCTCAGGACCAGTGGATCAGGACCAGTGGATCAGGACCAGTGGATCAGGACCAGTGGCCAGCAGGAAGCTTCAGAGGCAAAAAGCCTCGACGTGAACCAACACACCAAAAGGTCAATTCTTAATTTTTCTTTGTCCAAAAACTGTTCAATCAGATTAAGTAAGATTAACGGGAGGATATTATTAAACCATCAACTCTGTGTTTCTTGTGTATTTATTAAAAGACTTTAGTGTGCAGCTTCTTTTATTTGAAGTTATTCAAGTGAGCAGAGATGGAACTGAGGAGCTCGTTCCTCTTGTGGACCGACTGATAAATCATACAGCAGCCGAGTCTTTGGTTTCACCTGTGACTGTTTGCGCTGAAAAACCATGAACCAGCCTGAGTGAGTCGAGTATGGGAGAACAACAAGCAATTCCAAATGCAAGAAAAGAGGGAAAAATCGATCAAAACAGTGGCACAAACATCGGACGCAGCACAACAATGGGGAAAGCCGGTCCGAACGGCTCGGCAACAACAAAGACAACAATGATGACAGAAACGTCCTGAGAGCTGTGGAGAAAAGCATAACAACACCATCAACCTCCACGGGGCAGGGGTGAAGAGATCACGCTCCGTTGCTGGAAATAAAACATAAGACGCTCCTCCTCTGCAGCTCGAGTCTGATATAACGTACAGAAACATTTTATCATCCACACACTTCGCTGTCAGAGATCTGCATTACTCCACCACAAAGTAATCAACATGCGTCACGTCCAGACCTTCGTTTATGATGCATTAGGCCTGGATAAGAAATAACGCCACTGCAGGGTTGCTATGCTACGATATGTCATCATTAGAGTCTGAAGGATTGGACTGTTTACAAAGCTGGACCATGCGTCTCCATGCGTATTCAAAAATTAAGCTGAAATACTCCAGAAGCACTGGATGGATACGCTGACTTTCTACTTCGGTCCGTGTCCCATTCGCTAACACGGATGAGGCAGGTTTGAGGACCTGAAGGCTGCAGCCAGCAGGAGGATGCAGCGTCTGTGTTTGTGAGCTGCTGGTTTTTACAAGAAAAAACACAATTTACATCCAAACAGCACATTATGTTAAGAAATAAATATAACATAAATACAAGACACACATTGTCATTTGAGGTCGTCATTTGAGGTTGTGCTTTTGCCTTCCGCTGGTTCCAGTCTGTTGCTGCCTTGCTTTCTTTGATTCCACCTGTCGCTCCCTGTCCAAACAAAGGAGTCTTCATTGTGGTTTCAATGTGCAAACTGTGAGCACTCTCACCTGCTGGACGCTCCTCAGCTCTTCCCTGTGTCTGCTGCAAAGAACTTCAAAGTCACGACCAACACATCCTGTGTGTGTGTGTGTGTCGTGCTGCCATTTGGTCGGAAACACACCCGCTTTGTAACTTTTTTACCTTTATTTTCTGCAAAATACTTTTTTTATTTTTTATTTTTGAGGAACAAGATTCTAAAACTAGATGTGAAAGCAGAGAGGTGCTCGTCTCATATTCATCTTCATGATTAAATATTTCTGGGTACAAAAAGACAAAGATAGTTTTTGAAGGGAGTGAGTGAGCAGCTGAAGCATCAACGTATCATCAACTGATGAATTTATTTGTCAAAAAATATAATATAAAAAAAAAACTTTGGATTCTATTCTAGGCCACCATAACTCCTCCCTGTCATGATTAAGATATGACCCCATGCAGCGCACTCCCAATATGAACCTGGGGGGGGGGTTAGAAGTTTATGTCCCACCTTGTTTTATTAAGGTCAACTGCTGACATTTTTAATTCAGGTTTGTGAAGCTGAGCTGACGAGAGTCAGAGTCATGGCATGTTGAGGCAGCGCTCGGTTAATTATTCATGCAGGTTGAGGCTGATTAACCGAGAACGCCCGCTCTCTTTGGAATTGAGAGAACATGGATGGATGGACACGTAAATGTGTGGACAGGGACGGACGAGGGGGGGGGGGCGCGTGTGTTTGTCTCACAGCTTCCCTTTCTATGCTTGTCTATGGACACCTCCTTTTGTGTGTGTTTCCATTTCCGCTGGAGGAGTGCCGTTGTTTTCAGCGGTGCTCAGTGAAATGTGTGTCAGGGCCTGTGCGTCGCGTCTGCCGGCTGCAGATCCTGCTGCAGTTGTTTTCCTCTGCATAATGAAGTGCGGAAATGTCTCCCTTCATATGAACCCGCATCCCTTCTTCCATGCGGCGCTGAGCAAAGTAATAGAACACAACCATTTGGGCTAATTCACTTTCTGAGTTTCATACAAATCTGTCGGGCTGAGGCTCCAGACGGCTCTCTCTTCCTCGCCGGGTTCCTGCCCCCGCCCACTCTCGCTGGGCGTGCATTACGGAGATAAATACACGCCGCTGTTGGCAGCAATATGACCCTAATTCAATGGCTCAGGCTCACTACATATTGCATAGGTTAGTGTGAGCATGAGGGTGTGTGTTATTGCTGCGGCGTTCCGCCTCGGGGCTTCTGGAAATACACTGAATGAGTTCGCGTGCACACTTGTGTCGTGTACATTATCGGGTTATTGAAGTATCCTGTTCATGTTTAAGCATTAGTGTCATTCCCGTTTCAGTTTCCTGGAGAAGCCCCTGACCAGGATACAGGTGGAGGTGTTATAATGATGTGTCTATGAGTCTCTAAACTGGAAATAATCTAAATGGATAAAATAGATTGTACTAAAGGATATTCTGTTCAGTCCAATTTAAATTTAAGACCTTAGGTTTGACCTTAGACACCTCAACATGCAGTCTGGGATTGAACAGCTGACCTCTGGTTTGACGGACGACCCAATGCCCCTCCCTCTCTGTGGACACTGGCCCAACCCCTGTCTGTCCTTCCCTTCACAAGCGCTTGAGAAAAAGGTGGCTTTGCAGGTCAGCACTGACGCCCGCTACACCTGAAGCCCCCTCTGCACCGGCCTGCGTTTAATGAAGAGACGTGGAGGCAGATACCAGGTCAAGGATTTAGCAGAAATTCCAGCGATAAGCCGAAGCCTCTATGTTCGACACGTCTGACCCACGCTGACTCCAGACAGCGTCTCGAATGCCAAGTATGACGAGTCATATCACGCTACAGCTGCGTGTCCACAGCCCAGCTGGCTGCGGAATCTTTAAGCCACTGAGTCCAGCTTGTGAATTTATATCCACATGCGCACGACTAAGATAAAAAAACCTCACATCTTACACAGAAATGTGGGACTTTCTGCAAACATCACGGGTATTTATAAACATGGACAGTTTTGGTTTGGAAAAAGAAACGGCAGAGACCTTGAGCTCTGCAGATATCCCTGGTGACCAATTAGAAAACTTAGCAAACTCTAAAAGTTGCATTTAATGAAAAATGGGAGCCTGCTCCCTTAAAGCTGTCTCATCCTTCTGACAGTCATTTCTGGCATTAATCAAAGTGTAAACACGAACCCAATGAGGATTTTAGGACGTCGAGAAGTCAACTTGTGGCGCTGCATATTTATTAGCTCATCGTCTGCGAGACGAAATTAAAAGATTTACGTTAAAGGAGCAGTGGATGTGAGACCCTGATCAGGTCCTGAATTCATCAGAGTTCATTCATCTTCAACCGCTTGTCCGTTAGTGAACGTTGAAGTGACGTTTAGTGGGATGCTCTGAAGAACAGATCGGAGCCAGCTGGTGAAGGGCAGCTTGCGTTGGCTCTTTGTCACTGAGCGACGGTTGACACACGTTAAGATGCTGCTGCACATGTTCTTGCACACTTGGTGGAAAAGCCAGAACACGAGTGCAGCGCTTCAACGTGCTGCCCAGGCGAAACATGAATTGACTGACAGCTGCGAGGAGCCAGGCTTTAGGCGACTGGCTCAGCGACGGCTGACCTTCATCCGCGCTCCAGGAGGGTGGTGATGAATCCCCCGGGTCGATTATTGGATCTAAAACAATGAAGGGAGTGGTCATCGTTATTTTGCTACCCTACCCTTCGCGTACGGCTCCTGAGTGTCGGCATGAACTCACTCAAAACGTCTGGGTTGTTTTTACTTTGAAGGAGGAACTCTAACTTCTCAAACATGCGCTCTGGATAATGTTTGCTGATCTCCCGCAGCTCAGTGTCTGAAAGCACCTCTGCAGACGTCTTTCATTTTGTTCTAGACGACTTTATTTATGGGAGGCTATCAGGATGTTTTGCCAGCCCCACCTTTAAGATGGAAGGAAATGTTCAATTCAATTCAATTTTATTTATTTATATAGCGGCAAATCATAACAGACGCTATCTCAGGGCGCTTTCCCTAGGAGTCAGAGCACAGTCAGATCAAATATGAAAACAGAGAGACCCAACTATCCCCACAATGAGCACGCACTATGGCCACTATGGCGAGGAAGAACTCCCTCGTCAACAGGAAGAAACGTGGGCGGTGATCTGCCTCGACCGGTTGGGGTGAGCAGAGAGAAGGAGGGAGAGAGACAGACAAGAGAGACATGGACGCTAACTTTGGTTTGGACGGAAAACTTCTGTCATTTCCCCTTGTGTTGTGTTGATGCGTGCGCACGTAGCGTAGCACTGAGACGCTCTCCAGCAAAGCTGAGTCACACCGGTGCTTTTCACTCTCAGGATTTGAGATTGGTCTCCTCATCCGAGCCATAAATTCAGATTAGCTGGCACATCCAGTCCCTGCTCCACTTGCACTCATGGCTCCTCCAGCTTGACAATGGGCTGCTGGCAGAACATTCAATGAGACAAACTCTTTGAGTTTATTAAGGAGCAATCATTACATTCTCGTTTTTAAAATGATACCGCTTTAAATCAAATTAGAGCCAATTGCTGCAGAAATGACTTTTCTTGTCACAGTTATAATTATTGTCAGAGGGGGGAAGCTACACAGAATGCTAATTGTTTTTTAGACGACGGAAACAAAACAGAATTTAAAACTGATGCCGTTTGGAGTCTGGATCAGGTGAGAGTAAATACGTGGGTCCAGGATACCAGCTGATGTTAAGCATTGTTCAAACCTGTTCCTCAGAGCTGGAGCGCTACAGGCTGGTGGAATTCCCTTACACAGGCCACAGTGCATGATTCAATCAATGAAGACTTGGTCAGGACCAAGAGGCACACTGTGACGACTGTGATAATTCAGTGTCACATGCACAGCATTTATGAGACCTCTGTGGATCCATGGAGTAGGATCATCCATCGACGAGTAAACCTCGTAAAACCGAGAGCAGCTCTTACATTCACCGAGGCCAAAATTGCACCAACTCCAGATGTGTCTTGACAATGCATGAATTATTCACAGGGACACATATTAAAATGTGTTAAGAACCAATAGTCAGAGGAGTAGCAGAAACTAAACACAGCTGGATGGAAGCTCAAGGGTCTCAGAACCGTTAGAAAGGACTGTTGGTGTGTGAGGACATTGGGCCTCATCCTGAACCATTGTTATGAATAAAGTTGTTCTTAAGAACCACTTGTGAAGATTTTAGGAAGATTGTGTCATTCATGAGTGTTTTCTCATCCACGACGTGCTCTGTTCACGTTATGGTTGTTATTGTTATTATTATTTCTCACATGTAAACATCCTTGTGTTCATGGGCTCCGCGCTCGACGCAGACAAACATACATTTACTGAATGAAGCCTGATAAGAGGCAGAGCGAGTGTGTTGTTAGTGTGTGTCTGTGTGTCTCTGTCGGTATCAAATAGAGCTGTAGAGAAAATCAGACTTGGCAGGAGAGTGTATAAAAGTAAAAGATTGTGGAAAGCCTGTAATCCCACAGAGGAGCCGACTCTTCAATACTTAATACAATTTAAAAACATGGTTACCAGCCTTCACTTCAATTTCATCAAACTGAACACGTGTGTGTGTGTGTGTGTGTGGCATGCATAAAGAGTGCTGCGCAGCATATTCCTCCCTTGTCTGTTTCCTCGTGTGTTTTTCCATGCACGTGCACGTTGGCTCGTCTCACATTTTGCATCACCTACACGCTGCTGGACAGGCTGATTAAAGTTGTGTAAAAACTGATGACGCTGGCTGTAATGCAGTGGCAACATATGAGTCCTCCCCCCCAGCCAGTGTTTGACAAGGCAACATGCACGCTTCGATCTCCAGGGTGATAGAGTGCATCAGTGTGTGTATAACCAGCTGCTCTGTAGCCGCCTTGAATATTTCACATCCTACTTCTGACGGCCCCGACTCATAAATCATAGTTTATGGATCATTTAGCTTGTGCCTGCGCTCCGCGTCTGTTTATGTGTGTGTGTGTGAGACAGAAAAGCATTTTGTCGAGTTTGTGTTGTTTACACAATGGCATCATGACACACACACTAGGACACGTGCGCACTGATGTCGCTCTTTTCATCTCTTCCTCCCAGAAACAATGTGCGTGTTTTTTTTTTCTTTTTTTAAGGATCAACAACAAACCAAGTGCTGCGGCTTTGAAGAACTACTGTGAACTCAACAGCACCTAATCACACAACTTCCACTTCAGCAAGCAGGGCTGCCTCTCGCTACGCAGGCCGCTCGCCTGCTCGCCTCATTCGGCGTCGGCGCTACTGTGTGTGTGTGTATGTTTATCTCCATGCTGTTCACGAGGCCGTTCTGTTTAGCGAGCTGTCAGACATTTGGCCAGGGTCAGAGCCCAGGGGACTGGAATGGAGGGCGAGGAGGGTGTTGGGACTGGGCAAGAAGAAGGGAAGGGAGGGAAGAAGGGTGAGAGGTCCAGGGGGACGCTGACAAACTGTGCTGACAGACACTGTGAGAGGACTTACAATGGCCTTCGGCAGAAAGACAGAGGGAGCCAGGGAGCAGGGGGAAGGAGAGAGAAGCTTAAAAGAAATCCAAACCCTGGAAGCAGACCTCAGCGCAGGGAGCCCGAGCTTTCCGTGCACGAGTCTCCGAGCTCCAATCATGTTGTTTTTAAGGTCTTGCTCCTCGCCACGTGAACCGCCTCCACGCTACGGCTGCTTTTGGCTATACTTTCCATTTCACCCAAACTTTCATTTCATGGAGTCTGTGCACCCAACTCCCTGTCCCTCATTTGCCCTCCAAGAAGAAATATATAAAAAAAAAAAAAAACAGGTGGAGTAGAAAATTTGGCGGGCACGGTAATAACACACAGCTCCTCGGGGGGGGGGGGGGGGGGGGGGGGGGGATGTGTGTTTTTGTGTCCAGGCGAAACCCAGGGCCCGTGTGAGCATGAGGAATGGATATTGAAAAACAATACATAAATACTATCCAGTGTCAGCAAGATTAGAAAAGCAATATCCCATTGCTGGGGATGCACGCACGGCTGCTGGAGACGGGGGGTGGAGCGGGTTAGTTGGGGGTTGATAGCATGGGGCAGAGAAACAGAACGCAGCTAAATGACTGCAGGTGCCCGAGGGTGGAAAGAGGAGACACAAAAACGGATATAGCGGAAAATAGAGAAATAAATAAGCAATAACTGCATTTAGCCCCAGCAACAGGAATTAGGCGTCCCCTCGTTGCTGTTGTTAAACACAACAAATGTATCTCCCTGTTGCGGGTCTGTCCGAGGGGCGTGTCACAAAGACACCGGGTCCAGGTGGATTCCCGCCTGACATCAATAAAACATCAGGCGCGTCGCAACTTCTCCAGGGACACGGCACTGAGCGAGCTAAACAAATGGAAATTCATATTGAATGAGGGGCACCATGCATGAGGTTCTACTGTACCGTGTGTGTGTGTGTGTGTGTGTGTCAGCGAGTGTGTTAGCATTGTTCAGCGACTGTTTTCCATTTGACATTTCCATTTAATTTGTCGCTGGGACGCGGTGAAATGACAATCAGTGCCAGAGATTGCATTTGTAGTGGTAAATAATTTGGAAAACCTCGGCGGGCGGCGGTGGTGTCAGACTTTGTAACATCAGGGGCCCGTGGGGGGGTTGGGGGGGGGGTGCAGTATGAAGGCGATGCCTGTTTAACAGGAGTCGGAAAACAACACTGGGTTTCTGGTAGAAAGTTGTGCTGCGGCTTTTTATTGCAGCTGAACGGAAGATGATGGACTGGACCTTCATCTTTTCTGCTCCCACAACAGCTAAATTCATTATTCTTGTTTACATCAGCATAAATGTTGTGATCTGGCTGCAGTGGAAGCTATCATCCATCAGCTTCTCCCCTCCTTCCTTCCTTCCTTCCTCACCGGATTTTTTTTTTCTGCCTCAGCAGCCTCATACTTTGTGGAAGTAGTCAAGCTGCACTGAACTGGAACACGAAACTCATGTTTTTCAATGCGTGGTTACTAAACCGTCGCTTGCACCTTCCAGCGGCTTAAAAGTAAACAACATTTAGTTTACAGATGATTTCCTTCCAGCTGGAACGCCACAGTGTCACCGCCTCATGCTGCTCTGCCAAAAGCTTTCTATTGCACGTCTGATAACTTAGTTACAGCACGTCTGATAAAAAATACGCCACTTACAGCTGCACGGGAGTTGTCCTGTTACACAACGTGAACGCTTCGTCTTACGCGCTGGCGACAAACGACTCTGTCTTTCCTTTAAGAGCGGACCCCTGTTCCGTGGTTCCACATCTGTGGAAGCAGTCATCGTCCACAACCTGAGGAAGATCTAACGCGTGTCCTGAACTGAAGTCACAAATGAGTGAATGAGGATGCATTCATTCACTGATAAAAAAATCTGGTCCCCACACTTGGTGCACAACACTCAAATTGAAGTGATAAAGTGATCAATCCACACACTTGTCACTTCCCTAGCAGCACCTGCTTCATCAAGCAGGCCTTTATGGTTGAGGGCTGCAATGGAAGCCACTTGCAGTCAAAGATATATGACAGAACTTCTAACGCTATATGTTAATCCTACAATGAAGTATTCAGGGATCCCTCTGAGCAGCAGGAGGCTACGCTGAGGCTGCAGGTAAAGCTGACTGCTCACTGGTTAGCTATGAGAGCCATGTCACCCCCCAAGCGTGTGTCTTTAGATGTGCCAGCTGAAGCCCAGACTTATTACCCATGGACCATCTGTGGAGAGACCCGAACACGTCTGTTCACAAACTCCTTCCATCCAACCTGATGGGATGTGAGCGGCTCTGCCAGCATGGATGAGATGACCTGCCCAGACCCCGGCACTCCAAGCCTGTCGAGACGAACCCAAGGAGACTCGAGGTTGGACATTCTGCCAAAGGGGGTTCTGCAAAGTACTTAGTGATGGCTCTGAACACACGGCTGTGGATTTCCATAAATGTATGAAAAAGAGCCTCTTGATATGAAATTGTATTTAACAAGGAATCGACAAAACAAGCAGACACAGTAAAATAATGGACGTGGTGTGAAACCCGTCAGGAGCCACGGCTGATGCTGAAAGGATGATGTCATTATCTGGGGTTTGGAATTTTCCACCAATCTTCACAGAATGGAAAAATTAAAAAACAGAAATGCTGTACGGAGATTGTCAGGCAGTTATGGATGTTCAGTGCCGTAGCCATTGACTGCAAACAATGAAAACATGGGGCTGTTTGTGGAACAGTGAGTGAAGAGGTAAACATGGTGTCAGGAAGGTGCGCACCCCCGCTGCGCCGCTGTAAATCCGTCTTTAAATGGGAACAGAGTGTGAAAATTCAAAGTTTTGTAGACACACGGAGGCACTCAAATCGCACCCATGTTGACTTGGAATGCCTCATTATCCAATCACAGCATCCCTTTGATCTGACAAGCTCTCTCCCTTCCTTTCATCGCCTCTTCTTTCATCCTTTAATCACTCCATCTCCAAATTTCTCCGCTGTTTTGGACGACGAACAGTCGTCCGCATGCCGCGCACGTCCTCGGCTTGCTCTTCAAACTTTGATTTGGTATGCAGTAAGTAGCTTTACCTGTCATCTCATTCACTCAGTACATGGAAGCAAACTCTGCCCTCTTCCCTCACTCTGACCCCGTGTGGACAAACACACAGCGGCATGCACACGCTCCCGAGATGAGCTCAAACACACATTCACTGATGCCTCGAACATAATGTGCTCTTTTTTTGTGTTTTTTTACATAAAATAAATCAAGATCCAGGGTGGTCGCCAGGGTGATGAGACAGAGGCGGCCTGCTGTAGTTGTCATGGTGAGGACTTTTAACTTTGATTGGCTGGAGGCATGGCCTGAGGCGTTTGAAGGCCACAACTAGACCATGGAGAGTGACAGCACGCAGTGATGGGACACTGACCCACTCTCACACACACACACGGTTTATTCTGCAGGATTATGGTCATTTGTGTGTTGTGTTTGCATATCAAATATATATATTTGTCTATATATTAATGCACATTGTGTGACATGATCTTCGTCGTGATTTCAGACTGTATCTGATTGGTTTTAAAGATTGTGTGCGTGTAAAGTGATTGCACCTGTCGTGTGTGTGTGTGACTGTGCAGCTTTTTTGGTGTGCGTGTGCCCCGGCCGCACCGTGCATGTCTGCGAGCGTGTGACTGCGGCGCCATGACAGCCAACCACACGGCAGAGCAGTTATGGATTTTAGCTTGAGGGCAGCTGTAGGGTTTCACGAATCAGTCTGTTCTTCTCATCCTCCTCTTCTCCTCTTCCTCATATCTACCTTTCTTCTTCTCCCGGAGACTTCACTCACTTAAAAAAAAAAAAAAAGAAATCAAAGCTCCCTTTAACCATGCAGGCGACAGCTTTTAGCAACTTCTGACACCTTCCAGTCACAGCAGAGAGTTGAGTTTAATGCAGCATTGATATGCATCTCTGCCTTAAATGGACACATTTGATTTGGATATAAAAGCGAGATGTGTTCTTTTCAAAGAGTGAAAACAGAGAGGTGACTGAAGGTTGTTCTTTACGAACAGAACCAACAACAAGTGCTGCAAAGTAACTTTTGGTTCCACTTCTTTTATTTTACACCTGCTCTTTGCCACTCAAATGCAACAAGGTGGGCAAGACTTGACATGACCCTCTGTATAAAACATTTCCCAAAAAAAAAAAAACCCTTCTGAAATAGGAGCGCTTGTGCCTGTCAGGAGAAAAGGTTATGGAAAATAAAAATGCACATATTCAGCCTCTGTGCTTTGGGGAGCTCTTACTGTCTCCACCCATGGAGCAATTTGAGTGTCGAGGAGAGAACGAGAGAGGTAAACACATGTCAGTCAGTTGCAGCAGGCTTCAGTGGCGCCGGGTGCGTTCCAGCGAGTCGGCATTTTGCTTGTTTCCTCTTGCTGCCTCGCGTTCCGGTCGCTCTCGGCTGCCTCCTTCCTGCAGACGTGCATATGCTCTGTGGCAGGCGTGTGCTTGTGGCTACGGCCTGTCAGTCCCTAATTTACGTGATGTCGTTTTACAGATATAAGACTGCTCGCCTAAACATTCGGTGATCCGTCTTCATACCGCACCTGCCTGTGTTGTCAAAGGGTGACGGCGTAAAGGGTGGAGAACCTCCTGACCGGCTAATGGGACTGTATGACAGCACTTCTGACGCTCGCCGTCACTCTGGTGACCGACGATGCAGCTACGGCTCCACGGGGAAAAAAAAGCACCAAGCCATCAGCACACGTGTCTCAAACCTTAGCGATCTTTTCTTGGGGTGGTAGTTATGGTTAAGATTCCAGCCGTAGAATCAGGGCAGGGAATTAAAGTGGGTCTGTGTACTCAACTAAACACCAGGACTCCACGGCGTGAGGCTGCTCTGCCTCAGGAGACTCACCGAAGCTGGCGAGCAGAGAGCGGGGACACTATAACCTGATAACACTGGCGATGAAATGAGAATCCAGGCATCCCACCAGGAACACACGCTGCTCACACTGGGTGTGTGGGCCGGTTGGAACTGGACGACAGCCACACGAAGACGCCTCTACTCCAGAGAAAGAGACTGGCCTTTAAAGCTATACAGCAACAGATCTATTCACTGTCACCCGTCACTGCACAGAGGACATTTTAGATGAGATACAAGCTTCAGGACATTAATAGAGACTTTATTGTAAATACTGGCATGACAACACGTAAATCAAACAACACAAATATTACAGGCTGACAACTGTTGTCCACACATCAAAGGAAACAGATGATGATTGAGCAAATGAAAGTGTATAAACACACATGCAGGAAAGTGTCTGCATCCGGTGGGTTCAGAGCCGTGACTGCCCCACTTGATGGCAGAGCTTGGCAGGTTCTCTCTCGTGTGTGTGTGTGTGTGTGTGCGTTCCATCTGAGGTCTCATATCCTAAAGCGCCATGCCATTACCCATAACACCCCGCTGTGGATACCATGAGTGAGTCAATGCATCGACACCGGCGGCGATGCTTTGCATCTGCACTTTGTGTTCTACACTTTAATGAGCGTGTTTTGAATTACAAGGTGATGTTATACAGAAGCAATAAAGGCGGTAATTAAATGAGAGTCTTATATTGTGATGTGATTCAGTCGTCTGCTGCCGTCTGAGTAAATATATCATGACTGCGCTCTGTGCAGCGGCTGGGAGTTTGCGGTCCAGCGTTGTGCTCATGACTGAAGGCTAACAAAGTGAAGCTTGACTGCGGCTCCCCCTGTAGGTGGGATGTGCTATTTGCTGTCATAACTAATTGTCCGCTGTCGTCCTCCTCTTACTTACTGCTGCATGAACTAGGAGGAGGACAGCGGCTAATAATGCTGTGTTGATGATGTAATGGCTGAATGGTTTATTTTCACTTCTGTTGTATTGGACATTGTTTACCTCTGAAACTCCAAAACACTTCACACCGCCCCCATGTTATTTATTTATTTTTTGGCAAATAGGGCCGTGACGCAGTTACAATATCACAATGCAGCCGGAGGCAAGATGTACCAGCAGCAGCCTTTCAACCCATCAACAAGGGGCTCTGTGCTCCCTGATAGTGGCACAGAGAATCTGATATGCCCAGCAAAATAGATTTCTGTTTAGGCTAATGGCTTATCTGATGCAGTGTGTGTGTGTGTGTGTCCTGTGTCCGTCTCTGTGTGTGTGTATTTGTGAAATCTGAGGCCTGGTATATTTTTGGATGTTTTACTGTTGTGTAAATCCCTGGCTGGTTCCCTCTCCCATTAACGCTCAAACATACAGAACATAATCACTAAACTGATTGCTGCCTCAACTCCTCCCTCCGCTGTGATTTCCCTCCATCTAGTTCGGCTTCTGGATCCAAATATGTGGATGTGCGTTTGGAAGTGTAGAGGAGCAGCTTACTCGCGTGTGTGTGTGTGTGTGTGTGTGTGAGATGCCACATCGACGGACCAATCAATGCCGGGTCTCCCATGAGTCTCCGTCCAGTCGAGCTGTCACCAGGAGACCTCTGGGATGTCGGCTACTGAAGCACATCTTCATAATGCAGCCACACTCTGACCTTGGAGGCCAGAAGTCAACCATGCTTAAGCCAAAGCCACTTAATCAAAAGCCGACTGATACTGATCGATTGGTGGCCGTGGCTGTGATGCTGGGAGGACACACGCCTGTCATCGACGTCCCTTCCCTTGGCCCCACAGCAAATGAGCACCCGCGCACGTGCGCGCGCAGGTGGAAGTTGTACCGTGCTTTTCCTGCGTGGCCCTACCTGCTTGTTTGAGTCTTGAGAGGGATTTTTTAATGAGGGAGAGGCACGGGCGCCCATGAAATCATTTAAATTTCAAATGCATGAGGTGATTATGCCAGTGAATTAGCCCAGTGACTTATTGTGGAATAATTTAGCTCACTCAGGCAGAATGGAGACAGCTAATGTCTGCGGAGACTTCACAGCAGCAGATAGGGAGGGGCTTGGCGGATTTACGGGTGGGAGGGCTACTGGCAGGTGGAAGAAAAAAAAGAATAGATAGGAGAAGAAGAAATAATAGAGCAGAGTTTGTTGCGGCGCACACAGACAGGTGACGCGATGGAAACCCCTGAGAAAGACGGGCACAAAGGGAGCAGCGAGGATGGATGCGCCAGTGAGAGGGAATGGAAGAGGGGAGAAATGAAAAGGGAGAGTGGAGAAAAATCAATGGGGAGGAGGACTGGAGGTGGTAATTGCCTGACGGACATGAATGGGTGGAAGTCAAGGAGGAATGGTAGCGTGCAGGTGCAGAGAGGGGAGGAGGGAGCAAGGCGAAAGAGAGAGAGAACAGCAGAAAAAGAGGAATGGAGATTGTTGGCGTTGGCTCTGCGACAGTGAGGGGCACGAGGAAGACTACACATTCAGAGGGAGGAAGGGTCTGCCAGTTGCATCAATCACTGTTTGGCCTTTAGATGAGAAGCATCCAAACAAGCTGATGAATGAACATCCCTGACTGATGAAGCTGTTAAAGCTAACGCGCTCACCAACGTTATCCTTTCAGAAGTGTCAGAGGACGAACAGGCAGCTCCTATTATCCTGACCAGCATCTCACTCTTTGAGACAAGCTGTGAACGCAACACTGTCAACATAGAATCATACAATTGCTTTATTCCACGCACATCGTCAGAGTGTTGTGTATTAGCATGGCCCTCGGACACAGTGCCACATTAGCATTTGTTTGTTGTTAGGCTGGACACAGTGCAACGATGTCTGGACACAAGCTCAATTTGGTTCAACTCCTGACCCAATTAGCTCTGAATTTAATCTCTGTCTCCTGACTCTGAACGCTACACGCTCGAGTGCTGTTTGGGCAGCGGGCTGCCACGGATGGATTACTGATCAGGCAGAGGCCCCAGGCCCACAAAGTCCAGGGGCCTCTGGACACGGAACCTATTACACAGAGACCAATGCTACAGTGATGAGACGGCAACATAACTACAGAGAACACAGGTTTCACAAACTACAGAGACCAAAGCAGCCGAGGAGAATGATGCAAAACATGGAAAACACGATAACAACAGTATCCCACACAGAGATGCAACTCAGAAGAGGAAATACTTCAAAAAGACAAAAACAACAGCAACTACGGAGAGATGCAAAACAACGATTACGAGATTAAAGACAGCTACTGAATAATACAAAACAACCTTAGAGAGACAAAACAGCCCTAAATAGAGGAAAAACTCAAAAGAGAAACATATATATATTTATTTATTTGTTTGTTTTTTCCAATATCTTTCACAATAAAGTGGGGGCATTGGGAATTCAGCAGCCAGATGCAAAATGCAAACACATGAGTAATCCTAATTAATGATTTATAATTCAAAAGACATGAAAAAGACACAAATTACTGTGTGGTATTATTGAGCAACATTTAGCAACTGTTTTGAGTTGGAAAAAAATATTTTTGCTGGAAAATTAAAGAGAAACCAAAACACGGACCTGAGAGACGCTACAATGCTACAGTGCTACAATGCTACAATGCTACAGTGCTACAGTGCTGCAATGCTACAATGCTACAGTGCTACAATGCTACAGTGCTACAATGCTACAGTGATACAATGCTACAATGCTACAATGCTACAATGCTACAGTGCTACAATGCTACAATGCTACAATGCTACAATGCTACAGTGCTACAGTGCTACAATGCTACAATGCTACAGTGCTACAATGCTACAATGCTACAGTGCTACAATGCTACAATGCTACAGTGCTGCAATGCTACAGTGCTACAATGCTACAGTGCTGCAATGCTACAATGCTACAGTGCTACAATGCTACAATGCTACAGTGCTACAGTGCTACAATGCTACAATGCTACAGTGCTACAATGCTACAATGCTACAGTGCTACAATGCTGCAATGCTACAGTGCTACAATGCTACAGTGCTACAATGCTGCAATGCTACAATGCTACAGTGCTACAATGCTGCAATGCTGCAATGCTACAGTGCTACAATGCTACAGTGCTACAATGCTACAGTGCTACAATGCTGCAATGCTGCAATGCTACAGTGCTACAATGCTACAGTGCTACAGTGCTACAGTGCTACAATGCTGCAATGCTACAATGCTACAGTGCTACAATGCTACAATGCTGCAATGCTACAGTGCTACAATGCTACAGTGCTACAATGCTACAGTGCTACAATGCTACAATGCTACAATGCTACAGTGGAGGCAGGTGAGGATTCTCTGGAGGTTTGTCACCATGGATCCCTGTCACATGACGTCCTGGCATTCGATCCATTGGTAATGAGAAAATATTGATGACCTTGGTTTTCTTATCATCTGTGATATTGTAACACTGTGAAGAGTTAAGGGCACTGACTGAGTCTGTATTACAGAGGGTGGCAGTCCTCCACACAGTATGTTATGTTCAGAAGTCAGGGCAATTATTTACAATTTTTCATGTGATTGATGTGGCAAACATGTTTCTGCTTACAACCAAATAATGGATCAATCAGGGACAGGAGGAAGATCATTTAGAAACACAGAGAAGCCATAAATTATCTCTGATTGCCAAACACATGATTAATGCCCCAGCGTACGTGGACCTAATGCGAGTCATCAGTGTTTTATGTGTAATTGGCGTATATGGAGGGGGATGAATGAGATGGGTGCAGCTGGCTATGAAATATAGGATATTCATGAGGTTATGAATATCGGGTTTTCCTTTTTAAGGAGTGTTTTCTTCAATGCTCAGAAAAATTTGTCATTTGTGAAGAGAAAGTTTAAAGTTTTAATCTATATTCATCAATAAAAATGCCTGTATTATAAATAAAACCAGTCAGTGTCAGTTTGAGCAACCAGCTGAGGAAACTACATATTATTGTGAGAGACAAATCTCTTAGGCGTCGTCCTTTCACAAAACGTAGCAAGAAATGGTTCTCTGCATTTTAAGACTAATCCGACATTTTTATCCGTCAATATAAGATATTAATTTAAAGAGAGTAATAAAGTTCAAGCTGTCCCCCCACAGCTGGGGTGGAGTGGGTTCGTGGGTTTGGCCATTGTGCATCTCCAATCATTAATCTACAAACTAAAGCACATAACTTTTTGTCCTGACTCAGCAAAGTCCTTGTCCCGCCCTCCTCCCTCTCAGTTGGTTTATAAGTTCATGCCCCGTCTCTGGCTTTTTTTTATGTTGATGTCACGTCTTTCTTTAAACGGCTTCCTGCCCGCATCTGTTTGGTGCTATTAGCGTGTGGCGTGCCTGCACTGATGCTGCAGAGCCAGTGTCCCACAGACCGAAGGATCACTCGCATCGTCACAGGCTCTTTTTCGTTTGTTTGTTGCTTCCCGTCTTTTCTGCTTCAAGTGAATGAAGCGGTGCGTCAGTTCATGCAGGACACGCAGTCACGTGCTCAGCTGTCATAAGCGGTCAGATACTGAGCGCTCATCAGTCATATCCCCGCTCCCTGCTGCCTCCACCCTTCACCACCATGTCCAAACTGGTTTTCATCTTAAAAACCTGCACCTTGCCTGCTGCGTCCACTGGGGGCCCAGCGCATGAATCCAGACTGAACTAATATTTTGCATTTATTTGACATTTTTTGTGTTCAATGTCTCATTTTTTCAAAGCCACATCCTCCATCAGAGAGCGAGTTCATTTCTGCCGACACATCATGCAGCTTCACGTTCAGGGCTGGAGCAGAGCAGCGGCTCGCTAACGCGTGAGCTCTAAGACCTCCCTGCAGTGTCGATGCACGGCCACATAAATCACCAATTTAACGTGTGGATTACTTTTGACTTTCATGAGAGTGTGATCTGCGTGTGTGTAACGCCGTAATGACGATACAAGCCAAGAACACCGCATGAGCAGTTTTCTTTTTCTGTCTCCTTCAGCCACCTTGGCGGCTAACGTCACCGCCGCCACCAAATTGAGACATATTCCTCGGCGTGTTGCAGGGGCTGCATCTTTGGGGCCAAACCCTGAATGCAGGGCCCGTGCAGCCAGGGCCGATAAGTCTAATGTTCACACACAGGGCTTCCACTGGTGTGTGAGTCTCTCTCTTATCGAGGCGCAGCCGCACAGTGTTCTATTTGCCTTGTCAGTGCAATGCACTTTATCCATTCCATTATATTACATATCATGGATCTGACACACAAGCAGAGCTCCTTCTGGCGAATGCATTCAACCATCAGGTTGCAAACCCAGGAAGCAAGAATCATGCAAGAGCATGAGCTCGGAAGAAGCCAATCTGCTAAGTGCTACATGTTAGTGCAACTTGACTTGGGCAATCTTCTAAACCAAGCAGAGTCAGAAGAGATGAGTTTTTAGCCCGTGGAGGAAGATGTGCTGACTGTCTGCTGCCTTGATGTCAATGGGGAGCCTGGTCCAGCGTCTGGGGGCCAGGAGGCTTCGCGGCCGCACAGCGAGGGAACAGCAAGCTGACGGGCTTTGGTTTAATGTTCAACTTAGCTTCTCTAGAGCAGCGGTAACGTTATTAGCAGCAGACTCACTACACTACAGAGACTCTGAAGTATTTCAAACTGTCAGTGGACTGAATCATCACAACGTAAAAACAGTTGAATAAAGAGGCCACCACTGGTCATCCCCTCCTGGGAAAGATGGGACACATTTAAAGTCACGTGGCAGATATAGCGTGCAGCTTTAGCTTTAGCTTAGCTATCAGCTGGCCAACTGTGGTTGGAGTGCAGGTGAAAATACCACCTCTCAATTCTTTGGCTTTTTCCTCACAAAGGACACAGTGCTTTGAGTGGCGCTGCTTTCAATTTGACTAAAACATTCACTTCTCACTCACTGTGTGTGTGTGAGTGTGTGAGTGTGTCAGAGAGGTTGCAGCCCGACCATAAAGGACAATAAAATGCAGTGAAGAACATTCAGCAAAGTTTTTTTTTTTTTTTTTTTCCACTTCAGTTGGCTCCTGCTATGCGTCTGAGCCAGTTAATGGTATTGGAACTCTCTGTGAGGCGCATGTTAATCAGAACCATCTTTTTTTATTAAAGCATTACCTCTCTAGTCGTCTCCTTTTAATTTGCACATCACGTTCCCATAGTGATAATGATTAACGTACTACCTCTAACCCGTCAGCGTCATCGTACGACACAGAGCCAATGGCGTTAAACTCTGTGGCACGATTTGTTGATGATGTCAACAGTTGAAGCTGCGTGAATTTCTTCTTCCCTCAACTTTTAAATTGCTCAATACAGACTGACAAAAGGTGAAAGTTTAATTTGAGCTCTTTTTTTAATTCTTTTTGATGAAATCTCGCTCACTGATCACGAATGTGATAAGTATTAATGGAGGATCATTATCGCCGTTTTCAATCTCTTTGGAAATGAGACGCAGAAGGAATGACAGCTAATTGCTAGGTACTGCTTCTGCGCTCTCTGCCATAAAAGGCAGCTTTATTGGGTGCTCTTATTAGAGACTTGGCATTTTGAAAGCTGGTAGTCATAGTTATGCGCTCCTCTCGTGTTCTGTCCCCCCATTTCGGCATTCCTTGTCGTGTAAAATCGAAACGGGAGGATAGGCATGGAAATGAGGGTGCGTCTCTGGGTCTGTCACATGTTCCCCATTCCTGCCGGTTCCATCCCTCCTCAGCCGCCTCAATTTTCCTGTCTCCTTCACCCCCTTGCTTTTCCTGTCCCTCTCACACCTTCCTCTAATTTTCTGCCCTTTCATTAATACTTCACGAAACAGGAAGAGAAGTGAACAGAGGGGAAGTGGCCTGCTGTCTGACTCCAAGTACCACAGTGCCACCAAGTGGCCTCTAACGTCAGCAGAGCGTTGGAAAGGGCGTGACTGTAAACGCTCACACAGAGCCGGAGAGGTGATGGATCTGTGGAGTCGGAGAATAAAGGATAACGTTTAAAACCAGAGCATGTAAAACAGGCTCCATAGATGAAACAGAGGAGTGGAGGAGAGTTTCTCTGCAGAACTAACACGGAAGAAAACTAAGCTCAAAATAAACACAACTCAACATCCAGTCAGCTGAGGAGTCAGAGCTGAGAGACACCGGTGCCACAGCTGCAGGGCACACACACACACACACACACAGCTGTGACATCTGTGACTCTTTCCCACATGGTACATTCCAGTTTTCTCAAATAGTTTTCCTCGTCTTTGTCCCTCATCCTTCGATCACTTTGTCAAAATGAGACAGCGCCACTATCAAAGCACCATTTGTCTATTTTGGGGAATGAAAGACACTAAGAGGATTATTATTATCTCATCATGTGTTCTGTTTTTAATGAAAGGAAAGGTTTTAATTTCATTTTATGGCGCTCGCAGAGTAACTGGATTCTCTGGATGTTTCAAAGAGTCATAAAGGTATGCGCACGAGCGATAAAATGAAGGAAGAACCAAAGAAGCAGAGCTTTTCATGCCGTGTGGGGAAGAAATAATCAAAGACTCATCTGATCCTGGAATTCTCTGAAAAAGGAAAGTACAGTAAATCCATTAAATAGGTGTTAATGAAGCACAGGTACAGGGCGGCTCTTCAAAGTCCTTCTAATAAGCTGAATTAACCCATCAAATATACGCTGGTGATGGAGGGTTTGAAACCTCTGGGACTGAATCTGGGGGAATTTAGTCTTATTTACTTTACAGGCTACTTTTGTTTTGTGTCTCTTCTATAGATTTCAGGGTAAACATGAGAGAAAACACTTCCACTCTTTGTGTTGGGTACTTTAATGCATCAGCATTATTCATTGCTGTTTGCTCAGTAACATAAATTCATATTCATACTCATCTGTGAACGTTATTTGAGCCTGAGTGGAGTCAGATAGATTTCCATGCTAGATGGACTCCCATGATCCCACACTGGTTTCTTGTTGTACTTTAGTTCATTACAGTTCAAGTATGATTGGACAAATTCTGATTAAAACGATCAATCTTTCGTTGGGCCTAATGACGTTGAATCCCAGAGGCGTGAGCTCGGGGTGAGGAGCCTTTCTGTGACCTGAAAGGAAGCAGGAAAAATCAACATGTTGTCTGAGTCTCTGTGTGATGCAAAGTAACTGCATCATTAAAACCAGACAGACAAACAAGCCCCCGAGATGGAGGGAGGGAGAGCAAAGCTACAGAAGGGAAGAGCTGACGGAGGGTTTCTCTGTCCTTATTTTCTGGTTTCCCTCCTTCATCACTCCCTCCTTCGCCTCTCCTCCAGCGTCTCTCCATCCCTTCCCTCACTGGACCTCCACTGCTCTTATGAGTGAGCAGGATTGTTCCAAACTGGACCAAGAGAGAGAACACTTCCCCTGATGAGGGTTAGGGTACGTCCCCCCCGAGAATCAAACCACTTGATGCAGTGACTTCCGACACACACGCACTTTTTCTACCTTTCTCTACAATCTTTTTTTTTTACTCTTTCTTTTTTTCCCCTCCCTCCCTCCCTCCGTCTGTTTATTGTGCTCCACCTCCCTGGGCTCTTCGAGTGCATTAATCAGTCAAGCCACAGTGCCACAGCTATTACTCATCTGGTCAGAATAGGAGAGAGGGAGAGATGGAGGGAGGGAGGGAGGGGGTGAGGGAGAGAGAGAGAGAGAGAGAGAGACGGGGGGGAGGCCATAACAGAGACAGAGAAACAATGACGGAGCGGGATGGAGACCAGAAGCAGGACAGGGAGGAGGGCTAGAGCTGGAGGAAGGGAGGAAAATGGAGAAGGTGCAGAGAGGAAGCGGCACTATGTTCATTCATCTTTTAATATCTCTCCTTACCTCCTTACTTTTCATCTCTTCACCATCCAATCCGTCCATCCATCTCCTCATTCAGCCAGCCCCCAGCCATGCATCCCTTCATTCACCTCCCCCACCCTCCCACCTAATCATGCGTCCATCTTTCTATCCATCTTTCCATTTCCCCTTTCACCTCACTCCCCATCTTCGATCCATCTCTCCATCTCTCTATCCGCACCTGTCTCTTTTTTTATTTGCCCCTCATTTATCCATATCATATTTTCCCTCTCTTGCCGACAACACGCTTGAGGTAAGAGGAAAACAGTTGTGGGGGGGGGTGGCGTTTATTTTTTTGGCTCAGTAACAGAACAAGTTTTTGTGAACTCAAAGAAAAAGATGATCTCAGAGTCTTTTCTTCTTTGACTTGTTTTCAGCACTGAGGGGAACTTTTTGTGTTTGTGCTTTCAGGGAGAAATGAGCCTCAGGTGCAGCAGCGATGGTTGAGATTAGCAAGACTAGTTCATTCACTGACCACCATTCTCTGAGATTACATGGTAACTTCACAAGGCTGCTGTACTGTGCACTTCATGAACTAAACTATATACTGTGTCAGAACGTCAACCACGGTGAACCAATGAAAGTAGTTTTGCTCACAGTTCATCTTGTAACTGCTCGGCCTGCTCCCAAGCCTTAAACCGGTGAATATTCTGAATGGCAGAATTATAGTGTTCAGCACAAAAATGAGCTAATTATCTCTACAACAGTTTCCACATTCAGAGATCTGCAGCTGTGTGAGGCAGCAGTTAATCGGGGCTGTGCTGTGAGCTCACTATGTTTACCATCTATTCTTCATCCAGTTAAACAGAGTTAAACATTTTACTGATGTCAATGAATGGGACTGAGCCAGGGGGCATTGAGCCAATGCTCTTCATTCTGTGATCTATTATCTCATCTGATCTCCAACAGGCACGTGTTTCATTCTCACTGACTCAAGCTCCACTCGTTCTACTGTACAGCGTGACTGACTGTGAGATGATACCAAAAGCAGAGCACCAAGTCAAACAGGTTTATTCAGTGAACGTCTGTGAACACAAGGAATCTCACCTCTTGTAGAAATCAAATGGGACGGATGGCTCCGTGAAGCAAATGATTCCCCGTCAACAGCGTCTCAAGGTCATTGTGCAGGAAGCCAGAAGTTTTATGGTCACCATATCGTGTCGATGTGTGTCTGATCAATGCACGCAGACAACACTTCACACACCTAACAAGTCGTTGCACAGGCGCACGTTTAGGGAAGCAAGCGCACAATTACCAAGACAGAGCCTTGCGGAGCGCATGTCACACAGGTTTAGAGCTTCAAATATATTTTTAGTTCTGCCACAACATGCTGAAATATTCATGAGGAAGAGGAGAGAGAATGAACAACAGTGACGGGCACATAGACCGACATTCACATTTCATTCATTTGACTGATGCTCTCATTCCCAGCAACTTCATCTGGACACAACGGTGGAATTAGCAAAATCCTACCAAGGAATTAATAGTGAAAATGATGACAAACAGCGGGGGGGGGGGGGGGGGGGGGGGGGGCGGGGGGGGGGGGGGGTAGATGAGGAGAGGATGGCTGAAGCAGAGAGAAAACCAGCCGGTGCCACGGGAAACACAGCCAGCACAGAGAATAAGAAAGACCAGTGGTGGCAGAGAAGCAGAGGTCGGTGTGTGTGTGTGTGTGTGTGTGTGTGTGTGAACCTGGACAGTGTCCTTGTGCCGTGCATGTGTGGATCCCTTCGCACCTTTGTTTGCCAGCAGCAGGATTTTTCTGTATTCCAGTCGAGCGGCCAGCGAAGGGACTGTAGAGGGGGGATAACATGGGAGGGTCTGGGGGGGGGGGGGGGGGGGGGGGGGGGGGGGAGGGGGGGGGGGGGGGGGGGGGGGGGGGGGGATGAAGACGAGGCGTGCGGCATCGTTCTGGATGAGCTGTCGGGGCTGGAAGGAGTGCGGCCACCGAGGCGGCCCACACAGCAGAGGAGCGAACCTGAGGGAGGGGCGAGGGTCTGATGTTGTTTGTGTCGGACCAGACTGTGGCTGGATTGTTGATTAGAGCTGGACTCAGTTTGTCCAGGCGACGTCAGCAGCGACGGTGGAACAGCAGACCTGAATACCTCTGGCTGACATTCAGCTGGTGAAGTCACGGAAACCAACAAACAGGCCTTACATAACTCCACAAGAAACAATAATAGATGTGAGTAATACATATTACATTTAGTGAAGTACTGCTGAGTTTGGGGTGACACCCTCAAACACGAATAAATAGTTTCTCTCCCCAAAGCGTTTCTTTTTCTTTTCCCACCTAAGCTGCAAATAGATAATGTATTTGTGTACAAATGAGCGCTCCCCCCTTCAACCCACAGCTCAAATAAAATGCATGAGAGGAATTTAATGAATATCAAATTGCCTCCAGGATAGCATTGGATTCAACACTTAGCGCCTTGATCGCACAGAAATAGTCGCTGGCCTCGGGGATAAACTTGACACATTTTGTTTTTCTAAAATGATTTCCCACAGACAGACACAGCTAATAATGGTTTTCCAGACGGTGATTGAGAGGCAACTGCCAAATGCCTTGTTCTCCACTTTACAGTTAGCTTCTTTATTTTTACCCGGCTTTGAACTCCACCCACTCCCGTCGCGGACGGATCCCAAGAGAGATGGCGAGCGGCGCCACGGGACGGTCATGAGCGTCTGTTTTTCAGTGATGTCATAACCGCTGCTCATTTATTGAGGGAGCAGGTGTTTTTGCACAGTCTGTACCAATGTTGTTTTAAATAATAACAATAACAATGATAACAATACTCGCGTACACAGTGATGTTCTCAGAACTCCATTCCCTCCACTTCTGTCTTAATAATCAAACTCTATCGTTCCCTGTTTTTAATGGCACGAAACATAAACATAGAAACTTATCATAGTGTAAAAAAGAGGAAGGTGTGAGACCAGTGTAAAGCTTAACAGAGACGATCCATCTTTTTAAAGCAGTGTGGTGGTGTATTAAAGAATCACACTGCTGCTGCATCAACTGCTCATCGACCCTTCTCCCCTTTGGCTGATGAACAATTATTGAACGCGATATTGGTTTGAGGGTAGAGGTTGCGACAGTGAGGGAAGTCATCATGTGTAATATTTGGATTGAAAGGCTTTGGAGTGTGTGACATTTATCACGTGATAGGCTTTACCCTTCAGTCTCCACGTTGGCCAGTGAGACATGTCCAACAGTGAGAACGTCCTCAGTGGGTCCGTCTCTGTTCTGCTGTGGTCGTGTCCCAGCATGGAGGAGAACTCTGTCAACACACAAAAAGCTAATTACACAAGTGTTACGCTACATTAGCTGATTACAACACCGGGTTTCATTTCATTACGCCGTGAGAGTTCTGCTTGTGTAGATGTGTCCTCGGTAATGACCTGTCAAATGCACACACACACAATCAAATCGTGCTTTCTGGTAACAATCGCATGATTCAATACAAGTGAAAGTCAAGACTGGGTCCTGTCAGATCAGAACCTTAGGGTTAAAGAGTCTGTGCGTTATTAGAGCGCGTGAGCCGCCCCTGTTGAAGTAAAACCCTGAGAACACCTGGTGCTTGAGGATCTGCCAGTGAACTGAGATGGCAAAGTAAAAGCAAAAAGCTTCTTTTCAGGTTAGCATTAGCTTCACTGAGTTAGCCGTGACTCATTGGCCAGCTTTACATTTCAGCATTACAACCGCCGCAGCGAGCGCCGTCTCCACCGTGACACGCCGTGCGTGGTGAATTATTGGCTGTGCATCCTCCGCCTCCCGGGCCGTGTGATTCAGAAAATAAATAACCCTCTGCACTGAAGCTCCAACGCCTACATAAAGAGTCCAGCACTGAGCCAAGCCTCTCCCTGTCTTATCTATCTCTCCCTCACACGCACACACACACACACACACACACACACACTCATAATGAGTGACCTTGGCTCCCTGGGGAAGGACCATGTTTAATTGTTCATCAGCACTTTCCTTAGTGCTCTGTAGGCAGGGAATTAAAGGAGAGCAGGAGTAGGAGAGGAACGAGGAGGGAGTGAGAGAAGTTAGCTGGGGGGTGGGGGGCTGGCAAACACAAGGGGGGAGGAGGGAAGAGGGAGGAAGGAAAGGAACCGAGGCATGTGCTTAATCGTTGCAGAAGCAGATGGACAAACAATCAGGCAAACACGTTCTCTGACTTAATCAAGCCCACCATGATGATGATGCAGAGAATCAGCCCCGTGGCGTCAAGACTAATTGTTCTGTATGTGTAGTTAGATTCCAATAAAAGTGGAGTAGCATTGATATATTGTTAACAATATGGTGAGTAACTGGGGAATGATGTGCTATTTAAATCTCCGTAAATCACCGTGAAACATTAAAGCGGGGCTTTGATGGTAAATCTATTGGTCCCTGGGCTCCTCTGCACCATGTATGCTGACGAATCATCTGCTGACCAAACTGACAATGATGTGTGAAGTGATATTCACTGATTTATTTCCGTCTCCCGTTCTTTTCTCCCCCGCTCTCGTTTCCGTCCTCAGAACTTATCTCGCTGCTGTTTTCCTCTCCAGCTTTCATTCTCCACGCACCTCATCCTCTCTCCCTCTCCCTCTCCCTCTCCCTCTCTCTCTCTCTCCAGACGTGTGACTAGATGGGGTGGCAGATAGTGATGAGCCAGCAGTGGCCATGCTCGACTGCTTTAGCTAATGGAACTCTCCTGTCTCTACAAGGCCTCACAGTGTAGTCCAGGACCAGGGCCTTAGCTCATCAGTTCTGTGTGTGTGGGGGGGGTGGGGGGGGGGGGGGGGGGGGGGGGGGGGGGGGGGGGGGGGGGGGCATGCTTGAGCATGCTTTGCCTCAAAATGAAACTGAGTCTAGACAGACAAACACGTGGTCATCAGTGCATACGTGGGTGAAATCAAGTTTGCGCACGTTTCTGTTGATCGGCGTCAGTCACAGATTTACATGAGTTATTCAAAGTAGATGGACGTGACGCTGACAGAATGTGTTTTTGTGATCAGCCGAGAAGGACGTAAAGACCAAGTCTGAGCCGGTTCTCTGAGGGAAGGAAACGCTCGGTGACACAAACAAGCCTGACTCGGCCTCTTTTGTTGAACTTGGGTCAACTCTCAGTAGCTTTAGACCAGAGGCAGGCAGGGTGGGGGCCGCGCCTCCTCAGACAGTGAGGGGAGCACCGAACCAAACTAAAAAAAGTTTTACTTTTACGAGATAATCTGGATAAACTGCTGGTTTATTTACAACCAGGTTCCATCTCACCTGAGTTTTTAGCTGTGATGCTTTTGTCATGTCGTCTGAGTGACGGTGCTCAACAGTAAACAGTTTTGTTTACTCCCTGACAGCTCAAAGGAGCATCGGAGCGTGGGCAGAGTGGTGGAGAAGATCCCAGATCATACTGTATGTGGGCAACATATTAACATACTTGGCAACATGTTAGATTACTAAAAACTGAAGAATACTTTGCAGCCTACGTAACATGTGGCTTCAGCTCTCAAGGTGACTCCAGTTCAGATAGAGAAAACGTGCCAATAATAAAAGTAAGATCAAGTGTGAATGCATGAATAATGCTGACACTTCATGATTCCCAGTGTCTGTGGTTTAAGAAGCCACGAGGTTGGAAGGAGCTGTAGCGCAGGTGACAGACAAATAGCCTAACTGCCCTTTTCTTGAGTGATCTTTTTTTCATAATCATCAATTTTTCACTGTTTGAAACACTATAGGTGAATGTCCCTATGGCTGAATGCATGTGTGTGTGTGTGCTGATGTGTGAAAGGTGTGAACGTCTCTGTGTGAATGCGCTGTGAGGGAAAGTGCAGAAATGTTCGGGTAACCTCGTGCAGAGCGTCCTTCGTGCTCATTCAGCCTCCTGCTCTGCTGAAAGCTCAATGCAAACCCACGTTTAGGATATTAAACAATATGTGAGTGCAGTCAATCCCATGCAGTGCTCTAATGAAGGTATGTAAATCGCAGCACCGCCTTACTGATGCACTTACTGTGCAAAAGCACTGTATCTGCTTTTGAGATGGTGTGGTTACCATGAGCAGTGCACGAGCTCGCTGGGGCTAAAAGCAGAGGAGCAGCAGCGCTGTGCTGGATGCTTCACTGACACGCACGTCCATGAAGAGTCTGAGGAAATGTTGCAGTGATACAGTGTGAGTGGCTCCGCCCTGTCATAACCAGTCGAGAGAAGAAGTCGTATCTTCCGGAGGAAGAAAGAAACTGATGGAGCTGAAAACACTTTTCACCGTAATCCTCACAGCATGAAATACAGACGCATCCGTCACCATCTCTGCTGTGGATGGAATGATCAAAGCTGGAGACGTTATATCACACACACACACACACGCCACCCTACATAAATTTGCTTCCTGACTGCTAAAGCATGGGCTAATTATTAATTAAAGCAAATGCCTGTTAAATCTAAATGCTTTGGTCCTCATTAACTCAAACAAAGGCCTTTCATTACAGACTCAGCCCTCTCAGGTATGAACACATTCATTTATACGGACACACAGACACTAGCTGCATCACAGAAGAGCACAGAGTTACCCTCCTTGGAGTTTTATTGGCTGGCAGTCCCCATGGAAACTTGAGGTTGGGGATTCAGCGTGGGAGTGGAGCATCACGCTCGTGCTATTGTTCAGCGCGCTTTTGCTCCATCTCACTTCCATTTGGTCCCACAATGCAACTGGCACTGACAAACTCGTTTCAGTGTTCAGACTGAAATGGAACTCTACTCCAGGCTTTAGTCATGGTGAACTCTCCTCCATCTGAGTTGAAAGGACCCAAATAAAAGTGCATGTTGAATTTATTTCCAAGATGGCTTGTGTCATTTAAGGACGTTTTTAAGGTTTGAGTGTGTGAAGTTATTTGACACAGTGAAAGGATGAAAGCGGCTCCATTCCCCGATCACTTTTCTGTAAATCACACAAATGTGCCACGCGAACCTGAGATGGCTGGTGACTACGCCGTCAGAGATACGGGGATACGGTCCATGTGGGTGTGTGTGTGAAGCAATTCATGAAGGATAATTAGAAACAATCCTTTGAGGTTTCCTGAGTAACGTCAAGGATGCCTGCTTCAGTTTTAGATGCAGCTGTATTCCCTCCATTACAGCCATACGTGCCTGTCACAGCCCAAGGTCGTGGACATTAATACGCCATGTTGCTTTAATGGCCTCAGTTCTAGTGGGACGGTTTGTCACGTGTGACAATTCAGTTCATTTGAAACTAAACTCAGACAACACAACAACCTTGTTGAGCCGTCATCATGGTGCTGCACGGTGTTTTCCATAATGTTTGATTTGCTGTCTACGAGCTGAGACCCACAAGTGACGTCACACGTGGTGGATTGTGCAGTTGTCTTGAAGTCAGGCGGTAATTAAATCTTGCTTCTTCTTCTTCTTCTTGACCACATCTCAGCCAATGCTTCACAACCTTCTCTGTAAAACAGATTTCACACTGCGATGCTTTATCTCTCAAGATCCCCTTGTGTTCCTGGAACCATGGCCAAGCCTTCCACTCGCCAGCTCAGCCTCAACTCTATAGTCATTTCACGCTTGACAAAGGCAGCGAGATCCCGAGCTTATCGTATGGCACGCTGCACAACTTTAAACACGGCTACAGTCATTAGGATTTATGTTGAGGCTTAATTTGCAGGCAGCTCTCAGTTTGTTGGACGACTGGAAAGAACAGTGCTCATCAACCTCAAGCCAGTAAAATTTACTTTATGACTACAAAGGCTGAAAATAATGGTGGACCGATTCACATTATATTATATTTTACCTCCTTCAGAAGCGCAACCAACGCGAAGGCAAGTGCTGATCCTCAGATTTTAAAATATGAGAGCTCTTTTCAAGCCTGTGAAATTTGACACAACTGAACTCCATTACACCACACTGTGATACGGGAGACCAAAGAGAACCAGCAAATAAATAAGTAGGAGAAAGTTAGGCTGTTTCCCTTTATCACCTGAAGTTTTATTTTCTTCCGCTTCTTGGATTTCATTCCCCCACACTTTGAGTTCCGTGGGTGCATTTGTATGAAACTTGTTTATTTATTCCTGCGCCTGCAGCGCTGCTCTTCCATCCAGGCCTATTTCCACATGTTGATAAGTAGGTATATTTTTTCCCTTGTTCTGGAGCTGACAGGGTTATTTGCGATGGAACTTTAATTTCAGAGGGTTCTCTAAACACAGAGCTTGATGCATACTATTTGGATTTGCCTGGGAGTAAAAGTACACAAATATTTTAATTAGTTTTTGTCTTTCTTTTTTTTCCAATCAGGATTTGATTGACAGGCAGATAAATGTGCAGCTTCAGGCAAAAGCAAAGAGAGTTGGAGAGAGAGGGCGAGACGAGCACAAAGGAAATTTTCAGGTAGATGATAAAAGTGATGAAAGTAGTGTTAAAGTGTAAACCATGAAATATACATGTATCTGATGTGGAGCTCTTCTACTGTGATGATCTCATTTCCATAATTAATCATTAAGTCACATAGGAGAAGCTTTCAGAACACAGATGCAGCAATTCAATTCAGTTATGATCAAAGCCATCGTAAAGAAGCCTGGGAACACTTACCTTTTTAAATTCTTCTTGAAAGTACAAGAGTTATTTCACAAGGATGCAGTTGGAGTGGATTAAAATGTTCTCAGTCCATTGAGACGCAAACCTCTTGATTTTTTTCTTTTCTTTGCACACTTAACATGTTCAACATTGTTCATAAAGTTAAAGTTTAAAGTTTTTATAAAAACATCCATCTGTTCGACTACTTCGTCAGTAGATGGCGCCCTTGCGCTGCCGTGAAGGGAGAGGAGCACGAAGTAGTGTCGGCCGCGCGCATGCGCAGTCTGTCTCAAACCGCTGTTAGCTGAGCAACGCGACGTAACTTTTCCTGTTGGTCATCTGTCACAGGTGGGTGAAATAACTATTCCTAAACATCCCCCCGATGCCTCGCTGATGTGAACCGCCAGTGACGTGTTTAGCAGCGTTTTAAGTGCACCGAGTGTAAGTTTGACCGAGGAGTTTGATTGTTTTGTCGAGCTAAGTGTAATGTAATGGACAATATTAGCATGATAGGTTCCAGCTAACGTAATGCTGTGAATGTGACTGTAAGATTCAAGGTTAAAAGGTTGTTGCTGTTGTTAATTAAGTCTGGTTGCTGAACTACCAGGTTAATGTATTTTTGCGCCAAGGATACAGCAGCGTTGTTGTTGTTGTTGTTGTTGTTGTTGTTGTTGTTGTTGTTGTTGTGCACTTTTTGCTTGTTTAGTTTTTGTATGATTTAGGCTATTATTCTTTTTCTAAGTATGGTTATTGAAGCTATCCAGAACTAAATTTCTGTTCAACTGAAATCATATGTTGATATTGAAAAAATCACATTGATAAAGGTATAAAGTTATATTGAAAAGTGCAATGCGTGAATGTTTTAATAGTTTTGTGTCGGTAATAAACCGCTGCTGGCTGAGCAAAGCAACGCAACATAACGTGTCCTGTTCCTCATCTTTCACAGATACACACACACACACACACACACACACACACACTGTGTGTCTCTTGGACCAACCCAGATTTCCCCTACGTCTGAGGCCGGCAAAACCAGGTAAAATAATTCCACATTCCTTCACAAAACCTGTTAATTTAAATAACAGTGTCCATATTTTTGATAATATTTTCTCTTTTGAGTTGCTCTTTGACTTGCAGTTCTTTCTATATTTTGTTTCTTTCACTGCTCAGACAAAGAAACCACATTTGTGGATTAAAATGCAAATGCTATTGTTATTGAAAGGGAAGGCACACAGGTAGCTCTGTTACACTGAAAGTAAAGGTACAATAGGAACAAATTAAGAAACACATCAGCCAAACAAAGGTCCGATTGTGCATGTATGTTACGCCTTTTGCCTCTGGCTCTTTTCTGCAGTGTTGAGTGAGATTGGCAATTTGTAGTCAGCATTGTCCAATACCAATTCAACATATTAATATTCAGTAAATATTGCGCTATATATCGTATTTGTCGATTCTCCTATCCTCTATTCAGATTCCATGCCCATGCATAAGGATGTGACTCTGTGCAACAGTACATTTCCAAATTATGTTGCTTCAAATCTTCTGGTAAAATGTATGTAATCAGCATCCTTCATGAAAACTAGAGCTACAAAGCAGGTCAGCAGTCACCTTGTAAATATTGCATCAGTTTGAAATTAATTTACCTTTTGTGGTAGCATGAGATAGACAGTCAGTTTAATCAGTCGTTCAAAAAATACTTCAAATAACTTGTCACAAAGTGAGACATTTATCGTCACGATGTCCATTAAGACTTTGGGTCTAAGCTAGGGCTACTAGAAGTCTTGCAATTAAAAGGTTAGTAAGATAAAAGCTCCATGTAACAGTTTAACGTTGCACAGCACATTTTGTTGAGTTTGCTCTTTTGGGCCATCTTGGTATGCACTGAGTGACGCTGTTGACATCCTGCTCCTCAATATACACTCACAGCTAGTTAGGCAGCATCTGGTGGTGCTTAAGATTTAGAGCTGGCAGTCTGATGAACAGGCAGAAAGTGCCTGCATTATCAATTTAAAAAGGTCACGCTAACATTTGTTCCCTCAGTGGAAGCGGGTCGACAGGAGGTGGGAAAATGGGGAGGTCCAGACATAAGATGAAGCAGGGCTGCAGCTATAATTATGCTGATTGAGTGTTCGCTCATGTTAACTCCAATGGTAAACAAGCCAATAAACGGAGAGAAATCAATTCACAAAGACCTGTCTGTGTTTCTGTGGGAGGAAAGGTTCCAGGGACATTTTAAGCATCACAGTGCTAACGACTGACGAGGAACGCTTATTTCAAGGGGGAGAACCATGAAGCATCCATCCAGCCTCTGATCCAGGGCTCTCATTCACACTTGTGCTGTCTCTCTATTGTAACCAGGAACCTACAACCAGGCGTGTAGAATCCAACAGAGAAAAATATCAAAATAGTAACCTCAAAGAGAGCCCATCAAAGGGTCACATTCAAAGAACGTGACAGTCCACTGAAACAAAGCTTGAAAAGGAAAATGGAAAAAAGTGCTTTCAGTGAAATTCAACAAAAAATAGAAAAAGATCTATAGGCTAATATATAATATCACACTAGAGCTCGGTGAATGGATGAGGTGTAGACGAAACCCATCAACTCCTACCATGAAAAACAAATAACATGCACATCTCCTGAATATGGCTCCAGTTATTGTGTTATTCCCTGGATTTAACAAGATCCAATCAAGTTGTTTGTCCTTGAAAAATGAGACCTTCTCCAGTACGGGTGTGTTAAATGTCAAGTAGTTTCTCAGATGAGATATTGTAATGGAAACAAAGTCCTGTTTGAGGGGAGCAGTGAATGAAAATGCTGGCAATGAACATAAACAGCCAAAGCCTGCAGGCCCAGTCAGTTAGGTTAGTAACACGTGATTTTCAGGGTGATGCTTGGGGACAGATTGAAACACGCAAAGATATGAAACACAAAACCATAGCTCAATGCAAAACATTATTTTTGGATAAGAGTATTGATCTTGTGGGAGCGTTTTTACCATCCTCAGTAGACAGGATTCATTATAAATAACACTGTTAACATGTGTGTTCATTTGACAGTACGGTTCTTGTCAGGCGCGCTCCATTTCTACCCCTTCCAGTTATTTCATCAATGGATTTGAGCAATAATGGTCCTGGAAAAGACATGATCAAATCCAAGGATGCTTTCTTTCTTTAGTCCTGTTACTATGGCAATACTTAGTTTTTAGGCGCTGTGGAGGTAAGCATGCTCACTTTTTCTGATAGACAAGATGCAGCGACCTCAAACTTCAGGAAGCCACTGTTCAAAAAGCACACACACATTATATTGTGCTAAATATTTCCTGGCACAGGTTCTGTTCTGACAATTTTCCCGTGTTGAGTTGTTTTACTTTGGCAGTGTGTGACAGCATTCACTCACTTTTGTAGGTGTAGAAATAAACACTTCTGGCCAGAAAATTGGATGGATCGGTGCGCTTGTGTAGAAATTCACATTCAACTCAGTGCCACGTTCCTTTGGAACTGCCGAGGGACAGCAGATAAACGCGAAGGCTAGCTCTGGCCCACGTGCTGTCTTTCTTCTGTTAATTAATGAGCACTGTCCCTATCAAATGGATAAAGATATAAAGTGCAATTATTCGCAAAGAGATTTCAAAGCACAAACGACACCTTCAGCAGCCAATGTGGAAAATAGCCCTTTTAACAGCAGCGCCCTCGATTGAGATGCTCGCCTCTTTTGTAAATCAGATGAAAGAGCTGAGTGTTTTTTTGTGTGATAATATATTGTTGTTTTTCACATCTGGGTGTTCCTGGTCTTATCTCACTTGAAAAAAACCTTTGCCAATTGATAAGAGTCAAAATATTCCCTATGATAATGCATGAATAAGAGTAAATACGAATCTAATATAAAAAAATAAAAATACTATAATATAAAAAGAATGAATAAGAATAAAAATAAAAGCAAAACTAAACCCCTGATATGCTCCCCGCACAGTTCTGTAAATGCTGCACTGAACCCCTTTCTTTTTTAGAAATAGACCCATCTTGATTCACGTGCATGGTAAAGAAGAGCAGGTTATCACACAACACACTTCATGCAGCTTTTTGTTTTACAACCAGTGCTGTGATATCTTTTGTAAAGCCAGAGTCTTCAATTGGGTGAAACAAAAAGTAAGGAGCGTGAGTTAGCAGCCGTGACATTTATTCACAATTATTCCATTTGTGTCAAATCCAAAACGCTCCCCAACTGCACTTCAGAGCGTCATCAGAGCGTTTGATGGCTTGGTTATCCAGTTATTCATTCAACAAGGCTGGCTTCTCCATTTGGCATGAGTTTAAAAGAACCATCCTCATTTACTGACAGGGCATCGGGGCATGAATTGACTGAGTGGGACGGTGCATTTCAGAAGAATAAGCCTTACTGCACTTTGTGAAGTTTGAATTTATACTTGACAAATTATTTTAAACTTTAAAGAGCACTTCAAATTCTTTGTAGAAAAGAGCAATTAATAGCCCGAGCTGCTGAGTCCGTGAGAAACGAGCTGAGCATGACTCGTTGGAGATGGTTGTTTTTTTCTGTCAATTCTGCAAATGGTGATATAGAAATCGTGTAACAGGATCTGCCATTAGCATGTCCGCACATCAGACATCATCTCATGGGGTCCCTGCTCCAACGTTTTCAAACTTAAATGTTAACTGCTACCCAGCTCTTACTGACAGCGTAAATGAAGAGAGAGAGAGAGAGAGACAGTAGCATCCAGCTTTTGTCCTCGTTTTGTCTCACCAGGGTGACACACACACACACACATGCACACAGATGCCAACCAGCAACACCAGTGATCCAAACAGTAATTAGCTGTGTTCATGCTCCCTGCGATACTGCTGGCCCACCTGATGTGCCTACCAGTCTGGTTCCACCAGAGAAGAGACACACACACATTCATGACTTACTTTCATTTCCTGGAGTCTCTAACCCTAAACATAACGACTACTCCCCAACTTAAAACAGAAAACATGCCTTTACCTTGGACTGTCAGTAGAGGCAAATCACACTGATACATACGACTGTATAAATAGATTAAGGTTCCAACTATGTGATTACACACACACACACACACACATTCCATGTACCAGTCTGAAACTGAAGCAAAGTCCTTATTATAGCCTGTGATCAAACTGAGGTAATAATAACCTGCCAATGTCCTGGGTTATTGTTGCAAGGCAAATCTTATGTTAATCAGAGATAGAGTATGATAATGACTCTTCACATGTCAAGTCAAACACACTGTATCTCTCTCTCACACACACACACACAGACAGACGACTACAATGACCATAACAATCAGATATGCCCACAGTTAATAATAATAATCATCATCATCAATCACTGCACATTGCTCTGTGTGTGTGTTGGCGTGTACCTGCGTGTCACAGTGAACAGCATGTGTGTGAGTGCGCATATGCAATATGGGGGGTGTTGTGTCTCAGGCTGTCATGTAAATCATAGCAGAAGTCAGACCACAAGTCACTGCTGTCTGCTATGGAAATGACACACAACCAGACTTCAATATAACCAGAGCCGAGTGACATCAGCACCAGTGTGTGTGTGTGCGATTGTGTGTGCGTGTGTATTATTTTATGTTATCATCTTTTTTCATTTCCGCTTCTTGCCTGCTTTGAAAGTCATAGAGATGCCAGGCCATGGCCCTAAATCATTACCGATGTGTGTGTGCGTGCATGCGCACCTACTATAATTTTCTTATTCTAAACACGGTCTATCTCTTCCTACCATCACTCTCATCTCTATTTCCTGTTTTTCCTCTATATATCAGCTATTTACAGAGTTGAAACCCCAGAGCTGCAGATATGGTTGGAACGGTATTATTCGTCTCATAGTCTGTTATTTCTCCCCCCATCTTCACTCCATCCTTTATTCCTCTTTATCTTACTTTTGAATAAAGGTCTATAACCTGAATATGTGTGAAAATGTGTCTTATATTAAGAAGACTGCCAAGGACACAACATGTGGCCATTGATACATTAACATAATCACGTGCCTTGGTACTATGAGTACTAGAATTATGCTCTTGCTGCATGAATATCAGTAAACACATGATGAGGATTCAGCAGTGAGGGCGTCATATTTCAACTAAATTAGTAAGGACAATTTCACGAAGACTGTTTTCTACAGTCTGTAACTGCGTTGGAGCGATGGCGTGGAAAATAAATTGTCTATTAATTCACCACTCCCGTGTATGTAGGTGGCGGTGGCGAAGGGCCCCACAGGATCTGTGATGGAAAAGTGGAGGATGTGATTAAAGAGTGCGCATGTGATAAGCTCCGGTGTACCTTGTTAGAAGACTTGACCCTCGGAGGGCAAGGTGAGCCGGGGCGGAACACGGGGGAAGGAATGGGGACGGATGTGGTGTTAACATGGATTACAAAAGAGATTTGCTGATGAAGAATTGGGCGGCTGAAAGGCCTGGGTCTGTGTGATGTGTGTGGGTGAGAGTAGAAAGACGCCGAGGGTGGATTTGTACGGGGTAGAGGCGGCCATACAAATTAGAAAGCCCTGTTGTACCTGCCATTATCGTGCTTTTCATATTCAGACCAGATGTGGATGGATTATTTTTACAATTTAGATGCAAACACAGAGAAATCGATTTTTTTTTTCCAATATCTCACTAAGACACAGATTACATGCAAGTCACCTCCACCCATTCTCAAGTGCCTTATGGTAATAAAATGTATTGTCCCTACTGTCAGAATGTCCTCAATCCATTTCAAAATGTGAGACTCTTCCTGCCTGTGGAATTTGTTTTGCAAAAATGATTTACTTCTGTTTGAGTGCAGCTTAGCACCTCAGTGTGGGGTTTAATGAAATTACCCAGCGCTCCTAAACTCTGCCAAGTGTTTCTGTGATCATCACAAAAAGAGACTGGATCTTATTATAACAGTTGCAGTAACAATAATAGAATAGAATCGAATAGGAAGTCTTTGTTTGAGATTAGCACTGCTGCATTTAGTGCCTGTCACATAGTAAAGATTTTCCATGGTTCCATTTATATAGATTCATGTGTTTATGATATGCTGACAATTTACTAAATGTTGCAAATGAATTTCCAAATGAACAGTATCAGAATCTTTCCACAATTTGAAAATGTTGTTGACCAATTTACCATCAAAAAATGATGTGCATCTTGCTTAATCGTTTGATCACAGCTTTGATTGTTTTTATTTTTTAAACTTGGGCCTACGGCAATACAGTGCAAATGAATCATGCACCACCAGCAATCTGTAGAGTAAGAAATTAAGTGCAAATAGTGAATTAACAAGTCTGCACCCTGGCTGTTTGACCCTGGATAATAAAATGCTTCTTTCTAAGCCCATCTCAACATGAAAAAAAACAGAAAAAATCTCATTGGAATCTTTAAACAAGTTCAAATCAGAGATCAGGCCCAGACCTCCACCTAATTCCTGAACTGGGTCAAAACCAGCCTCACACAGGCTCATGTTGGGCAAACGTCATTCAACAATTCAGTGCCTGGCTTGACTGATGGGTATATTCAGAGTAAGTGTTTGATCCAAAACGGGCTCGTGTATGAAGCTCGGTTTCAAAGTCTCAAACGGTAACGGCTCTAAAACTAAAAGCTGCACTGGCATCCTCATTATGGCAGACGAACAGATTACACATCCAGCTGTGTGGCTCACAAGCACAGGGAAGCATGGAGCAGCTTCCTCAGGGTTTATTTCCCCTTCTTCCCTTTTTCTGAACCATGTTCCTTTTTGTTGCTTCAATCGTGTTGTAGACGTGAAACATCTTCAGCAAATTTTACTTCTCCAGAGTGATTTAATCATTTTGAAAATTGAACAGGTCATCCACAAAACACCAGCTCATAAAACCACATAAAGACAATCTGCCATTGGTCTGTTGCAAACAAGACTAAAACCTTCTTCTCATTCCTCTATAAATCATGATTATGTGCGGGATGGAGGAATGCAATGTTTATTTAGCTTTTTTGTTTGGGCTGAAGAGGTGAATTTGGCTGCGACACCGTTTACCCCAGACTCACGTCTCACCCCTCCAATGACATAGAGGTTAGTGGGGAAGTTTGTGTGGAACTATCCCTTTAAGATGCTGATCTGATTTGACTGATCAGGAAATCTGTTCTATAGAGAAGATCTGTCCATCTCCAGAGGAGATTTCTCTTCTCTTCATATGCTAATCTCACAGAAATACAGATTCTAAGGGCAGAAGATTCCTCTCTGCTGGCTGTCCTTTAATCTCATGTAAATTTGACTGTGAACTCCTGAATAATCTCCCACTTCGGGCAAAGTAGGTTGCAGATATTGAAACTTATGGGAATTGGTACCGCTCACTAAGTACCAAGCAATGGATACAGCTAAGGAAGGTAAACCTTTTGGGATTACCAATGCATGAATAGGATGATGAATAATTGCTTGGATTTTAGACTGTCCGCAAGGTTTCTTTTCTCTGCTCATTATTTTTCATTTTATTCCACCAAAACCATGCAGCATATCCTATTGTCTCTTTTCAAAGTCCAACTCTCGTTGGTCCGCACCTCCCACATTCACTGTATTATTAAGGAGCTTCTTTCCTGGTCTTACTGGCCTTTAATCCACCAAACCACCCTCCTGTGAGCACCAGGGGCTCACAACTGACCCAGGCTCTCTTTGTACTCATACCCCTGTAATTCTGGATCTCTGAGGTCTCTGCGGAGATCTTCACACACAGAACTTAACAGAGGAAGAGGGAAAGCGAGAGAGAACTAATCTGTGAGCCTCCTACCACCAACCCTTCAGAATGAGGATGAGGTCATTTACAAGGGAATACATTGTTCCTTGACCCCCTGAATACATCTGAAGACACATGCACATAGTCTCAGCGCACAATCTGATGCTGATGGTCATACGATCCCACATGTTGATTGCATGTCTCTTTTATCACCGTTTGAAGCTTTATAATGCTGAGGCAAGGCCAGAGGATCATGTGCTTCCTGACAACTCACCATAATTATGTTTAAAATTCTAATGTGGATTGTTTAATGCATGAGGAACTTGACCCCACAGGGGCTCCACAGTGAAATGCGTTGGCACATTGAAGGCTTTGCTTGACACAGGGCTCAAAAAGGCACGTGGAGCAGCACAAGTACACAAAGTTGTGTTTCTTCATGTGAAACGTACCAGAGGTAAACAACTCTGGGAGGCTTGTTTACTCAGTTGGCTCCTAAAAATTTATTCAAAAACAACAACAACATTAATGTGGTTTATAGTTCACTTTTCGTCCCTAGGCTTTCTGCACTTCATCTACCCACTCACAACACCGGGAAAACAATCGAGCACATCAGGCATGTATAGACAGATGGACAAATGGGTGGATGATAGACAGAGACAGAAAAGACGTGTAATTACTGCTGATTTATGGACAGATAAATGGATAGAGATATTGATGGAATTGATAGAAGGATAGAAGGATGAATGGACAGATAAAGACATGATATGACGAGGTGGCTAAACTGACACAATACACTCTAGTTCGAGTATTGCAGAAGTGCAATACTATCTTACTAGAAACACAAACCTCTCCATTGCATACGTACTCTGTGTCACAGCGATGACAGAAGCTTATATAGGAAGATTGCGATGTGTGATGTGTGAGAGATGGAGAAGTGGATGAGAGCGTGGGGGAGAAATGAATAATGGAAGAGAACCCTGGCGTTCCTGCTGAATGATTACAGCTCATGGTTTGCTAACAAGTTTTTTTGTTCTCTCCTCCCTCCTCATCTTTGAACCATCTATCCATTCATCCATGCCCCCAGCCATTCATGTGCAGGGTTACCTAACTTGTGGGTATAGTCCTCTGCCCTCTACCTGTAGCGCCTTGCTTTATGCCTTGTGCACTCAGCTGAGCCCTTCGTATTTCATAAACAGAGTTTTGTCTGGATGTAGAGACTCTGAGGCAGCTCTGCTGACATATTCATATTATTCTGCTTCCTGAACTAAAATGGCCACGTATACATGCAGCAAAAATACTACCTGAATGAATACTACCTTTAACACTGATGCATTTTTAAGAAGCCAAAGTTCAAGCTCTGCTTTTAAGACTTTCAAGGTTTAGATTGTCAGCGCTTTCTCAATATCACAAGCTTCTCATCAGCTGCCCATCCCTGCAGCATGAGGAAAGAAGGCTGAGAGTCTTCAGTGGACTCTTGTTGTATTAGCGACAATGGTAAACAAGGTGTTGCGTTGCTTTATGAGGAAAGAGGCTGGGATCGATAAGTACACAGTGTTTTTGGCTGTACCTTTTTTTTATTGCATTGATAAAATATTGCCTTTGACACAGTGTGATTTTAGTAAAGATAAGTTTGTTTGTTGTTGTTTTTGTTTTTTTGTTTTTTTTTTTAAATGACCTCAAGTTAAAACTGAAGTAACATAATGCTGAGGCTTCTAGTGTGTAGGACCCACATGCAGCACAGCAGGGCAAGACTCAGGAATCAGGCAAGTGTTCTTTAATGACTAGAGATATTAACAGCAGGCACAGCAATCTCCGAGCGTGGAAAAAGTGTCTTGAGGGCAAGGTGGTGACGTGACGTGAGTCCAGGCTTCTTCCAGGGGAAAACAGGTGAAGGCAGAGAGAGGATCAGAGACTTAACTTTATTAGCAGAAGAGTTCAGTGCAGGAGAATTCAGGGCTTGAGCACGAGGCTTGGTCGAGGACAGAAGACGGGTCAAAACCTGGAGGTCAGTGTCAGGGTAATTGCTGGAAGCTCTTAGCATGACGAAAGACAGTCTGACGCTGGTGCAGTGGTGTGTTGGAGCTTAAGCAGGCAGAGGGTAATGAGGGAAGTGGAAGCGTGTGGCTGGAGAGGGGGCGCCCAGGTGTGCTGACGTCACCAAGACAAATGCTATAGTCACTCACATCAGCTTCTCCACCCCCTGCATACAGCAAATGTCTATAGTATAAACTACAGTCCCAATGTCTCTCATAATATATAGTATAGAAATTAGAAATTAGAATCTTTGACTGTAATTTAATGTTGTACCTGACTTTTTTATAGTAACTTCTACTTTTTAATACATGCCTCAGCCGGCCTGTTTTATCTCATCCGGCACCTGTAATCTCTTCTGGGCTGCCTCTTACCAGACATGATTAAAATGTGTGTTGTTCTGAGCAGCAGACGTGTACAAACCTGTCCATATGTTCACACTTCTGCAAGAGACATCTGTTCCTCCTGAATGGTGACATCAAGAGCTGATTTAACGCTACTTGAGTGTTTTGCAAGGCGTTGACATATTCAGACTCAGGTTTGATGTACCTGTGTTATGGCCGTCATATTTGTGCAGTGCTTCACAAATCAAACAGATAATGGACTATGTAGAACAACCTGCCAGAATCTTTTACTTTACTATTTTTCAGCTCAGTTTGTGTTCAACCTCAGCATCACCTGTTTTACACTTTGACATTAGACCACTGATAAAGTCTGTTGTAATCCAATCATGCTTTTCTCTAGCTAAAGAAAAGTTTCTGAGTAATCGCATCCGAGTATTTATTCATTTAAAAAACACTTTGTTCATACTACATGTAAAAAAGATAAAATGCAAACGATATAGTTTTTTTCTTTATGTAGGCATGGCTACTGCCTGACCACAACAACTGTGATAAATCCCAAACTTGCCAAGTTTAATAAACATGTAACAGTTTAAACTGTCTGAGATCATGTCTTTACTCTTTGACCATTTATTCCAACCTCATGTTTCAGGTCTACATTTGGCTCCTCTGCCCAAGTCTGCAAACTCCAGCTGTGTTCAGTAGAGTCCTCGCATATAGGATCTGATACATTCTGAGAAAAGGGAAAACTGCACTTCAAGTAACAGGATGAAATATTTATTATCTGCAGGGATACATGCTTGTCCATTATTTAGAATAAAGTTTGGCAATGCTTCTTTTATCTGCACACTTTAGGGGGAAAATATTATGCCACAATATTATAAACAGCTTGAAAGTCCCCATAAATATAGCTATCGCTCACTAAGTAAAAAGAATTTCAGGTTGTAGCCTGAATCGCTGCATTCTGGATAAGCTGAAGAAGTTGGATGGCACAGGCAGGCAAACAGGCTGGGAGGGAGTGGCAGTAGGTAGGTAAAGGCTTGTGCTGCTAACCATGATTGTGTGTCATCTGTATAGCTGTGGTAGGATAAGCCATATGAGCAAATGACTGAGCCAAGAGGGTTAGTGTACAGACAGAAGAGGAGAGGACCCAGGATGGAATCTTGAGGAACCCCAGTAGTAAGTGGGCAAGGCTCTGACACAGATCCTCTCCAAAATCCCTGGAAGCGTGGTCTTTGTGGTAGGATGAGGGAAGTCAGAGAGCAGAGCCTGAAACACCCTGATCCTGAACAGAGGACATAAGGCTCTGCCGGTCTACCGTGTCAAATGCAGCAGAAATCTCCACATGGACGAGGACAGAGGAGAGACAGGCTGCTTTAGCAGTGTGAAGTTCCTCGGAGACAGGAAGAAAGAGATGAGTTGAAACCAAACTGCTGGGAATCAAGAAGGTTGTCACTGTTAAGAGAGGAGAGTTTATTAAAGAGAGCAAACTCTAGTGCTTTGGGGAGAAAAGGAAGGAGAGAGACGGGTCTGTACATGTTTACTTCAGATGGGTTGAGAGTGGTTTCTTCAGCAGAGGGTTTACACTTGCCTCCTTAAGAGAGCTACAGAAACAGCCCGTTGACAGGGAAGTGTTGATCGGATGGTGAGAGAAGGGAAAAGGTCAGGAGCAATAGACTGGAGAATATGAGAAGGAATGGGGTCAAAGGGGGGCAGGTGGTGGGGCAGGCGGACGTTACAGGGGATTGATAAGTAAGCAGGGCACTTTGTTAGCTCCATTTTCTTTCTAAAGACACAAAGTGGCTCAGTCTTTGCACCGCGTCAGACAGGACCTGTCATGGAGTGAGTGGACAGAGAAGAGCGGAGAGCGTCTGTGGCGAGTCTGATGAAGGGAGGGATGATAAAACAGGAGGGACAGAGGGAACAGATGGAAAGTTACACTCAGCTAATCTCTTGCCGTAAGCTGCTCGTAATATAACTTACTAACTTTAGTGAGCGAGCAGGAGGGAGGATTTCATGAGTAACCCCGCTGTATTAGATCCGACTGTGAACACTCAGTCTCACCATGACAATATGAGAATATCAGTCACAGCACTGTGAGCCACAGCAGCTCAGCTGGGTGATGTGATTAGTGCTGCGGTGGCGACTGTTGATCTCATGAGCGCTTAATTCTCAAGGGTCTCGGGTTCCCCTGTCAGGAATTGACGTGCGATACAGGCACATAATCTACTTCTTGCTGTTCTAAAGCAGTCCTATTTTCTGAGATGTAAAATGAAATATATATGTTTAAATAGAACAGCCTTGTTGATCTGAGCAACCCTGAGTGGATGGCAGAGCCGTTTATTTTCTCTCACTGTTCATCAGGAAAAGGTTAAACGGAAGCGTGAATGAAAACGAGGGGCTGCTAAATGTATGAAAACATGAGGTCAGTTGTCACGGAGCGTGAGAGTGAGTGGCGATGCAGCGCGTTAATCCAGCTCAATGAGAGTTCCCCAAATGACGAGATCACAGACGTGAACCAGCGCTTTTATGATGACATTAGCCCGTCCTCTCCATTGAGTAGAGTTTAGAGTTTAAACTTATTAAAAGGAAACATGATGATACTCTCCTTCGTCATTACCAGCAGATGCCACAGTCAGGCAGTGGGGTCAGGCCAGGCCTGCAGGAGGCTCACTTTGTTTGACTTGACACTCATACTGAATGTGGAGAAACATGCTCTATTTTTGAGCAGAGCTGACTGAGGTCTGTGATGTTCTTTTAAGACATACCTGACATACCTGGCCCCACATTAGTCCTTCAGCACACAGGTCAATGTCACGTTTAACTAAAAGACTGGATTTGTCCACACAAGAGAAAATAACTACATGACTTTGTTCACTTGTTTGTTGATCCTGACCAAGATCTGCAAACTCCCCCATTAAGATAAAGGCAGCCATATATTAAACATTTAGCGGCTCATGGCACTGAGCTATATATTTAGTCTCCTCAGTCTGCTTCCTGGCAATAGAGGTTTGGACACCTCTGACAAACAATCCAATCTAATAGACGACCTTGTGGTAAAAGGTTTGCCATAATATCATAAATATGACACAGAGCCAATGTTGTACTTAAAGCAAGTCCCTCTCTCCCACCAGAGGGGTTCACCTAGTACAGGTTTATGGGACTCAGTCAGATTAGAACGGTATTACAATAACTGCATCTTGTAAATAAACTGGCATGTAGAGTTGCTGCCCGGCCGACTCTTCTTCTACATCCCTGATTGTCACTGTCTCTCCTCCCATCACTGACCCTGTGATGGAAGCCGAAAGAGAAGGGAATCCACAGATGTTTGACCTCTTGCTTCTCTGCCTTCTCTTCTCCCTATTTCTTTTTACTTCCATCTTCCTCGAGGCTCCCTCAGTCCCCGGTGAGCCCGCTGAGCTGTCACACAGTACTGGAGCATGTCCTTAACTCTGTTTTGCCATCCTGTCATCCTGTCTTCTCTCCTACCATCCATCCATCCATCCATCTGAGCCCCCCCCCCACTCTGCGGTCTCTGAGTCCCCTTAAGGTCCAAAGCAATAGACCCTTATTTCTCTCCTGAGCGTGTGTAAGTGCATGTTTGTGTCTCTGTGTGTTTTTGAAGCAGCAGCATATGAACAGGTGAGCATCCATGGAGCAGTTGCAGGTGTCAGCTGACTCTCTTTCTTCTCAGCTCACTGTGTACTGTGGTAGCACTCACAGATGTTAACATGAATGGTCAGAGATGATCCTGAGCTCAAACACTCTGACCGGCCTTCTCACAGTCTTTTAGTGTGTGTGTGTGTGTGTGTGTGTGATGAATGGGCTGGTGCCAGGCGGCGTTCCCTCGGTGGCCTTGGATCAATCTGCTTATCTGTTAGCTGCCAGCACTGCCAGTGATTAACGACCAGCTCCACACACAGCACATCCTTATTCATTACCACACACGTCACACAAATCCGTGTGCACGTGCAGTCGAGCGAGTGCGCGTGCGCACGCACGCAAGCGTGTGCACAAACACACGAAAGACATCCTTTTTCATTATGGCGGACGTCCACGTTGGGGACCGTCTGGAGTTGCTTGGGAGAGATGGATGGGTGCAGCTGACTACACTCAACCACACATGCTGCTCCGCCCACTCAATACTTTTTTTTCATCTCTTCTTGAGTCTTTCATTTTCCTTAATGTTCTTCAGTTTTTGCTCTTTGTTTGTCTTATTCCTGACCTCCTTGCGTCTGGTCCCACGACATGTATTGTCCTCGGTGTGCTCCACTTCACGCCAGTGTGTGTGTGTCCTGTGACACTGACCGAGTCTCTCTTCAGGCCAATCAGAACGGACAAGTTTCCCCCAGAGTTGCACAGTAGGGCGGGAGAGGTTGTTACTAGGCGGTAACAGGGGTGACACACTAACTAGACAAGACACATGTGTCTTCTTAAAAATGTGTCACAAGACAGGAACGATGCCAGAGGCAGAGAGGTGCTGAAACCTGTTTCATAAAAAAAAAAAACAATTTGTTCTAATTTGATTCCTGAACATCCACATATCTTTGCTTTATTAGTGCAGACCTGTTACCAGACAGTCTCTCAATAGACGAGAACACTGAAACTCCACAACGGCACGCTCAACCTGAGAGTACTTCACAACAACACAATTCATTCAAAGAGACCATGATTTGCGTTCAAAAGGCGAAAAAAATGGGTGTGATTGAATTAAGTTAGCCAAATAAATAAACAGATTATTTATATTATTCATATATTAAAATCTTCAATGTATCAGAAACTCTGATATGAATCTGGTTCTAAAATACTGTTCTCAACAGCTCCCAGTATAGGTGGTGGGGGGCAGTGAAGCACGCTTCATCGCCAGCATTGACAAAGTCACACTCCCAGTGCTTTCACAACCATGGGATGAAAAATCAAATAAAACACATGATTAGAAAACCACAATCAATAGCATGCAAATGAATTTAATCGGAGTAACAAGAAGAGAAACCTCCACCCGGTCACCCAGCCGACATGTTAACTGTGAGAACAGCAATAAACCAATATCAGTCTATATCACACATGCTCCATGCAGGTGGTCCTGTTCGCTCCGAGAGGCAGCCTGAGGGTTCTGTAGCTGGCGGTTTCCGAGGACTGCACTCTTCAGGAGATCTCTCATGTTCCTGGAGTCACTCTCTCAATTTGGGGATTTCAGCCCCGACTGCTCAGATTACCACTGGCACCACTGTTGTCTTCACTTCCCACATCTTCACTTGCGTCTCTTTTTCAGCCCCTTCGTGTTTTTCAAGCTTTTTTCCTCCTTCTTAATATCGCTGTCGCTTGAGATTGCTGCATCCATCTAAGAGCGGGTCTTAAACACAGACATTACTCCAAAGAAATTCCTGCAGGGGACATCTAAGGGGACCACCAAACCTAATATATGTTATGTTTGGTGGTCCCCATGATCTCTGCTGCCTCTGGCCGTATACGCTGAGATCAGCTGGGTCTGACCCTGGACCCTCACCCTCCACGAGCTTCTGCAATATATAAATTAGGTGTCTTATGTCAGGGATGTAACACCATCATATAAAGACAAAAAAACAACATGGCTCTGCCTGGCGGCCTGTACTCTGATCGCCGCTCTGAGCTGCGTTTGTCTGATGACACATTGTTGTGACACTTGTAAAAACGTCCCCATGGGGACTGTATTACTATCTTATATCAACTCTTGATATCACTGGGGTCCTTACGCGTACTTGTTGTTTTGGTACAGTGAAAAAAGATTGTTCCCTCAGTATATTACAGTAGCAGTAGAGATGCAACACCCATTAACTGAGCTACAGCACTGAATATTAAATATTCCTGCAGAAATGTCTCATGTTTTCTGTCAATGTGTAAAAGGCCTAAACATTACGAAGCATGTAGTCTTTTTCAGACTTATTTTTTTCCCAAAACGACACAGGAAATGCGCTGTGGCACACAGTTTAAACAAAAACAAACACCTTCTGCCTCATGTGTGCATTAGACGACACAGCTGCATGTGCCAACATGGCCCAGGTCATATTCAAGATTCAACTGAGAACTAAAACAATATGTGTCTGGTTAAATGTTATTGTGTTTCATTCTATTGAATGATTTAATCGACGATTTCATGTCGGACACATTCTTTTTCTGAAAGGACGTCAGTTAGAGAGAGATAGAGAGGGATGGACCATGATGCTTTTTCATCTCCACAACTACCTATGGAGCAGCTTCAGTGTGGTACTACGGTCTTCCAGCCTGAGATGTTTCTGCACACTCTGCCTGCCACTTGATGGATAGCAGGACAAAATCAAACTTTTGTGTTTGTTGTGAGGAGACAAGCAGCAACACTGATGCCACCACCACATACAGACAGACCGGAAACCTCAGGGAATGCCCATGTACCTTGCTGTTGCTCTATTATAGCTGTGTTTTGGTCTCCACTATCCTGTGGGAAATATATGGCTCTCTCAGTGTTAATGCTCCAGCAGATTAACCCGCGAGATGCAAACTGTGTCTGGCTGCTCTCTCAGGGAGTGTGCAATGGGTTTTAGAGCTTTGTCGCTGGGATCAGCTGCTCCGCACCAGCTGAAAACCACAATACTCCAGCAGCGAGCACAAACTGGACGGTTAAACAATGAGATGAAACTCATTTTAAAGCTCCATAAAGTCCAGGAAAGCTGCAGTCATGTGTCTTAGGGTAATAAACGATTGTGGGAGTGCAGCTTTCACTCTTTAAAATTAATTTAACGGCACCAGGGGTGAATCCCAAACCTCATGCTTCGGTAGAAGCTATGTAGTAGGTTTGGTTAGTACAACCCGACAATATTTGATGGCTGTGCAAATACTGCATCTCGTTTTAGGCGACCACTTGATTCAAATAGTAAATCTGAAGGTTACACAACAAAGGGACAATGTGGTAAGCCCATTTATTTGGGGAATGACTGTACTGATAGCGATAGAGGAGATTTGACAAGAAACGCTCCCTTACGAGTTTCTCCCACTAACATGGATTTGAGTTTTCAGTTTTATGCTCCTGCTGTGTTTTCCCTATTCCACTGTGTCCCTTTGTGTTTCGTCCAGTGTTTCATGCTGTTTAGGATTGTGTTTCACTCTGTTTCCTGTTTTATTTTGTAGTTTCTGCTCCATGTGTGTCCTCCACCTTGACTTCCTGCCTTCATCAGTTTCACCTGTCTGTCCCGTGCCAGCCGTCCCCGGGTCATCAGGTCAGTGTGTGTTTAAGTCTCTGCGAGCGCCTTGGTCTGTGTCTCATTGCGTCTACCGTGTTTTTGCTGAGCACAAGCTTGATTGCAGTGATACTTTGCATTTTGTTTGGCCTGTGTAAAGCACCGTCTCTCCTGAAGGGCACTTTTTGTCTAAGGGTTTATGAACCGAGGTGCGGAGCCTGTGCCTGCGCACGGCTACTTTGCTGCTTTTTTTGTCGAGTGCATGAATGACGATGCTTTGTGAGTTTGTCATGTTTGTTTCATGCACCTTCATGCTCCGTGAATTTACACCAACGCAGCACAGACATCCCGAGGGGATGCTGCACAGCGACTGTTAATTAAATGGAGTTGACTTTGTGAAGATGTGTTCACAGGCTTTGATGACATGCCTTCATTATTGATATGGAGTGAGGAGCTCCTCTCCCACACTCCTCAGATCGCCACCTCTGTAGTTTCGGTTTATCTGGTTTGAATATGTTTCAATGCATCATCGTCATGTTCCTGTGTAAGACTCCAAAGAAACACATTCGCTTTGAACTTGACTATGTTTTCTAAAATAATAATTTATATTATAACATCAAGATCACTCACTCTCCAAACAAGTTTTTTTTTTTTCTTTTTTTCCTCCATCAAGATCTGTGAATCATTTTCCTCTAGCGTGGCAGTGTTGAAGCAAATAAATCCATCTGGATCAGTCCCTTCTCAATCCACATCTGCTCCTTGCGTCATCCCTCCCCCCTCTGCAAAATATTATGAAATTCCCGAGCATTTTTTTCTCTAACCCTGCTCACTTACAAACAAAACCATGGAAACATCACCTGCAAGCCAAAGCTTTCACCTATACATAAATATGTCCACATCAAAAGATGAACTGGCCCATACTTCATAGACATTCAACAACACTTGTTACCATTCAGATGTGTCTACGACAGCAGCGACTCAGTGACCATCTGTACATGACGTAAATTCAGCTGTAGCACATTCTCCCCACGCCACCTGTTCATTCAGCTGTACAGTACGTGTGTGTCGTAACGTGGATGTTATGAATGGCTCCATACAGAAAAGACAGAATGGCGTTGGGACCATTCAATGAGATGAGACTTTGAGCACACTAGAAAGACGTGGTAATGTGTTTTTCCACCTCAAGCCTTACTTTACAAAGTGCTAGTTATAAAACCTGGAATGCCTGCTTAATAGCTCAGTTTATAAACAAATCACGGGGCTTGTTTTAAAAGGCACAGTGATGAAAAGAGCGACAGACAAATGTCCTTGAGATGGCCGTCAAGCAACAGTGGTATGAAGTGAATTGTACTGACACATTAAGGACTTTGCTAAAGCAACTCATGAACAAGGTGAGGATAACATGTCCATGGGCCGTGCTGCAGCTGACAAACTGAAATATCTGCTCTCCTTAGTTAGCATACGTTAGCATCTTGAAAATGATCCCGACATGTTATTTGATGTAATTGTTTATGTTTTCCTCTGAATCCAGCTTAATGCATCTGCAATGTTTGTCGGTTTGATTTCAAACACAAAGCACAGACACGGAGATCGAAGCTCTGCAAACTATTTAAATCACTTGCTTTTGAGAAACATGTACGGAATATAAACAACACGGGGGGAGACTAAGATCCACAATGATTTATGCAAAGCAAATATTATGCAACGGAAGAAAGCTTAAATTGTCAAGTTCAACACAGGCAGTGATGATTCAGAATTTATACAAGTATAATTACTTTGTGTTTTTTCAGAAAAAATGTGGCAAAACTTTTTCTCTGACTTATTTATACTTATACTGTTTATTTTAGTTTATGCTTGAAGGATTAGTCACCTTCAATCATATTGATCCATCAGCAATACTGTTCATCCCTGAGACTCAGACTTCACCCCCCAACCACACACACACACACACACACACACACACACACGGCTGAGTGGATAATGAACACTTTTTTCTCTGTAACTCCCTTTAACAGCTCACATTAGATAAACTCATATTACACTGTGCATCCTATGTGAATAATTTGCACAGGATCTTCAAGAGGCGTTATGGTCCATATATATATATATAAAATAAATGGACATAACCACCACACACTATTAGTGTTAGAACATGGACCAGACCACCTGTGTTTTTGTGCCTTTTCTCTGTGGAGAAAGAACATTTCCAGTGGGGATGATTTCACAGCACCACCCCCTCGATTGGCCTGGCGCCACCGTCACTAATACGGCTAACCTTTCTATCATAACAGAGCTACACGCAGACAGACTGCAGTTATTAACCTCTGCAGCAGTGACTCCTTCCACAGCCTAATTGCTGCCGATACCAAGTTACAGCTCAATCTAATAAAGATTAGACGTGCTGCGCCAAAAGGACAAATTGTTCGCTAGATTCGCTCAGTTCGCTCATTTGGTCCCTGTTGGACATAAAGTTATGTGAGCTGAAGCATATTGAACATGGTAGTAATTTCTCTATGATATGAGTACCTTGAATAACTGTTTCGAAGGAGGGGGGGTGGTGAGACGGAGACGCAAGGGACAGCAGTGGATGAAGTATGTCACAGACGTGATGATGTTATTAATGATATCACATGCAGACTTGGCGTGAATGGCCACTGTTCAAAGGAGGTGCAACAAAGTCCAGTTAAAGTCAGGGAGATGCTTTAACATATTACTGTTATGACAGGGGCTCATTAGAATAATAAAACGTGCAGTTAGCATATGGACCCCAAGAGAGGGGCTTTTCCATGACCCATAAATAAGGTCAAACTTAATCCAACTCCAGGCAACGCTGCCTCTCAGAAATAACATTTGTATTCTCCTAATGTGGCCAAATAGATTTGGAGGGGAAACTCTATCACTGCCTGGATTTTTATACCTTTTAATATTAGAAAGAATAACAATATTCATGGGAAATACCATCGTTGTGAGCAGGGGGGACAGTGACAGCACCGGGTCCCAGGCTCAGGTGGAGTGACCCACCTTCAGATGTGAGTCCTGCAGAGACGCGCTGTTACTGTCTGATGCTCCACTTTCGTCCTGAAAACGAATTAAGGACACCGCTGAACTGGAAACCTCAACTCAGTTACCTCGGGTGAGAGGGAACTTTAGTTAAACCGAGACCACAATCACCATACAAACCTCACAAAGTGCTTCAAGAAATTCATATAAAACTTCCATCCAGCTCTGGTGGAAGTACAGCTGCTCTTTCACATCATTTCATACAGATCAGTTCAAAGGTTATAGTTTAGGACTCTGTCCAAGTTCACAGCTGTTCTTTACCAGTACTGCACACAGCTGTTTAAGGCTCAGATTCAGGTTGATATAGAATATTGAGGTTAGCATGTGCTAATGCCCAGGAAAGAACACTTTCCTCCTCCTGTTGAATTCTCTTTAAGACGGTTCCCATAACGAAGCTGTGTCTTCTCTGATTGGCAACTGTTTTTACTGCATTTGGAGATACCAGCCTCCACACACACACACACACACACTCACACCTTCTGTAGCCTATGTCGTTAGCAGCAAAAACTCAGCATGGCAGCTTTTAAACACAGGCACCATTGCTAACTAGATAGCAGTGTCAGCAATGACAAACACAGCCTGGTCGTTTTTTTTAGCAGTTTTTCAAAAAAGAGCTGGATTCACCTGCGAGGGAGCCCCACAAAACCACTCTGCCCAGTCGCTGACAACCCTCGACTGTCTGTGTACATCGTGCACACACACGATGTAATTGGCACATAAAAAAAAATTCTATATCTATATAAAAAGCAGACAAGGTAAAGGGAGAGAAGTAGTGAGACACATAATAAGAGAGGGGCCTGAGATAGCCAAATTAGCTTCAGGTAGAGTTCGCTTGTTGAGTGAAAGTGATTGAGAGCCGTTTTAATGAGAGCGGGTAGAGGTGGAGAGGCAACGAGGCTACATGCCATGGAGAGCTCAATCCTAGCAATTATCCAAAACGCCATATTTTACCTCTGCAGCTGCTCAAACACTATCCAGCATAGGCAGCATAATTAAATCAGCCAGAGTGTCAGTGCAAAACACTGTTAACACCCGTACAAGTTACAGCCGTCATTAAAATGCATCATTAAATTATGATGCTCATCACAAGGTGCAGACCTAAAAACTGAATCTGCACCTTTTCCTGAAGTAAACAGGACATGGGAGACATGGATCCGTCTCCGCCAGGCTGATACAAATGTTGAGCAAGATGACACTGGAGATGTTACAGCATCCGTGTTACGTGTCGAGGAGAGAATCTGATATGTCCTGGTTAGTATTCCAGTGATTTGTTGTTGCCAGATTTGTTCCAGTGACAGAGACCTGACAATATAATTATTTCTCCTGTGGGAGCTGACTCCTGGTGATTAGGTGGCAGCACTGTGATATGTGATGCAGATGGTGATGAGGAGTGGAGGCAGAGTGTGTGTGTGTGTGTGTGTGTGTGTGTACGTACCTGTGAATGTGCCTTTACGGTCCGCTTCATGAATAAACATTTCATTATAAGATTGCAAGATACGCGGTGGTGGTGTGTCATAATCTGTTGCTGCAAAACAAAATGTCCCTCTGAGATTTCACGTCAGGATTTGGTTTGCTTGAGAGCACACACACACACACACACACACATGCATGCGCACAGTTGCGTCTTTGTATGTGTACGAGAATCTGCTTGTGTGATTAATTGCACCGCGACAGCATCCAGTGTCATTCTCATCGTTATCTCAAGGTTACAGAGTGATGAACCAAAGAAGATAAGCAGCCAGTGCAAACAAATCCTACACAAATTACCCGGAACTTTTCTCGTGTTTACATCTGGGAAAAAAAAAAACTAAATCTGATTTGGAGAAAGTCACAAATTTGGAATATGAGGCTTGACAAGCAGTCAAATGTCAAAAGTGGAGAAATGTAACGCAGACGAGAGAGAGAGGCCAAACATGCAGAGCGAAAACCCTTGATGCTAACTCTGTGTTTTTCATTCGCTTGTCTGTCCGCATGAGGAACTGAGATCTGAGATGGAGAAATGTCACTTAGCGAGCATTAGGCTGCGGCTTTCATCTCCCCTCAGATCAGGGAGATGAGGGAGGGACTTTTTAAAAAAACGTCTTAAAGGGCTGCGAGCCTCCGCCTGCCTTTGAAATCAACCATCACTCATTTTTATCAGCGTAAAACATGTAAAACACATCCAGACTGCACGTCTGGGAAATAAATAAATAAATAAATAAAAGAAGATTTCCCCTGAATCTGAACTTTAAGTTATCTCCTCGGTGAAAGGCAGGGCAGATCCTTCCTCCTGCTTTTAAAGGGACGCAGAGATGTGAAGCTGTAACCTCGCCTGCTGTTAGAAGGAGAAGGCCAAAGCTGAAAGTCTGTTTCATCCTGCTTACTTTAAACATGTTGTTCATCCAGAGCCAAAGTTTGGAAGAACTGAATGAGTTGGTGTTTGTTGTATCTCAGTGGGTATTGTTATCGTAACTTTCTGCAAAATTACGAGAAATCTCTCAGGTTCAGACGAAGGTTTGGTCACCCAAGGTTGTTTTTTGTTGAGGACATGTGATTTAGTTTCCCTAGCTCCAAATCGTGTGTTTTGTTGCCTCTCTCGATGTGAGTATGTGCAGAGCTGTTGCAAAGATCTGTGAAAAACATTCGTATTGATCCCCACAGACTTAACACAGAGTCACATTTTTGTCTCTTTCTTCCCTGACTGATGGAAAGATTTTTCTGACGACGACAGTGTTGTCCCACTGAGAGTATTGACAAACGGTGTGGCTAATGTTTCTGTGTATGTGTGTCTTCACAGTTTATATTTTGATTGATGATCAAATCGTAACGCTTGTCTCCCATCTTCATCTTTATTTACATCCATTGTGTTTATTAAACTAGACCTCAAATAATCCATGAGGCAGCAGACACAGTGAACTTCCATTAAATGTAACGCTTCATACAGTGTAAACACATTTGATGTTTTCCTTGTCAGTATGTTAGATTTTTGGAGCAATTGTAAAATGAATTAAAAATATTTTTTATGCCTGTGTAACTAGAAGAATGCCCTGCGAGCTCATACCGCCACCAAGGCTAATTGCATATCTCTGTGATTCCAATAAATGATCTGTACTGTGGTTCCCCACCACAATGAGCCACAGCTATTTCTTTAAAATTCTCTTAATAACACTTTACACTTGTACCTTACTGCATTGAGTAACTGTTATCAGTGCTATTTGCCACATGCTTCCTAATTGCTAGCTGCCATTAAGTGGTTACCGCCCACACACACTTTCAGACGTCACAGTTTCATCAGGTCGCGATCCAGTTCTCTTTCTCATGGGAGAACTTGTCTTCCATCCTTTTAAGCACCTCAGATGTGAGCATGCCGATTTCTCGGATAAGTTTGTCATAAGTTTGTGTATGACCTCAGTGGGCGAGGCTTCCGAATCAAGAATATTCAGGTGCGTTTCTTTTAATCAAATTCAGCCGCTGCGTTTATCAACACCCGACCATATGCACTCAGATCTCCGTTCCTACTCAGGATTGATAAACGAGGGCCAAAGTGTGACACAACCTGCTAGTGGAGGTCATAACACATCCTGTGTTGTCAGTGTGACTCAAGGTGTCGTCAGTGACTGAAGGTTAAGCAGTATATACTGTAGTAACAGAATTCCCTCTCAGTCAAAGAACCTCTATTCACTCAGTTTGAATTTGCTCAGCCTTGAAGAGCGCTGAGACCTCCATGATGGCTACATGCCTTAGAAAGAACCTTTTACGCTCTGACAGGAGAATGTATTGCATATGCTGCTGTGCAATAAAACGCCAAAACACAACACTCATGAAAACGTATTTCATGGATTTATTTCATCAATACTACAACAAAAACAGAGCGAAAGAAACAAGAAGATAAAATCTGCCTCCTGCTGGATTTTCGAGTTGCTCTGAGCTGCACCTATAATATAATTGGAAGCCGTGGCTGTCTCAGAAACAAGATAGAGAAGAAACAAATAACAGCTCCTCTGTTGCCTCTGTATAGACTGGTCCTGTGCTGCATGGTGTTGGACTGTAGAGAACTCTGCTGATCGATTTAAGAGGGTGTAAACACACTGTGGAACCGGGATGGACAAAAAAAGGTGAATGGAAATCCAGTGGAAACTGCTGATAGCGGTCATGTTTGTCCTGGACCAAAACCATGACTGTAAGCGATTGATAACTATCAATGAATTATGGAGCTTCTGGTGGATATTACAAATTGAATTCGAGGGATCGGTAACATAGTACACTTACTTAAGCATAAACTGGTTTGATTGATTTGGTAGTACAAGTACATTATTGACATGTATGACAAGAATAAAAGTGAACGTTCCAAGAAGATTGCCTGATCACTGTAACCATTAAATTAAAGCAGAATTGTGACACTAACAATTGTTCCAAGCTTTTTCAACAATAGCAACATGAACGGATCTATTAGGCTTTACTGTAAAGTACATAATGAACCTTACCTAAGTCCATCTGTATAGAAGCAGCCTCACTAGTATTCAACAGGACAACGTAAAGCCTCCAGAAAGGTTGAAGGGACAAATTGGTAAACACTGAAAGGCTGCTGACTTGGATTGGTGTTATATAAAAAGTGGTTCAGGATATTTATTGAAGAATGCCTACACGTGGCCAACGAGTCCCCTAAGGAGGACATGCAGTTCAAGAACTGGAGGAAATCCTTCAGCACATCTCTGCCAAAGGTTCTGAAGTCGACCAGAAAAGCTACAAAATCCGCATGTGGATAGAATTGCAGTGGGCACTGTTGGGCTGTCTTTGTTGGCGCACCTTTTCCTTCTGCTTAACAGAGTTGCCTGAGGGTATGCTCAATTACTTGGAGTACCACACTGCTCAGCCTCCTCTGGTAAGCATGTGCCAGGGTGCTGGTAAGGGGGCTCCCACTGATCCAGGGGTAGCAGCAAGGATTCTGACCTGCCTGCAGGATAATGGGCCAGTTTTTACTGCTGCAATGTTACAACACGTTTTCTTGGGGCTTCATTCACTTCACATGTTGTTTTGAGGATTTGGAGAAGCTTTTGATTGAGTTCTGTGGGGAGCCTTGTGAGCAGCTGCCCATACACAACCAGTGACAGTGGTGTCTAAGTACTCAGATCACAAAAAGTACCTTTTATCAGTATGAAAGTAAAACATTGTCTGACCTGTTCTTTGAAATGGCATATTGGTTTTTCATGGCTCACAAATATCCACGCGAATGTCCTCGGAATTATTTGAAATATTTTATAATTTAGCTGAAAAATGTGGGAACCATAAAAATCACAACACGAGAGAAGGCTGCCGTGTAATCAGCTGTAAATGTATTTTTTATAGAGTGGCACAGTGTGCTCGTGTTTACAGAAAAGAACAGGCCAGTCTTTTCATTGTAGCCACCAGCCTGATGGCAGTTTACCGCAGTTGGTCTCATTTTAATCAGTTTATTTTGGCTGACCACTAACAGAGCTGCACCACAGCTGATCTGTTTTGTTTTAATTGCTTTCAAAACTGAGTTTGGAGTGAATGGTTATTTATATCACACTAGTTTTTCTCTCTTTTTGATTGTTTTTGTTTTAACACCAAGCAGGAGATGCTTTATTTGGGTTATTTGGTATCTGTGTTAGGTATTAACAGGAGTAGTGTCTGTGTGTGTGTGTGTGTGTGTGTGAAAGACTTGGCCTTGACTCTTTTGCATGTGAAGTTACTGTTCAATCGTCAGTGCAGATAAAAATTAATGACTTCCCTGACTGAGCCTGAGCCCTCTAACTCAGCATCACCCAGAGCTGTGACAGTCACACACACACGCAGCACGAAACGCCCTCAGAATCACGCATGTGTGGGAGAACACTGGGAAATATTCTAAAATCCATTAGCACACAGTTCACACTCACACACAAATCATCTCACATCCCTTTGTCGACTTTGTTACAATTAATGTGTTTATCCTACAGAGGAAAGTGAAGGAGGAGAAAATGGGGATTGAAAGTCAGAGAAGCACAATCTTCTTCTGTTTGTGTGCTTGCACATTCACACATGCAAATAAGCTGTGTGCACGTTCACGTGGACTGGCATACGCAAAGTAAATTTGTCATTACCGATTGACTTATAGAAGGTCTGACGCTCAGCGGAGCGAGCACAGAGGCACCAGCAGTGATAAATAAGTAAAATAAAATTCATTAAATTCTGTGCTTCCCTTCATATGGAGGAAGCTTCATACAAATTGAGTTTTTCAATCAAGTCTTATTGGCTGAGTGAACTGAAGGTCTTCAAATGAAAATGGGTCTTAATTGTTCATGCGCTTCTCCTGCTGTGTGCATTTCCGTAAGTGGTGTCAAGGCTTCTTCTGAGTCCCATCAGCCGGCTGAACTTGCTCCTGATTCCATTAAGGCCTCTGGTCAAGGTCTATACGGCTATTAACCCCTTGACGTCAATAATAGCGTGGTTATAATTCCTAACAGGAGGCCATTGAATGCATTTGGGGCAAAACATTTTCAAAGTGGGAGTGAAAAAGGTAAAAGGTGGAGAAAAAGATGAATGTGAAGAAGAAGCCAGCCAGAGCAGGTTGCAGCAACATTCTGATCGTTGAGCAAACTCCAGATGTTTTTAAACCATTACAGCAATTTGCTCTGCAGCTGCTGCTCTGGCTGATTTGAAACGCTCGCATCGCACGGCGCCATTTCGCATCTCGCTGGATGGCGATCTATGACTGTGGCCGTGCACGTCCAGGCAATTTAAACTTTACGTTTGATCTTCACTGGGGCGTGTGCCTCGCGCACAGCAAAGAACAACGCGGGCAGGATGGAACTGAGGGGCGCAAATGCATTCGTTTACATAGAAATAACCACACGACAGCTATTGTCTAAGATCTTTGACTGATAGCCGGCTCATAATTCCATTTTAATTGAATCGTCGAGCACGCTGCTTCCTGCCGTCGTCAAACAGTGAGATAGAAAAAACAATAATCTCTTCAGTTGACGTGGCTGTCGGCGAGGAAGAAGGACAGGAGGAAGAGCGAGAGAGTGAGTGAGGAGGTTAAATAAGATGGAAGGATGAAGAGGGAAAGCGGGGAAAGCAGATGGACACCTTGGTCGGGGGGGGGGTGAGTTTGAGCGGTGGAGGAAAGTCCTTCGTTCACGCAGGTGTGCTCACCCGTCGAGGGGGGTTGTTTATGTGTGGGTGTGGGGCCGTTTCATGTGTGTGCTAACTGTACATTATACTGCATCACGCTTCCAGGCGAAGCTCATGATGGAGAGCGAGAGGCTTGACCCCTCTGCATTCCCACATCAATCACAGCCTCTTTCCCTCTGCCAGCCTGAGAGCTTAGCCGGGACCTCTGACCCCACCCCTTCAATGTTCCACATGGAGGGCCAACGGGAGCAAACTTGCCCTCCACCATCGGAGGTCAGGTAGAACATTTCCCCATGAAGCAGCCGTCTGAGATTTACTCCACCCAGAACTTGACATGGTTGAATAATGTTGTGAGCGTGAATGTGAGTTCGCTGGCTGAAGGAAAAAAGGATGGTGTGATGATGATCTGCACCTCTTCCTGTGACGCAGGAACTGCCCAAGTGTCCTTGGGCAAGATGCGGGACCCCAAATTTGACCATAGAACGAAAAATAGTGCAGCTAGTAGTTGCACTGTATGAATGAATGGCAAACTGACTTGAAGCCCTTTGAGTTGTCATCTGGAGTCGAGAATATAAAAGCTCTGTATGAACACAACATGAGAGCCAGGCCACACTAACTGCCCGTGTTCAACTATCAAGTCTTTTTTTGTCCAACTGGGAAGTCATTTGCAGGCTTGACTACACTAGTATTTATAAAGATACAAGCTAACTTGCTAACCTCTTACAGTGGCAACCAACTGTTTTCCAAAGCCAAAGAGCATATCACATCCCAGTGGAAGTCAGTAAGTGTGTTAAAAATCACAGAATTTGTGCAGAACTGTCAAAATGTCCCCGAAAGGATGGTATTGGAACAAATAGCCCTCATGATTACACGATTATACGTGCACATTCAAACTCAGACACATTAACAGGGGAGAAGAAGACAAACTAAACACGGGGAATACATGGGAAAAGCTCCAGTCACAACAGGAGACATTGACTGAGTGCTGGCAAGGGCCAGAATACTTAAATGAGACCATTTTTATTTTTTAATTTATTACCAAGAAAATGAGAAAACCTGCATTAGCCTTGTCAGTATGGGTTAGTGGATGTAGAGTGATGGGCAAATAGCAATTAGCAAGATTCCTCAATGAAAATCCAATCTACAACCAATTGTTTTGTTTTATGTATACAAAACATGGAGCGGTATGAATATTTCAGAGGCCACTAAGTGCATATGTAAACTCCTTGTAATGGACCTTGACTATGATCTAAACTGCTGCAGGCCGCCTCAGTGCACAGGTTGTTTTGTTTTCCCACATTACTGTGAAAACCGAATGTGCTCGAACACGAGGCAGGACCTTTGAAGGGGGATTTATTTGATCGTACCATGTGAGCATGGTCCATTACTGAGCCTATGCTGGGGTTGCTCTTACTCTCCTAAAATGAGATTCCTGTTTTGAAAACAGCAAACAATAAGCCAGAGTTTCCCTCTAGTTGCATTTAATATCTAGTTAATGTTGATAAAATATGACATTCTGACGTTAGAAGGGAGACAGCTGAAAAACTATGACTAGGAAATGTGTCACTATCGCTCTGCTGCTTTTCAGCTCTCCCAAAAATGCTGTCCTCGGAAGAATTCCCTGTCATCGCCCCAATTTCTTGCTGCTCCGACTACAAATCTGTCACCTGCTGGATGAAACCTCTCCTTCTGTTCTGTTACTTTACACGTTTCTGCTTCCGTTCTCCTTCAACTCCTTGGTCCTTTCTTCCACTTCTCACCTCTCTGCTCTTTTTCCTCTCGGCTCCATTGCAGCCACACCTTCACCTAGCAGGGTTTTGATAGTTTCCCGTTCCCTCTCCTGTCTGCTGCTTTTTTCCTTTATTGTTTTTTCACTCTTTCTTTCGCTTAAAATGTCCTTGGTTTGATGCCCCAGAACACAGGCTCAGGGAAAAGGGAGATGAGCAATCGAGGTGGAGAGAGAGAGAGAGAGAGTAACAACAGGATGCATCTGGCAAAGAGAACCCTCCATTATTGTGAGCGTGTGCGTGTGTGTGTGTGTGTGTGCGTGCGAGAGAGTGTTTCTGCTTGAAATTACAGCTGCCCTTGAGATAGATTTCAACCTTTGAAGCTCCAAAGTGCCTCCATAAGCGCCTCTAAAATGGCTTTAAAAAATAGCATTGTGTAAACTATTTTCTCAGTCTCGACACAAAGAAAACTGAGATAACAGGTTCGTCTGCCTTTTTAAGATGAGATGACATCTGTAGTTTTGGGGCAGTAGACTTCATCAGGCACTGGTGGATCAATGCGGCTCCTTATTCAATTCAAATCCACTTCTCACAAAGGAGAAGTTGTTTTGCACTTATTTTCCTGCATTGACAAAGGAGCTTTCATTTAGGAAAGAGTGAGGTACTGCTGCTGAACTACTCCATGTCTCACGCATGACTCAGTCACTGCGATGGACCAACGACAGTAACCGCAGACTTTGATCTCGGCGAGGGGGACTGGCTCTCCAGGACTTTCAGATTTTGACGCTGCCTTTTCCTCGCTCAGGGGGCAGAGATCATTGCAGTTATTTATTTCTTTTTTTTGCTTGGGTCTGTCCAAGCTTTAGCTGCAGATGGTAGAATTGTATCATGGGACTTTTGACTGTCAACTGGAAGTTTCTCTAAAGCTTCATTCCCGTTTCTCCCTGAATGGTCTGGTGTCAAGGCTTCTTCTGAGTCCCATCTGGTGTTTGGTCTGTCCCACAGGGATAGGTTGGATCCACCACTTGGAGCCTTTATTTCCCAGGGATGCATTTGTCGGCTTATATTTACAGAGTTGAGCTTCAAAGTGAGTCAGCTCAGATGCACTTGGTTTTCTGCAAAACGATGCAGCCCCTACATTTAGATCCAGTTCGCGTTCCAGCACAGGAAAGACAGGCAGCACAGTCAGGAGACAGTGCAGGACCTGAATTGAAGCTGTTGCTACTACTGCTCTGAATAACTGTGTGTTCCATCCAACAGCAGAGGCAGCTGAATGTGTTGTGGTTGTGGTTGATGGTTGTTGGAGATGGTTCCTCACCTCCATGTAAAAGTCGCTGTATCTCACTGTGGCAGTCTCTGCTTGTACCCTCCCGCCCTGTAAAATGCTGAAATAATACATGAAGTCATTTTTTTTTTAAAGTTAGAAAAGCAGCAGTGAGTTGGTGATAAATGCAGTGCATTCCTTTTAGCTGCTTCACAATAAATGTCTCCCGCTGGTTCACTGATAAAAGGCTTGTGAAGCACCAGCAGCAGCAATGTTATCATATTTGTGATAAGGATTAAAATGATCAGTAAACAGTAAAATAAGCCTGATATCTGCAGAAGAAGCAGCACTACAGCACTAAAGCTAATGCAAGAGCACAGGGCGGCAACATAGGACCATGGTTGTAGTGATCAGATCTAACTACATTAAGTAGTTTGTAGTTTACCTGATTCGATTTAATCCTCTCTTACTTCAGAATGTATCTAAAGTGTAATATATTTCAACTTTTCACCTGGCCAGGGACCACAGATGTTTTACTAAATCAATTTGAATCCACAAAAATCCCTCCTTGTCACTTGACCACATTTTTACAAAGCATAAAGTTGTATATTTTCTAAATTGATCGAAAACAAGGGGAGAATCAGTCCAATGATCCGGTCAGAGCGGGCACGGAAATTAGAGCCCACCGTCCCCTCGGAGAGCATTTTGTTAATTCACTCTGCTCCTAGTTTGTGTGTTCACGAAGGCAGACGGCGTCTCACGTTTGCAATATGCAGATTATGTGGATATCTCTAAATCCAATCAGACCCAGGAGTAAACCCTCAACAGCCCCAGTAAGAGCTCAGAGGTCTGCTCTTTTATCCGTGAGAGTCTGAACTTTACGTGTGCTGAGAACTTAAGTATTTGTTCTTTTTTACTCTGGAGGCTGTGAAACTGCTGATACAGAGTAATGCGCCTTTATCTTCTCTATCTGTCTATCCCTCCTCTCTCTCTCTCTCTCTCTCCCTCCCTCTCTCATGGTTGGAGGTTGACCTGAGGGGTTTCTCTTGGAAGCCAGGATAGCTGCAGCCCTCCCACGGTCTCACTGTGCAGGAGAGGTTCATCCGTGTGTAGTATCTGTAACTGTGAGTCCGTATGTGGTTTTTTATTCACTGCATCCTTTATGTCTGTATGCAGATATTTTGAATGTTCTCTGACAGACAGTGATCCTGTGTTAACCTGTGTTAACGTGTAGACTGTAGCTAACCTCCCGCAGTCTGGCCTGCCTCACTCTCCTTGTGTTAAATGGGAAATTCTTGAAGTGTTCTACATTATATATATATTATTATAATTACACTATTATACACTGTCGCATGTTGGCACGTTTTGTGTGAACCCCCAAAAAATAAGAAGTAAGACCAAAAATCCACCGAGCGCTTCGTTCTAGTTTGCAGCCAGTCTGTGTGCCTCTTTCATTCGAGCTTCAGTCATTCCATCAGTCATTTTGTTTTTATCATCAAGGTTCCTCTTTATGATTTCTTTTAATTGAAGTTTTATCCTCAGTGCATCTGGCATGAGAGATGTTTTGGAATCAGAGAACATTAGAGCGCTCTGTGCTGTGACTCGTATTGATTCCTCAAGCTTTTCACTCTCACTTGAAGAGCCCCGCGAAGCAAACGTCATCTTTACCTAGTTTTGAAAATATTATAATACCCGTTCACAGCAGTGCAAATACTTAATGTAAGGCAAGGCAGGTTACCACTGACCTTCCCTTGTGTTTGAAAGCGCGTATTGTGAGTCTCTTCGGATAAAAGGTTCAGCTAAATGAAATGTAGTGTAACCCTGCAGTCAGAATATTAATTAAAACCAGGTCTAAACACTTCTCTCTTAATTTATCTTCTCTTCACTGTACCTGTGAATGGCAGAACCAGAAGTTTTTCGAAAGCAGAGTGTTAAAGAACGCTGTAACCTTCACTGGTCACATCGCCACAAGACGTTCACAGATGGAACACGTGATGCAACGACAGCAAGATCTCCTTCAAGTGGTTGGGATGGTTGTGAGTGGTCCAGAGTGGTGTTGAGTTTTCTCCCTGTCTGTGCGTTATCAATGCCAGCAGCCATCTTCCTGTCGTAGGGTGTAATTTTACTTAAGGCAGACATAGATTGAGGTTTCGCCTTTCGCGGCCGCCACTGAAACATCAGCTCTGCCAACAGCATGCTTTATGACACCAGAATAACCAGTTCCCGTTGTGTTTCCTTGATAGCTCCCATTGTCTACCGTCGTCCTTTTCATCAGGAGGAGAAGGAGCAGAGGGAACGAGGAATGGAAAAAAGAAAACAATGGACGGGCTCATTACAGCTTAGGGGATTGCTGTCTTTCTATCTGTCTTTCTCAACCCTTGATTTCTAAATCCCTCGTGCTCGTGCCCTTAACCAGCGCCCCCCCACTTCTTGTTAGCAGGAAAGGCTTTGTATTACAGCGACGGGCGGCTGGGTGCTTGTGTACGTGCGTTCAGCAAAGACGGGGCTTTCGGCACATGTGCAGGGGAGGAGCCATTTTCCTAAACTGGCCCTGATAGCTATCCTCATTCAGAAAGCAATCAGGGAGTCTGAGCCTGCCGCTCTGTCTTTCAATCACTCCCTCCGCTGATGTAATTTGTCATTAGCAGCAACGACAAAACTTTTAATTGAGTCTCCACTGTTGGGGAGCAGATGACGACTCCTCACTCTGCTCATTTGGCCTGTTGTCTGCTCAGCTATTGTGTGAGTGTAAAGGAGAGCTTGGTTTTCTTCATGTCGTATTATCCCTTCCGTGTATGTGTGTCGTGGGTCAGGGTGAATCTCCGGCTCCCCGTCCCGTTTTGACCTCTGCAGTTAACGTCGCCATTAAAGTTGAATCATCAAGCTGAATTGTGGGAATTCACAGAAAGGTCGGTGCACCGTATTTATGTATATTCAACACAATTTTAATTAAGAAACTCTCATTAAAAATGCACATAGTGTGGTTGCTGCTCAGGGGGGTCGAGTGTGGTGGAGAATGGCATTAAACATTTACTGTTAGGAGCCGTCTGAGCGGAAGGGATTTAGTCAGTCGCAGTCATGAGCAGCAGCTCAAGTAGCACAATGCGCATGGTCACATTAACTTATGTGTGAGAGAAAATCCTCCCTTATAATGCTCGTTAATTATGCTCTGTATAAGAAATGATCAGTTGGTAGTTAATGGCTTTAATGAGCTTCCAGTTTGTTTATTGTGGAAATAAGTTCCCAAGTGTTCAGTCCCATGATAAATCCAAGAGAGCAGCGATTGATCAGATTTCCACTCCAAGTATCATTAGGATGAGGGTCCTATGGAGAGAAGAAGGCCTTGAATCATAACACATCATGTATTATTATAATGTATGGTTTATTTGATAAGGACTTCTGCAGATGGTAAACTTATATATGATGAGAATATGGGAGCGTTTGCTTAGTGGACGATAATTTCCCAACATCCCAAGAAATAGAAAGAGAGTACAGGGAAATTCAATAAAACCCACAATTTGTAGTAATAGCTACTCAGAGCTATGGAAAATTAGACATGAGTACAGGTTGGTTGCAGAATCATCCTGGCCTCGGTAGCCTTCCAAAACTGATGAGGGTTGCAAAACGTTTCAAGTCATCAGGAAGCAAACTGCAGGACTTTGCTTCATTTAGAGAAAAAATATGTGTTGCACTATGAAACTCTACAGTTGGAACTTTGGTTCTGTTCAGTTCTGCTGCAACTCTGTGTTTTCATAATGACATTAAGAAATCACGTTGAAGCTGAATGGCCCTTCCCTCACGTAATGTAGATTGTTAACCTGAAATCAGAATGAACTTTGCCAATGAAACTGCACATGAAGTGTGTTAATATTGGACCAGTGCTATTATGATATTGTGTTGCTTTTTTATAGAAGCCAGGGCAGTCTCTGTACATTATAATCTACTGAAGGCCCAATAAGAAGTGAGAAATAAATCTATATTCATTCGTGTGTGTGTGTCACAACAAACTGCACGTTATCGATCTCGATGAACTCTCTCAACATCAGCCTATAACACTTACAGATGTTCAGCGTGTAAAGTGGATGCTTAAAGATGCATCTAGTGCTGTGAGCGTGTAAAGAGACACGGGGAGGGATGCGACGCTACGACAAAGGAAAACACATAAAAAGGGTCCTGGCTCAGGAGGCAGAGTGTGTGTGAACGTCTGGACTCTCCCCAACGTTAAAAATCTGAAGCGCTGATGTCCATTAAGAGGAAAGCGGTGACCGGCGGTGAGGGTCATGTGCTATGCTACCCATCAGGATCTTTTCTCAAATATTCATTCAGAGGCTTGTGAATGCAATTCTGAGGCGAGGCATATGCAGCAAATTAGCATATTCATGCTTTACATGAGACGAGTGCAGAGCCCGTTCCTAACATGTGGTAATGCAAAATCTTTGCAGCTTTCTTTCTGACTTTTGACCACGTGGATTTTTAAAAATGAAATTCCACTTCCCTTATTACTCTCCGTGTATATGGCTGAAATGAAATTCAAATGATTTACTTTACCAGCCTCCCGCTGACAGGGAAAATTGGTGGTTCAATTACCAGCTACTCCAGAACCCTGAATTACCCAGGACCACTTTGCCATTAGTACAGGATAAGAAAGTGTGAGTGTGAGAGAGGAGGCAGTGGCACAGTCTTCAGCCTGGTTTTGATGGATGCTACTTGCAGCTGATTGGCAGTTGTGTGAGGGCCGCTCCTCCGAGGACACAGAGCTCACCTGTCCTTGATGACCTAGGGGCTCCAGACTGCTGGGCAGCCAATGGTATGGAATGTCCCTGGAGCAACATTAGAGCAAGCCGAGCAAGCAAAGGAACACTGTTGTTGAGTGATGCCTTTTTCCCATCACCCCTTGAGGTTATGTGAAGAAAGATATAATAAAGAAGCAAACAGTTTGGTAAATCATGGTCTTCAGGGCTGCTGTGTCCCTTCAAAACCAAAGTCACAGGAAAAAAAAAATCAATATCCATTTTACTTGTGGATGTAAAGGATGTGTTTAGCTCAACTTAAAGGAAGACTGGCACCAGAGGAAGTTGTTAGCCGATTGATAAAACGCCTTCCAAGAATTTCTAAGCTGTCATTGGCAAGTAGAGATACCACTTAAAACAACTTAATCTACCTTTGCCCCGACACACACTGATCCCCCCGAGAAACCTCCCTCTAAAAGTCATTTGAACTTTTACAGAGAAATCAAGTGCAGAGGCAAATGAGTTATATAAGTTGTACATTTTAGAAATGTGTTGCAGATTCCTCCAGCGATTTGAAGAGTCAGGTTGAGAGATGTGGTTTCAGGTTCAGGATGTGCTTCTTGAATCTTGACTTAGCTCATGATGTGGGTCGTGCTTTGGAGGATCCTGCTGTAGAAACCAGCCTTTTCTCAGCTCCCTGTGTTGACGGACTGCGAGCCGTCCCCGACCAGGACCAACTGATATTCATCCAAGCAACATTAACGTGCCACTGGCTGCCACGAATGCTCCCGCCCTGATGGTTAACAGATGGCGTCCTCTCATTAAACGCTGCTTCTCCAAACACCTTTGCTGATTGTGGCCAAAGAGCTCCATTTTCCCTTCATCTGTCCACAGTCACTCTGCAGATCCAGGTGCTGCTCTGCAGACTTTAGGTCGCACCAAAGGTGTTCCACGATTCTGATATCCTCTCTTCCTTCTTTATTTTGTGACCACAGATGTATATGTATACAGCATGTGGGCAGATACATTATTGATTCAATGTTGGGCTTTGACAGCTGTTTGCCCTCAGCGGTGATCATCGCTGAAATCATGAGCTCCCTGGTGATGGCAGTTAATTGTGCTGTTCAGAACCAATTTCTCCATGTGTATCAAATCCCTGTGCTCACAACACAAATTCAATCAATGCGTATCTTTGCTGCGTAAACGGATGGGTCTTTAACATCAACATTTCCCATTTACCTCACAGCTTCAAACGTTTGAGCGCAAAGAGCTCGGAGACACACACACACACACAAAGGAAATGCACAAAGACAAGTGCAACACTGACAGACAGACTCTCTGCTGGGAATATATCAAAAGTCATATTTTTGTTCGATTGCATGCTTGATTGTTACATGCGCTCAGCTGGAGACGTAATGAAAATTGCAGCCAAGGTAGAAGACAGGAGGCTGTAGGAGGTCGGTGTGTGTGTGTGGGCGCACACGCATGAGTGTGTGTGTGTGTGTGTGTGCACTCATGCTTCGATAATGGTATTTCTGGATATATCCCAAGTTATTACTGTAAATCAGGCAGGCTTTCAAGACCTTTAACACAAAGTAACAGTCCCTAACAGCAGCCCCAGGCTGCCATATAGAAATTACATGAATATGGATTAAAAATAAAAATGGGATGGAGAGGAATGGGAGATAGATGGAAGGATTGAGTGAGGGCTAGGAGCTGCGGAAGAAGTATTTGGAGGGAAAAAGTCAGGGCCAGTGGGAAAAAAATGCAGTAGTAGGAGGATGGACAGATTGAAGGGTGGAGGGAGGTTAAAAAGGAGAGTGGTGTTTGATGGAGGTGTAACAGCAGGAGGGAGGGGAGAGGGGGCAGCTGGAGAATGTGCAGGTGGAAGGGCAAAGCAGGGCCAAGGTTTGGAATGGAAGACAGGAATGGGATGGAGAAATGAAAAAAAGAAAAGAGGAGCCATTTTCACATCAAGAGTCTTTCAATACAAGTGGACCACTTCCACCCCTGGCCCTTTGGCTCAGGCTCACAACAGCCTGCACTCACATTCAAACCAAGGAAATGTATGGAAATGACTGGTCCAGTGTGGACTTAAAAATAGGATTGGCTCTCCAGCACGCTCATGAATCATGCATCTTTCCTGGAGTCAGAGACTTTAACTAATGGGTCATGGTGAGGAAAGGACCCTCATTTTCAACCATGCTATTGTATTTGATTACTTCAAAAGCATATGGCGGGAGAGATGTATTTTGAAGCCACTTCGCCAAAAGTATTATTTGAAGGCAAATGATTAACAAGCACATAACCATTTAGTCTGACCAAACAAATATCTTTTAAAAACCTTTCTACGACACTCCGCCTGGCACAGTGTTGCATGTGCACCACAGATCAACCAATTAGGAAAGAAAGATATGTGGACCAGATAAAATAGTAGTATCTAGTATAGTAGCATAGCTCTCATCAGGTATAAGAAGGTAAAGTTATATCCCCAACTGGGTATTGGAGTATCAGAGGTAAAGAGGAACTACCCAACAGGCTTTGCTGTACTTTATCCGTTGTCAAAGAGATTTTCAAGTATCTCTCAATGCCAAACCTTCTTTAAATATGAATGTGTGCACGCACACACACACACACACACACACACACACACACTGTGAGTAAGTGTTTCCTAAGTGTCCTCACTCCTTAAACCTGCACATCAGAAAATGTCCTTTTAGGCTCAGAAGTTAAGAGTTCAAAGAGCTTGAAATCCACATATGCAGTCACTCACCCAAACACACACACACACACGTGCACACTCACCCTGCAGATGTATTCCCACTATTACTGTGCGAGGAACACTATTAAGGAAGTGCTGCGGTTGCATCTGTTCTGAGTGTGTGTACAGCCCTGAGCGAGTCATCTATTTCCGCAGCCTTCCTCTCTCCTCTAGTCAACCCAACAGAACACTCAGCGCCTCTGAACACAGCTCTCCACGCTGGAGAGGTGCCGGCCTCACACTTCTCTCGCACATTATCTACATTTCACACTTACTTACGCTTGTTCTCGGAATCCTTCCATCTTCCCCTCTGTGTGTTTTTTCTTTTCCTTTCTCTGCTAATCTCAATATTGTATCAGCGTGAACGTTGAGCATGTCTGCTCGTGAAACAGAAGGCGAGGGAGGAAGAGCGAGACGCTGCCTGTGCGTCTGCATCCAACGGCATGAGTGACAGTTTGCAGATAGTAACGCTGCCGACAGATAAAGTGTCATTTGATATCGGCCTCGCGACAACCATCACAAAGTGGATCTGGTAATGCCAGCGTGTGGATGGACGCGTGTTTGCGTGTGTGCGTGCATGAATCTCAGTGTGTGTCACCCCCTGCTGTCAGAACGCATGGAGACAAAGAAAATCATCCCCGCATTATTGTCCAGTGACATTGCAAAACTGTCAAGGAGCTTGTACGCTGTACTTTCTCTGTATCTCCGCGGAACAATGGAGACGTGAAACTTGAAACGTCCACGCACGCTCGCACACACACGGACACACACGACGGGTTTGTCGGGACGCACGCTGCTGAGGACTGGAACATCCTGTGTCTGTATCTGGAAGCTCTTTTTCACACATATATGATCATGGGGTGCACGATTTCCATGCACAGGATGTGTGTGCGCTCGCGTCTCAACGTGTGTGTTTGTATGATAGGTCCGTGTTTTTCTGCAGTACTACAGTGCCATCTACAGCCCGTTCTGCCTCACAGAGCAGGTGGGCCGTACACGAGCAGTGGCCTCACATGGGATCAGAGAGTTTCCTCCGAGCGTGTGTGTGTGTGTGTGTAGACACACCATAAAGGTGAGACGATGCATGTGTGCGCCTGTGGCTTTTCACTTCTCGGCCTGACAGCTAAAACACCATACTTCTCCTGTCCACCAGACGTGGCCTTTTCTCTTCCCATCCAGCCTCCTCTCCCTCGCTCCCCTGCACTCCTCCTTCTCCACCTCCGCCTTGACTCCCCCTGTTTTCTCGTCTCCTCTCCAAAGTCACCGCCGGCCCAGAAGTTTTGTTCTCCTCTCGTGCTCTAACAACCCTCTCAGCCTCCCTTCTCGGCACTCTTCCTCTCTTCAGCTCTTATCTTATCTCCACTGTTTGCCCGAATTCGAAGATGCAGCCTCCGCTCAGACACAAATACAGCTCTCATGGAGAAACTGTGAGCTCCAGTCATTTGAATTCTCTTCACTGCGTCTCCAGCCTGACATTGTGCTCCAGTCACCAACGTGACTCAAACATGAGATTATTTAAGGTGGAACTTTGAAACTGTGATCGATGACACTGGCAACAAAATGTATAAATAAGAATAGCGTTTGTTTAACTGTGTGTTTGGACAGACTGGTTACGTATTCATCTCTCCCTCTCTCTTTAGCTCTTCTATCTATTTATTCATTCTCTCCCGCAGAGACGCTGCTACCCTCATCTTCCGCTCCCCATCTTCCTCTCCCTTCCCGCAGTCCCTCTGCTGAGGTTAATGAATGACTTGGCAGGAGGCAGTAGCTGAGGCTGTGGGGAGCCAGTAAGACTTGGAGAGGTGAGGAGACTCTTCCTGTCACCCCCCAGCTACTGTTCTCATTCACCGGGATACACTGCACGCAGCCCTGCCAGGAACAGGATGGCACCGGCTTATTGGATTATCTTTTAGAATGACTTCCTGGTCGTCATGTGCGGCTCTAAAACAGACTGGATCCTGAGCCAGACTCGCTCTCTCTGTCAGCACACAAAGTCGAGCAGGAGAGAAGGAAACAGATGCTCAAATTGACCTTAAACACGGCAGCCATTAGGGCACGTTCATGCTGGTACACTCCACCAATCAAGAGCCTTCACCCTCCAAAGATGGATCGGTACTCATTCCCTCCTCCTGCATGTGGATGGGACATGGTCCACAAGTGCAATGTCAAAAGAAAATTCTCAAAGATTACACATTCTGAGTGATAGCTCCGATGAATCGTTGAGTTAGTGGAGGTGTTGTTTTGACTCTAAATGAGCAAGCTGGCGGTGTTTGGCTTTGACGATGCGTCATTCATCTTTATTTACTGAGGGTCACCTAGTCTGAGTCAGAAGATGCTGGCTGCAAAGAAGACTCATCCACTTGCCGCCTGGTAACATTTCCAACGTTAAAACAACATCGACCTTCGAGCCAATGTAAAACACATGGGAGGGATGGGTGTTGACGGAGATTGGGATCATGCGACCCCGTTACTGACGTGTCTCTTGTCTTTCACCAGAGCACCCCTGACGCGATGCTGCTGAGATCGTCACTGTACTGGTGCATTTCCCAGATCTGATACATGGTCGGACAATTTTAAACAAAAAAACCTCTCCGTGCTCACATCGCCATGGCAATGACATAAATATTGACCATTGACCAAATAAGGCAGTTGACAGTGAATGCAGATAGATCATGCAAATACAGTCCCAATGAATACAACTTTAGCAGCACCTCATATCACTCATTCTTCCAGAGGCAACAAATATTTTTCTGGGGAAACTTTGAGAGAAAGTGTTGAAAAAAATGCTGCTTAATGTTCTCTTAGCATATGTTAGCCTGAGCAGATTCGGAACATTATTCAAGCTTTAGCTTTGATTTATTTGCATCGCCACGCCTGCTGAGGAAAACAACCTTAATCCTGCTTGCGAGAGGTTTTCTCTTCACAGAGCTGTGATCTGTTGACAATATAAGCCAATGAATACAAATACATATAAATACTTGATGAAAAACAAACAGATATTTGACCGCAGTTAATCCAGCGATAATATACGCCATCGCTAAAGCCAGACAAACTTTTAGTCTAACTAAAGGAAAAGTGTGAGCGTAGCGATGAACAGTGCGAAAAATGAAAAAAAAAGGAAAACTTTGATGAGATTCTGTGGAAGAGACGCCAGAGAATATGCTCTGATTTATTTAGTAAGCAGTTTTTCCCCCAGATACATATTCACTTTTGAACCTGCAATAAGCCGGAATCAGATGTGCCAACAGACCCTTTTTTCTACCTGATGAATCCTTTGAAAAGAGACTCCTCTCCACTCTTTTGTGAATCCCCTAATGGTAGTTCAAATGCTTACAGTGCTAATAGGTGCAGATTTGAAAGCTGTCATAATCCTTTTGAAAAAAAAAAAAAAAAAAAAGTAGCAGATCACTGACTTTATAAACTGTCTTTCTCATCTGCCCGCGAGCGGTTTACGGAACGTGTACGGGTGCGTGCGCGTGTCTTTGTGTGAAGGGGTCTCAAGACCGGGCTTTCAGAAAAGCACCACGTCGAGCTGGAAGCAGCCGCGGAGAAAGACTCAGGGCAAAGTCGCAAACTGACAAATGAGCTGATTTGTTGGCTGATTGAGCATCGCTTGTCGATTAAATCCCTTTCAGTGCTCGGAGAAGATGAAGGGGGAGAGAGAGAGAGAGAAGCAGGGAAGAAGTTGAGCAACTCACAGAAAAGGGGGCATGAAAGAGCCGGCTGGGAGACAGAAGGAGGCCGCCTCTGAGACAAAAAAGCTTTTTGAAAAATCACAAAGGTTACTTGTGGGAATTTTAGAAATGACAACACCCCCCCCCCCTCCCACCCCTCCGAGTTGAAAGAGGAGAAGGAACAAACACGGGAGGAGGGGTGAGGTGGGCTGCAAGACTTTTTTGGTGCAAAATGCAAAGAGTCAAGCTGAGAGGGAGGGCTCGTACATGTGTGCCTGTGTGCGTGCACGTGCGTGCGTGTTTATATGAGTCCTCGCAAAAATTCCAGTATGACTTGTGAGCGTGTCTCCGCCTATGTCACCCAGAACAACAGTTGTCATGGGAACATGGCTGTCAGAGGAAGGCATATTTCCACACTGTCTTTGTTCTTTGTTCTTGTTAATGTGATACAATACCCCCCCCCACCCCCCAACCCCCCACACACGAGCGCGACAAGTTTACTTTGGTTTCTGTTTTGATTTAGTTTTATCTTTTTTCCTGTCTTCTCTTTTTTTGCCTCTTGTCTCTTATCTCGTCTTTTAACACGTACTTTGCCAGAGCACTTTCTTTCTCCGATGTTCACTGTCTGCTTTAGTGCTGAGGGATTCAGCATGAGGTGGGCTTATCACAGCTCTCATGCTGAAAATGACTACCAGCAGCTGCTGCCGACGAGAAAGATACGGAACCAAACCAGGGAAGTTATGAGCCGCTAAACACTCACTAAAGCCAGGTAGCACTGCAACATTCCGTCAGAATCCACAGAGGATTTCATGATTCATTCCTTTGACCCGGCTTTAATCCATCTCATACATTGTAGGTAAAATACTAACATAGTGCCAGAAAATGTAAAATGATGGACAACTTCAGCCTATTGCTCAAAAACTAAGGCAGAATATCCCATGGCCACTTGCACTGGTTTGCACAGTTGTGCTTGGGGGAGGGAGCCAAGACCGGGAGGCCAATCACAAGGAAGCCATAGCTGTCAGTCCTGAGATTTATTTCTGTTTATTTAAAGCATTGAACAAGTAGCATGTCGTATCACTTCATCTCTCAGAGCAGCTCTCGCACATCTCCTGACTGCTGGTCCCCCCTAAAGTGCAGAACTACTCAGTCTGCAGGCCCATGGAAATTGTAGATGTTTGTTTGTTTGTTTTTTTGTCAGTGGTTCAAATGATAATACTCATTATGCTAAAGGGTTACAGGCTCCTTTTTAGCATCTGTGTTTTGATTTTATAACCAAACAACTTTACGGTTTGTTTTAATTTCCTCTTAATTTTCATCAGCCCCAATTGAGATGCAGGAGATTCTTTTCCCCAAAGCAGGAACAATGTACAAACCCACTATCAGGTAGCTGCACACGCACACACACAGACTCTTCTCAGTAAACATTGTGGAGCAAGTCTGTTGAATGAGTTAATAGGAAGGTATTAAGAATAAACAACTTAATCAGGTGATTATATGGCGGTGCTGTTTACTTAATTCTGTGCTGCCAATAAAGACAACGCACAGTGCTCATCACTTCAGCAAACTAATGGTTTCAAACGGCAGTGCAGGATAGTCAGTGTTTGTTAAATTCAATCAGGCTCAGGAAATCAGAACAGTAGTTTTTGTGGAATCTGAAATTTGTGAAAAACAAACAAACAAAAAATCATACAAGCAGATGAGCAATTGTATAATATCCTGTATCCTATTGTGGGATGCATTTCTTAGCACTGTGTCTGAAAGTATACACACACACACGTAACTTTCAAACTGAATCAAAATATACCTGTTTTAGCTTTACAGAACACCTCAATCTGAAGTTGTATAATTATATATCCAGTTATAATGTGGCTTGATTGGTTGTCCAGTCTCCTGCTGTCAGTAATCAACAATGCTCATCCCTCTCCACCATCACTGCTGATATATTTATATATATATAGTGCCTGAAAAACACAAGAATGTAACATGCAGTAATGCATGTTATCTGTTAGAATTCTATGTGCACGTTGTGTTGCTGGCGGTGCCGTGATGGCATAATGCAAATTGAACAGAGGAACCAGGGACCGTGTTTAGATCAATTTCCTCCCTACCATCCTCACAGGAAACACATGCCGGATAATTGACTCACTGTGATTAGAATAGCAGTCATCATCATCCTCATCACATGTGTGTTTAAGTGAACGCTAACAAGCAGCCGCTGTCCCCGCTGTGCCGGCTCTGTAGTATTTGTTGTCTTGTACACATGCAGGCGCGCCACTGTGACTTGTTTCCTCTCTGTCCATTAGGACGCGCATTACTGCTGGGGATGATAGCGAACGCATTATCTTTCGTCGTCAGGAAATAAATTATTTCTCCTTTGCCAATTTGGAAGTAACACCTGCTGAATCCTGTCAATTTACACCCTTCGTCACCCTTCCTTCGCCATCAAAGTCTGACTCTTTACGTCCCTTGAAGCCCCACTGTTATTGTGCTCCGTGGGCAGCAGAGAGCTACCGCTGTTGCGTCCGCACACACGGGAGAAGCCCCCTTTCACCAGGCGCCCAAATAGAACCTTTGCTTGTTCTAAACGATAGATTAAAACACGGGGCTTGTTATTGGGATTTTTGTTTATCTGTTTGCCCTCTTATTTTATGGAGGGTTTTTTCACCACATGCAAGCTGGTTGGAATATCAATAGCAGGCCAGATGTGTCTGGCACATTCAGTATTCACCTCAGGTGCTGGTCAAAATGTCTTTTTTTCTCTCTCCTCATCTTTCAATATGGTGATTTTTAATCACCTAATATCATGGCACAATGAACAGATTGCAAGAGGAGGCCGCGCGAGACAAAACAAAGAGAGGCGGCTCTGCCTTTAATTAAAAAAGGGAATCTGATCACTGTGTGCTGGGGGTGGGGCTTGTTTGTATGTCTGTTCTTGGACTCATGCTCATTGGAAGCACCTGCATTTGCTTTTATCAGCATAAGAGACAGAACCAAAGTTGAGACACTGTTAATTGTTCATCTATCAGTCAGGAACTCCATAATATGTTTGGATTATGATTACAACTTCAGTGCTCCAGGGAGAGAGTGGAATGCCTCACATGACGAGAAAGGAAAGCCGAAACAGCTGTACTGCAAATGTACTGTCTCTGATGCCTTTTTGTTCTCATAGTTGCTATTTTCAAACTTCTTGAAAACTGTCACGGTGACGTCATCACGTCATGTCAGCACACCTGGGCACCGCCCCTCGTTGCCCGCCGCCTATTTCAGCTCCTGTGCTGGCTCCTTCTTCCCAGCAGTTGTTTTCTGTTTCTGTGACCAAGTCTGCACTGAATCACACCCTGGAAACAATGTTTTGAACTTCTCCTGGTTCAGGTCATGGAGGTAGGGTGTCCCAGACATCCCTCTCCTTAGCCACGATGTCCAACACCTGCTGGGGTATCCCGGGGTTGTTCCAGGACAGATGGGAATCCCTCCAGCGATCACTCTATGGAAAGGAATGTATTATTTGTTAACTTGGTTCCGTGTAGGGAGACTCTGACAGACAAATATTGCTTATCTTCAGAGCCATGAAGCCAGAAGGGCTCAAAGCTGCATAACAATCCTTGTAATTGCAGTTGCCACAGAATAGGAAATTGCCCCCAGGTACAGCGACACACTGTAGAGCATTTCTTATTAAAGATTTAATGCATTATTTTCCAACACGGAGCGGATACAGCAGACAAAACAACAAGTACTGCTGCCAAACAAGACAGGCTGACTAAATGACATAGACTCAACACTTGGCGAGCAACAAGCAGTGGAACTGTGCAATATTCATACTATAGAGCAGCTCTTTATTGAAGGAGGACAAACACTGGGGACACAGATCGCAGCCTCCTGCAGAGCTTAGAGGAAGAAGTGTGGTCGAGAAAAAGATTGAAACGTGAGGTGGTTCCTTTTGTCGCGTGAACTCAATCAGCACCATGGACAGCAACCTGGCAGCTGCATGGGAATGTTGTCCAATGACAAAACAGGTGATTTCATTGATGTCATGGTTATAGTCTTGTTGTTTAGGTGGGACTAAGCTTGTATTGCGTTGTCCTTAAACTGCTTCAAGTGGGACTTGCTCCTTCATATATTTTAATCAGAGTGTGTAATATATGTCTAATGTTGTTTCCATGCATGAAGCCAATACTTTTAATATTGGATGACACAGAGCTTACATATTTCCTCCTGCACAGGATGTGGTGTATAACTGAGAGAATGGCACTCAGCAATTTTGGCTGTGTGCATCCATCCCCAAGCAGCAAAGGCTCAAATGGGTGGATCTATCCCAGCCAAACGTATCCCAGGAGTCATTGCACTTACTTGCTAAAACAAGATCATGGCTCCTGTAAGCAACACAGTGTCTGATAATTGAGTATCACACTTCAGTGCATCTGTCCAACTCGTTGGTACGCTTGTTAGGAAGAGCAAGAGCCATTAAAATGTTCTTGCTGCGTCCAACTGCACTTCTGTTGCTAGGCGACAGCAGTACGAGTAGAACAATCGGCTGTGGCTGAGGGGTTGCATGGTAGACTCCAAACAGAGGGTCAGAGGTCGATACCCAGTCTTTCCATCCCCCAGCATTCTGAAGAGTCCTTGAGCAAGATGCTGAACACCCAAAAAACTTGCCTCAAAGACAACGATGTAATGTGATGTGCTGTAATCTTCCAAGTGCCTAAAAAAAGCTGCTGATACAAATCTCTGAAATCCTCTGTGGACCATACCTTCTGATTTCAGCCTGCATGCCCATTGAACAACACCTTGTTCACGGACCACATAGACTAAGTCCTCCAAGGTACGCAGCCCCTGAATTGGGACACTGGAGGAGGCCCAGTTCAAGAGGCGTGACAGTGCGTTTGTGTAGTTGTTTGATTTAGGTAAGATGGCGGAAGCTGTCGGGGTTGGTAGGTAATACTAGAACACGTGGAAGAGATCCGATCAGACCTGCTCAGCAGCCATTTCTTCTCCTCCTTCAGAGATATATTGGCTTATGGCTCCGGAGATCACCGGCTCTTATCCGTCTTGGGGTGTTTGACTTTAAGGCCAAACTGCTGTGTTGTCTGAGACCTGTATTTCATCAATTTCATCAATCATCACTGGCAGCATTTACAGGACATTGGCTTTGGCATCAGGAGACGTTAACTGCGTGTGTGTGGTTTCTTTGAGCAGGCGCTGCGACAGGAGGCTAAAAGGCCACTTTGAGTGCTCGCGCAGAAATGGTCATTTGCTGCTTCATTGTGTCACAACCGCTTGGAGGGTTAAAGACTCTCAGCAGAGAGTTGTTTTTTTTTTCTATCCCCTTGTTGAAGCCAGATGCTTCAGTGCAACAAGGTGAGACCTTTAGAGGAATTTACCCATCTCAATGTAATGCTAATCCCATTGTCATCACTCGACCTTGCCTTGCCTCAGTAGCTAATTTATATAGCTCTCTGGTCCTGGAACTCCCCGTCCAATAATGGCAGTCTGAAGACAGATGGATGCAGCACAGGACAAATATTTCCTGGCACACTAAAACAAACAGGGAGCTTTGTGAAAACCAGACAACAGGCACCAACCTGATGAGATTTTTGTTTGGTGGAGTATAACTTTCAGAGGCCTTTAGGGTGTCTTGGAATTGACCAGATTGGAATTTTGAATGCCAATACCACAGAGGAAACCCTGTTTGCAAACCTGGAAAGCTCAGTAATGGAGCCAACCCCTTCCCCTCAGTCAAATCTGGGCTAGTTAACAAAAAAGCACCTGCGACACTCAAACGCCCCTCTCACTATCCAAAGGGTTCTGGCCTTGTCCTCTTGTTTCGGTGGCTGAGCTGTGTTCTTGTAAAAGAAGAAATGTAGTTTTAAATAGAGAACCTGACTGACTGGTGGTGTGCGATACTCTCTAGTTTGAATCCTGTAGTGATTCACTAAGAGCAAGACGAGCTCAAAGGTTCGTCAGTTCTACTTTCACTTGAGTAGTGGCTCCTGAATTTTACAGCAGCGTGTTTAAACAAAGAATACTGAACAGTTTGTGTTACTGAGTCAAACCAATAATCCATTTATTGAAGCGCAAGATTACATTCAATTACAGCCTTGATGGTTTCAGGCTTATAGAGGAAAGTCTACCACCGCAGGCTAAAGACACATTCCTGTGTGATGAAGATGGTGTCTAGTATATCTACTCATATATTAAGTGTCATACAGCACAGCTTGAAGTACAGATCGAAAGTAATGGGCCACTGAGTTAAGGTGCCTTTCCTCACCTGAGATACAGAAGACATAAAGACATAGTAACACACATTCATCATTGAGCTGTCCACAGAGCCTCTGGCCCTGGAAAAAAAAAAAAAAAAAAAAAAAAACTGTTGTTTAAGGTTTGGCCAAAATGAAAAATGTACTTTTATTATCATGATTTTCATGTCTTTTCTTTTTACCTGGTCCACCCAAAGATATCTGCAGCTGTATTGAATATATTTCTGTGAGATTACAATCTGCTCTGAGATTTAGGAAAAATAAAAAAAGGTAACTGATGATAGGCTATTACAAAAGCAATATGTAGCAGAGCCGGTGTTTCTCTCTGGATCGGAGAGCTGATCTCACAGATGCAGTTCCAATCTGCGTCAGATTGCTTTAATACCACACCAAGAATAAACTCTGCCGCTCACTATCGCGCACATGGACCTGCAGCGCATTGTTAGCAAATTACACAAATACGAAACCATTTCATATCAGCACAACACATTTAGTTGGAAAAATGGAGCGTCGCCATATCTTCCTCAGCTTATCGGACAGAAGTGTAGATGTAAACAGTACTAACTACGGGTGATTTGTTTTTCAGGCAGTACATTTCAGCTGGTTATTTTGCTGCCTGCTGTTCTGCAGCCTCATTGCAGAGCCATGCTCTCTAGGGCCGCAGCACACGGCCGTGGGAGGTTTGGCGTTAGGGATACGGGTTCATCAAAGTCATTACAGGAGTCATCCACCGTCACAAACATTATTCCGCCACTCGGGCTGCTCCTTCCAAACGGAGGAGATTGACTTTGCCATCCAAACCGCTGCATTGCTAGAATAACTGCAAATGTCTGTGTGAAGTGCAAAGACTCACTGATGTGACAGCTTCAGTATTTGCCATTTACAGAGTGAGTGCTTTCCCTGTGGACAGTAAGACAACACAGTCGAGAATACAGACGTGGTACACAGAGAAGGTCGTTTCATTTTGGGATATCAGATGTGTCGCCTGTGTTAATGAGAGGAATGTGAGCCTCTTGTTTCATGGAAATTTTAGTATTGTAAATAGTATACAGTGTGGATAGTCATCCGAGTAGAGAAAAGGAGGGGCGAGGGGGGAGGGGGGCACATTGCACCGCTGGTGTCAGGTCTTAACAATTCCAGTGCACAGAGTTTATGGACAGATGTGATAATGTAATTTTTGTTGAATAGGCATTGTTATAATACACAGTAATAAAGATAATAATAATAATACAGGCAATAATGGTAAAGGCAGTAATAATAATAATTAATTTCCCCTTGTCTAAATGAAAGGAAAGGAAAGGAATGACTTCATGCTCAGGGAAATAAATGTATGTTATTTACAAGTGTTAGGAAGTGTCCACAGTCACCACTAACAACGAAAGCTCCCTGAGCAGCTCCCAACACTCCACCAGTTCCACCATTAGCTGTTACTGCAGATGATTCATACTGTGGGCAGACAGAGGCGCTGATGGCAACAGAAACATGTCATTATTCTGAACGTGCCGGCTTCATGCACGTGTTTATAGGCATGTATTCAGAACAGTGTGATGGCATAAAGGTCTAGAGGGAAGCTTTGCTTTTTGGGGTCTAGAAATGACATTTTGTGACTTTTCTATTTATGTATGTTTTAAAATCTCTAGCTTTAAAATGATTATTATCATTATATGGCTCAGAACGCCTCCCTGGGTTTAAACTGTCTTGGACTGCAGCTTCATGTGTGACCATGTGACCATGGCCTCACTGTGAGTTCTCGCTCACACTGGAAATTTTTGATGTCTGCTTGTAAAGGTTTTCTTCCCCTCTGTATAAAAGCATAAAACCTTCATGTACTACAGTTATAGTAAAAGGAGTAATAACTGACCTTCCAGATAAAGGTGGCGTGTATTTTTTATTTCAACCCTGAGACAAAGACGCAGCATTAATGGTTCTCTTTAATAAAATCCAAGATAAGGTCTCATAGATAGCTACAGATTATTAATATATGTTAAATAGCCATGCAGAGTGTGAAGTAACTGAGTCACAGCAGCTGCTTTTATCCATAAAATACAGGAACGTATAGGTCCCATGTTCGAGCATTGTATGCAGATCAGTGTACTGACTGCTCCTGCTTAGACAAACACTCTTTCTCTCTTCTCCTCCTTCCATCTTCTTCCCTTTGTACTGAGCCAATCTGTTTCTCAGACGCAGTACTTCACTTGACTGGATTACCTGCCAGCGGAGGCTGCCAAACGTGTACAAGCTTTTAACACTGTGACTCAATTGGCTGGGTTCCATGGCTTTTACTGCACGCATGCGTGCACACACACACGCACACGCACACACACACACACAATCCTCAGCAGCTGTGTTGATCTGTGCAATATCATCAGTGGAGCTCTCTGTCTCTTCTTTATCTATCAGCTCAAGTTTCTTTACCTTCAGTTCAGTCAATCAAGTCACTTTACAGAAATCGAACAGAAGCCAGCAAAGGAGACCTGGTACCTAAGAGAACATTAAAACTTCAAGCTGCTGATTCATTGATCCTCCCACTGAGGTCAGCTGATCAGGTGTGTGTAGACGCTGAGAACTCTTGTATGGTCCTAGCGAGGGAGCCTCCAGCGCTGAGCTGTCAACAAAGTGACCATCCGATCCTTCATAACCACCTATACAGAGCCGTGTGTGTAAGACTGCTTAGAGCCTGAAAACTAACAAAGCCAGTTCATTAACACGTGCTTGGTGGGATATTCAGTTTCCCATTTTAGCCACTCAAACTTTGACCTTCTATGTAGAGTGCCTAGAGCGGTTACGATTTGGCCCTGTACAAATTGAATTGAATTGGTTTCACGATCGCTGCTTGTAAATCTGTCTATTGATCTGAGCCCTGGTTGCCAGGTTCTGTGCATTCACTGGTTGTTTACAGCAAACACAAAGCTGATGCCAATAACTGGAGTGAGCAAAAACAACGAGATGATCAGCTGTGGGGCTGGTAATAAGTCCCAAAGGGCTGGGGTCTCTGTGGCGTGAAGCTTTAAATGCACTTTACTTATTCCGTTGTCTGGGCTGAAGATCCAGGAGTTCCCAACTCCCTCTGCTGAATAAGATGGTAATGTGTGTGTTATTCTATTTGTTCTGTCATGTTGCCGTTAACTTTTTTGCACTGGTGTTGTATTTTTCATCAAAAAAAAGTTTCCTGACTTTCCAGTTCGTCAGCATGTTTTCCAGGTGAATGCAGGGCCAGGGAAATGTGAGGAAACCCCCTGTCAGTGTCGCTCTGGTCCTATATGAGAGACAAAGCACAGTAATGAGCACAGAGGTCAGCATTTTCTGTTTCTCTGACTATGCACACTCTCTCTCACACACACACACACGCAGATTAAAGGACCAGCACCTCTGTTCCTCCGGCCCGTGTTCAAACTGGAGGTTTGTTCCACTTTAGTTTCTGCCAGTTTCAATAATCTGCTAGCATCAGCAACGGTGGCATTTTTTTTCCCTTATTCACGTTCTGACTGACAGTCTGCTCACTGATGCTTCCTGGCAGAGAGAAGTAATCAGGGAGAAACGGACATGTCTGTCTTACACAAACAGGATGACTTTTGATGTTTGCCAGACATGAGACACGGGTAAAGAAAAGGATTTGTGGAGGAGAGAGAGAGAGAGCGAGATGGGGGAAGACAAGATGAGACGAGACGTCAGTCATGTGAGAGGAAGGATAACATCTCTCTTGGTTGAGCACGAGGTCATGCAGTGGGAACGCCTTAGCTACAAACGCTGTATGCATTTCATTTTTTTGTATTGATCCCCGCCCACTCATTTGGATGAATTCATAGCTTCATGTCAATTTCACTGAGATTGTAATGAAACCAGACAGATAGTGTCAAAGGGTTCATTGAGTTGCATAATGTCGTTCAAAGCCAGAATTATCTAGACTCCGACAGAGAGAGACGTCTGTTCTTTTGATCGCAGCTGAACACAAAGACGGGGTGGAGTTTGGTTGAGACCACTCATCTCAAAGGAATGAGCTGTGCCCAAATGGATAAACACATGCCGGCAAAACACTGGCAGGTAGGCTGCAGCTCGGTTGTCCTCCTGTCTCTTTTTCCTCCACCAGTCCCCTCGTGTCTTCTGCCAGTCACAGTCTGACGTGCTCGTGTGCAGCCAATAACTCGCAGGCTGTCACATTTAAGCGTTCTCTTGCTCTGCTGTCATTCAGCTGTCGTTTCAGGACCATTGTGAGCCACGTCAGGCCCGTGACGCCTCATCTGTGGATATATGGTTCAAGCCCTCTGGTCAGACATCTCTCACCAAGGTGTAGCACCAGCATTAGGTCCAGGGGAGGTTTCCTATCCATTAGAATTGGAATTTAAAAAAGGCTCCGACAGCTTTAGCTCCTCTAGAGTCTCTGACACTCCCTCAGCTGCAGAGCGTTGTGGAGCATTATGAAGGCGGAGTAGGGGACAAAGCTGGGCTGGCTGTCGTCACTGGATGGGGTTGAGCTCAGAGCTCTGCACCAGTGTGAGAAAAACTCAAACTGTTGTCTCAGTTAACTAAATATGCTGCAAAAACCAGCGAGCGTAGGATTGGGTAGTAATAACAGCTTTCCCTGAGGGAACAATAGACTCTCTGCACTTGTTAAGGTTGGAATTAAAGGGTAGACTGTAACAGCAGAGCACTGGGGCACAAAGGACAGAGAGAGACAGAGGAGTGCACAGTCCAACGGGCACATCTCCAGGTTCCAGGTCCAGAGTTCAGAGAGGTTTAGTCTGAGACGAGGTCTGGCAGGTGTCTAGACCGAGAGTGTGCTGATGAGACACGGCTGAATGTATTTGGATTTATGTCATCAACTGTCTATACAAAAACAGGAGACCGCACATACTTGCATTACTCTTTACAGTCTGGTGAGTTTTTTTGTTTCACACAAGTCCAACATTTCTTCAAACAACTATACATTTGGTGATGTTTTAGGTCCAGAACAGATTTCAGCTCATCTCAATAACCAAGCATCGGAGTGTCTGTGCTCCACCTGAAGTGTTTAGCATCCGTCTGGTGCCAGAGCGTCTTTATTATGTGATGACAGTGAAAGTACCAGAGGAACACATTTCAATTGACTGCAAACACTCTCAAAGTAAAAGCCTTGACCTTGAACTGCGTTGCCACTCAGGTAACAAACTTAAGCAAAGAAGAGAAGGGAGAAAGAAAAGAGAAAGTGTAGCACAGACTAGAGCAAGAAGTTCTCATCTCATAACAAAGCAGAACAGCAACATCTTGTTTGCCACCGATAAAGAAAATTCTCTCGACCAACAAATGTTTCTCACAGATCTTATAAACCTTGTAACCTTTCACAAATATGGGTTGTTGTTTTTTCTCCTTTTACCCTTTCTTTTCTTTGTTTTATTTGTTTTCTGACCCTCTCCCTCCCTTTTGGATACGTGGCAGCTCTATATTGTCTCGATAAGTCATGGCCAGCAGGATTTTTTTCAAACACAGTGCACTTTTGTGATAAAGGTGCAGGGATTAGAGTTTGAGATTGGCTGATACCATCTCTAACTCTCACCTCAATGAGTGTATGAGGGCCGGGGGAAAGAAAATGACTTGCTTATTGAATGCAGATGAAAGGTTTTTTGAGGAGACACTGTCGCTCAGCTCCTCCCTGTGCTGCTGTCTGATGTGTCCACATTTGATTAGTGGGACAGATTGGACTGTCTTTGAATCCATGTGCATCTCAAAGAAAAGACCAACCTGGGTTGAGCACAGAACCAGGACAAACAGAGCAGAATCCAATCTGCCACTTGCTCTGATTTGTGTCAGATAAGATTTGTGGGCTCCAGTGGTGTTTAGCTGGATTTGGAGCCTCCACAATCGCGTCACATTGACAGGGTTTAATAGGGGGCAGGGACTTTGAATGTCCAAATTCGGGGGAGTTATGATGTCCCTCACGTCGCTATCGCCCAATTAATCTGGATTTGATAGACGGCAACAAAGAGACAAAGAGACTGGTTGTGTTTGTTCTGCTTCTCTAGGCCACGTGATCCTCTTTCCTCCACCTTATTCTTGCTTTGCCTCGGTTTTGGGATGAAACAGTTTTGCTCTGCAACCTTTTGGAATCAAGCACGACCTTGACTCCATTGGGTGGATAGATGCACTTACCTTTCAAAGCTGAATCCTCTCTCACACACATGCCGGTTGTTTCTTTACCATTTCAATGTATTCATCACACCATTGGCTGAATTGTATAGTCTTTGTGTGTTCTTCCCCCCGCTGTGCGCCCCTTCCCCTATAGCCCTCGGTCTAATTATTCAGGCAATCCGCCCTCCCTGTTGTTGCCGCCGCTCAAGTGCCCATTAGCGGGAATGCACCTCATCTTTCTAATGAACTGATCACCTGAAATGAGGCGAGAGCTCTCAGGCTTTGTGAGTGTGTTTGTTGGTGTGTTTGTGCATGTGTGGCGGCAGGTAAAGGGATGCAGGGGAAACAGGGTTTAAAAAAAGAGAAAGGGAGAAAAGTGACCTGGACTCTTCATGATTTCCTCGCTATCTCGGTCAATACGTCATGTTGCTCACTTTGTATGCTTGAATAAAGAAATTTAAAGAGGTTATTTTCTAAAGAAAGGGACTCATAGTCAGTCAGAACTACAGGAAAGAGAGAACCGAGATATAGAGTAGACGGGAGAGAGAATATTATGGACATATTGTGCTGTTTTCAGGTTTTACTTCCTCCGGTGTGCTCCATTGATTTCTTGGTGTGGATGTAAAGGGTTTGCATTTAAAAAGCCTGAAGTCTGCAGAAAAGGAAGCTCATCTCCCCTTCATCAGTGGACCAGCCAATACTGTTCCGTGGTACCGTGACACGCAGCATAAGCCCACCCTGTGATAGCGCCAGGTAAAGCTGTCAGCCAACAACAACCTGTGAACGGGACACGTGCAGATTATGGCTGATAAATGTTTTTATGGTTTCCCACAATCCATTGCTACCTTGTTTTCATCCGCATGTTCACAATAGATAAAGCTTGTGTTGCCTCCAGTGAGTGTCAGCTGTAAGTCAGACTCCATTGATCTTCTCAGTCATTACTGCCAATGTTATCTACTCAAACAGGCATTTTATATTATATATATATATATATAAGTGTATTTCTAAAAGATTGAAACATTATGAAAAAGTGACTTTGTACATCTTTCGAAAAGATGGCAAGCCACAATTCAACCTCTTATCTTCAGAACACGGCTGAAGGGTTAATCATCAAAACACTATGAAAGTGCCTAACCAATCAAATGCTGGAAAAGTAAACTAGTAAATGAAGGGAGATGCTGCGTCCACATGGGTGGTGATCAATACTGACAGGATGAATTGCAGGCACGGCAGAAAATGGATGACGACGCACAGGGACGAGGAAGGGGAGGAAGAGTGAGAGATGATGTGAGGACGAAAGGGAGGGAGCTAGAGAGAGAGAGAGAAAGAAAGAGAGGAGGAGGAGGAGGTGTTGGTGAAGAGGAAGAGAGGAAAAATGGTCCTGTCCCCAGGTTTGGGTTAGAAACACTTATAACTCAGGACCATAGATTATGACAGTCCAATCTTCTGGGCTGCTGCCTGAAAAATAACCACAAGCAACCACACAGAGAGAGAGAGAGAGAGAGAAACACAAGCTAAGGGAGATGGGGTTGAAGTGGAATGTAGAGAAATGAGGGTCCAGGCGAAAGAGAAAAAGTGGGCGGCAATGGAAATGAAAGGAGGATATGGATGTATGCAGAAATGGTTGAAGTGGAGCGAGAGCAGAACTGTAAGTGGGATTGATGAGAGCATAAAGAGCAGCTGAAGTGTGAGTGTGATAAGAGGCTTTGTGGAAGTAGCAGATGGAAAAATAATGATAGAAAAGAATAAAGGAGGCAGAGTGGAGAACAAACAGAAAAGGAGGATTACTTGGATTAAATGGCGCAATGTTGCCAGGTGCTACAGAACCATCTTTCAAAAGCAGAATTTAATGCTGTCATTGTATTTATTCTATTTTACATACGCATAGCTCGGTCTCATTTAAATTGAAAATCTATTTTACAAGGGGGACGAAAGAAAATTTCCGTTTCTTCACTTAAAAGCCACTCCGAAATCAAATTTCATTTCAACAAGAGAATAATAAGTAATTCAGTCCACTTGACCTGTCTGAGAGGAATTTAACACTATACGTGCAGACACGGCACGGTTGATACAGATCGAGCACTCAGCCACTGGACCCCTCAGGAGACTGGTGTTTTTCTTTTCAGATGATTAGAGAAACACTTGAAGTTGCTGGGGACAAACTCCAGATTTCAATCGGAACCACTTTGTGATGATTTGATCGTAAACATGGGAATAGAGTTGGTTAGCGTGGATGGTTCTATTCCTTGACAAGTAGCAGGCGAGATACCATTTACCGCCACGGGGGTGTGTTCTGGATAAACTGGGTCCTGTCCTTTGAAGCCCGATTCACAACTTTGGTCATAGTGAAATTTTATTGGAGATGATGATGTTGGATCTTTAAAAGGCTTTTTTTAATGACTGAAAATAAATTTACTTTTTGCGCTTTGTCTTCATATTTTTGTGGAATATTTTGAAAAAAAGATTTTTCTGAAAATAAATAAACGCATTAAAAGGCTTTCTTTCTTTTGGCTTTTTGGCTTTTTGCCCCATAAACTCACTGCACTTCTCACTGAGCACCAAACAAGCCAAATGTGAAATGGTAGACTTCTCTAGAGTTTGCTCTGGGACCAGACCTAACTAGCGTTTACATTAGCAAATGTAGTCTGAGCATGTTTCCCTCTGATGAACTGAACATTATTAATACAATTAGAACATGAGAAATGGTAGCGAACGTCTGCACACGGCAGAATAACATAGGGCAGTTTCACAGTGTTCCCTTCTGCTTCTGAAGATGAATTTACTCCTGAGCTCTGCAGTCAACGCTGGGCTTTTAGCAGCAGAACACCCAACGTCTGACATATGCGAACGTGAAATCCATCCATTTCTCACTATTGCTTTTTTCCCCTCAAATCTACATTTGTAGATATGCAAGTATGAAAAATACTTTCATGGTAATTTGGGATGGATCGTGACTCAGGAAGAAATGTCTCTCTGACCTGGAACCAATTAATTTCAGTCTCTGTGTCTAGGTTGTAGATTCTTAAACTTTTTTCCACTGCTCAAGATTATAAAAAAGAAAAAACAGCCACTAACATCTAATGTTTGACGCTCACTCCTTACATGGTTGAAGCATGTGGTGCCAACTCCAACATTGGCAACATCGTCATCGTCTTTCAGCATTTTAATAACCTGAGATAAATGTTAAGTACTTATTTTCAGGGCCATGCTGTGCTCCTTGTTGGTATTTCATTGTCTTAGTCTCATGTCGAGTGTTTTATTTTGTAGTATTGTCAGGTTTCATGTTCCCTTCTGTGTCCTTACCGTGACTTCCTGTCCATGTCGTGTTTTATTTTATGGTATCGGCCCCATCGTGTGTTGTTGCCCACCTGTTCCGTCAAAGCAGTTCACGTTGAAAGCTTAAAAAACAAATCATTGATCTTCTATGATACCTGTGTCATTCCAGAGCTTTATTTTGAAACTTTACTTCTTACGTTTCAGACTGGAGGGACAGCTCCTCCAGGTTGTGTCTGAGATGATTAAAGGAATGCACATTAATGGAGAAATATGACAAAGAGGACTGAACTGAGATAAAGAGCAGAGGGGAGAGGAAAAGAAACAGGGAGAGTTGATGAGAAGGTGGAAGGAGTAAAGGCGGAGGAAGGGAGGAGTAATAGAGGTGAAAGGCCCGGAGATAAGAGAATGGACAGAATGTGGCAGTGGAGAGATACAGTGCCGCAGGACGGTGAGGTGTGGAGAAGGTGGCGGCAAAGCTCATTACTGCTTATCTCCATGGTGGGGGAAACAGTACGTGTGTGTGTGGCACACGCTCACAAAATGTTCCTTTCACCAGTCCTAATATGACGGGCATAGTGAGGATCTGATGAAGGCACATTCGCATCCCAGCATGCACTTGGTGGAGCGATGTGGATTTGTAGCAAAAGCATTTCAGCCTGAGCTTTTTGATGCCTCGGCCACGTCGTTCTCTCCCCGCCCACTCGGCACGCTGAACTTCTCAACTCCACCTCTCGGCCCTCGCCGCCCCGTCTCTCTCGCCCCGTCTGCGCCGTCCCTTGCCCTGAGTCGCTTTCCTCCATCATTCATGCTTCCAGTTCACGCGCTGCCAGCCCGGACCTCTCTCCCCCCTCCGCCCACACACTCGAGACATTAATCTCGATCAGCTGTCTGCGCTGAGGAACCAGACGAGAGGCAGGCTTCTCTCTGCGCTCGCTGTCTTTGTCCTCAGTGTTTACTGCCTCCCTTCTTTTGCTCTCTTTTCTCTTGTAGCAGCTTTCAGGCTGACCCTGTATTTCTCCACCTATGTAATGGCATTCATGCGAGCCGCCTTCCGCCGCACCGCCTCTAATCTCACATATTTGTTACCTCTCCCGTTCTGTCCTGTACTGCATTCAAACTACTGCATTGAAGGACTGAGCCAAATGGTTCCATTCTTGCTCTGGGACCATCACGACCAAGAGGAACATGTTCTAATGCTGCTTAAAGCAGATAAAAATAAATAAATAAATGTGATGAGTGATCAAGTCAGGCACACATTCCCAATGGCACCAACAGCTCTGACTTTAACTGACTATCAGGGAGAAAATGGCCTTTCTCTGTTAACCTTTCTTCATGTCTGTGGTTGGATTGTTTGTGAGGGTAGAGCAACAGTTTATGGCGGCCTGAGAATGTGTGTAATGATGCGTTTAAATATCCTAAGCAACTTAAAGCCCCCACAGAATTGAAGAAGTGACTTGGTAGAATCTCAGGTGGGATGTTCTGTTTGCCCACAACAGACGATTTAAAATCAATATTGTAAGAAATGTGTCTGAAAACTGACAACTGGGTTTTTATGTATAATTATTTTTGTGTTCTGGTCCTCTGTTGATCTCTGTCTCTGTCTGTCCTGTGTCTTGTTGTCTCTTTGACGCTGACAGTTACACCCTCACGCTGCAGTTTGCTGTGTCACGCTCACATCGCGGGGCTTTGATCCCATTCAGCAGCAGCCAACTCCGCCACTGCAGTGAAAATATTCAATTTCATCGCTCTGCGCTGATCACATGGGACCACAGCACAGTCAGACATGGCCCAGTCTGTCTCAAGTGCTATGACTTCATTTGGAGATAATATTGCAATTTTAATTAGAAGAAACCCAGTAAAAATAAAAACCTGCTCCTTGCTGGGAACATTCTGTGATAATTGAACGTCAGAGACAACGATGGAGGAGAGAAATGATCAAAGGAATAGCTTGTATTAACATGTGCTTATTCATATGTAGAACAGAGTTGCATAAGGACACATAGAGGACATGTTTACAAAAACCTTGTTGGGTAAATAAAGCATTCAAACCAGGGCTGTTATAAAGTGAAGACTAGTAGTGCTGTCTGAATGCAGAGGGACATTTGTTCAGACCCTATAGTGCACTCATTGATTCCCACAATGCAATGTGAAAAGCAGTGCACAAGAGAAGGTCGCTAACCCACCAATATACAACACCACCGTCTGCACTTGAACCATTGAAACAAGGGAAACGGCAGCACTTCTCAGCCTTCGCTCTCTGGCGATTCAAACACCCTGCTATTATTCTATCAAACATATGTTAGCAAATACTGGAAGATACAGACAGACAGGTTTATTATGTGCCGGCATTTCTGCAGGCGGACCGTCTATTTTAACGTGCGTCCCTCTTGTGAAAGATGGCGTCGTCTCTGACCTGTGGCAGCAGCTGGTTAGAAGGTGATGGGGTGAACCAGTGTGGAACAGGCCACGTCCGCCAGTCACACAGTCGCTCGTCGCAGTTCTGCAGCCACCTTGATGTGATGCTCCTGCTCGTGACGCGTCCTGATTCAACCCACGGCTTTTTGACCACTTGGCAAAGACGCGTCAGGCAGAACAGACGTGAATGTTCGAGTGAAGTTGTGAAGGGAACGGTCAATGGAGAGATGGAGCAAAAGCAAACTCTAAAACATTAATCCTTATTAGACTTGTTGACATGATTGGTGACTGATAACAGAAAGCGATACCGGAGCTGCCTGCGTTCAGTCATTCCATTAAGCTGCCTCCCTCTCCCCCTGCTCTTGAGTAATGAGACACACACACACACACACACACACACACACAGCGACATCAGACACATCTCTAACGTCTGACTCGGTAAAAAGCGATATTATCTGGTCTTTGCAAACACAGGACAGTCGTGTTTATTTGCATATAGAGTGGTGACACGTTGATGCATTTCAAGCAGAGGAACTTGACACCGTGGACTTGTGGTTGGCTCTCTCAGGACAGATATGAATGGAGCCAGCGAGAGCGTGAGTGTAGATGTTGAACTCGGAGTGTTGCCATTTAGTTCCCTCAGCGGCGTCTGACCTTAGCATTCATAGACCTGTCACAGAGGGACAGGGAGCAACTCGGAAGGTTCTGGAGTGATCGCTCAGACCGGGTGATCTTCACTAAGCACTCGCTGCCCTCTCTTTTTCTCGCCCGCCCTCTGCTGTTATTCTTCATGCATTTCCACACTGTGCACGGGCAGTCACAAACTATACTATACACTGCATACGCACACATGGAAGGATCCAAAGGGACCCAGGGAGACATGGGGGGTCTGCAGGCGGTGGTTTCATCCATCACCCCTAAGCCCACCCCTCCATTTTGCCACCATCTATCCATCCATCATCCTCTCGTTCTCCTTCTCTTTCCCTCTCACTCTGCCTCACGCCCTCCCCCTGCCACTGTCATCTCTCTCCACCTCTCTCTTTTATGCTCTCGCTCGTCTCGTTCCCTCTCACCTTTGAGGCAACCTCTGCCTTTGAACGCGGCGCTCTCGATCCATCTTCACCGCGTTGCTCCTCTCCGCTTTCCCTCCCAATCTGTTCCATCTCCCTAAAATTTCCCTCTGCGCGTCAGTCCGCTGGCTTCTCTGTCCCCTCCATTTATCTTCCTCTAAGTCTGCTTCTCATCTTCAGTTGCAGAGAGATTCCCCCTCACTGAACACTCCCTCCTCTTTTCCAGCATGTTGCTTTGAATCTAACTTCTTTCTCCTCTGTCTGTGTCAGCCTTTTTCCTCTCCCCCGTGCAGCCATTGTTGTTCTGGGATGCGGTCACGTCCTGGATATCAGACCTGCATCATACCACTTTTATGTGGAGCTCCCCTGGGATGTTCTCCCGCCACACTCCTGATGACTTTCATAATTCGGAAGCTCACTTTACATCGAACTCTTGTGAGCTGTGTTGTGTTCGGACTTCACTCCGAAGTTCTCCTTCATCAATCTTGACTATATTTCAACTAGCGATTTGGATTTGGAAGTAGGTAACTCAATACTGGATCAGAGCTTTCACCTGGATTCTCAGTCAATCAGTGTAATGGAGCGAGCTCTTCAGTGTGTTTCCAGCGAAACACACAAACCAGCCATTGTCAAGCTTCCACAACATCCATGCGTCCAATTACTGTTATTATGTAGCTTTTTGTGGATGGGGTAGCTGGGAGTGTGGGCTCACGTGTGTGTGTGTGTGTGTGTGTGAGTGACATTTAATATCATAGCTCTCTCTCTGGCACACTCTTCATTACGCTGCACTCAGTCTAATTTCATCGAGGCCTGCAGCCATTTGAAAACAGGCCAAACGCTCGTTGAGAGATGGAGAGAGGAAGATGGAGGAAGAGGAAGGAGAGAGGCGGAGAGGTGAAACCGGGAGGGGGTTGTTGATATGAAAAGGCTACTGGTCCGACACGATGCGGCCATGTCTGTGCACACACGCACGCACGCAGAGCCACTCACAGGCGCATACACATCTGCTCCCTCCCACGCTGTTCTGCTTTAATCCAATTCCTCGAATCAAAAGCTGAAGGATGTTTTGCTCCCCCCTCCTTTCTGCTCCCGTCTCTGTCTCTTGGCAAGAAGGATACGAGGCTAAGATTAATTCCCCAGTTTTGCCAGGGTATTTGATAAACAGCCACTTGTCTTTTGGACATAGCTTGAGTAACTCAGTGAATGAATCTTCACAGGGAGCCGAGACAAGCCGCCGAGAGGAGGAGGTGCATGAGAAAGCAAAAGTGTAGGGAGAATGAGAATGCACAGATGGATGGGAAACAGGATGGAAATGGTTGAGCAAATGAGAAAGAGAAAAAGTCACAAAAACAGGGACATGTGGGGACAAAGTCTTCCTCAGAGCACCAGCACAAATACACAGTTTTTGGCATATCCAGATTATAGTGGTTTTGAAATTGTCTGGGCAGCAAATCTCAAAATAAAAATGGAATTTCTGCAATCAGGTCCAAACCAAATTTGGAGGGAGTTGTAACTGTGAGTCTCTGCAGATGCATTTTAGTCTGGACAATGGAATTAAAAGTGTCTTTAGAGTCACAGGCACCGGGGACTTCAGACCCGGTGTGATGGACACAAGTCACATCTGATCACCTGCTAGCAGTCTGTCATAAAGAGTTAAGAAACAAACGGGATTTGGTGATCAGAGCTGTAAACGGCTCAGTTAAAGTTAGTGAGGAACTGTTTGCTCTGCTCTGTCCAGGGCTGTGAACTTCTGATCCCTGCTGATGCTGTCTGCTCTGTTTTTATCGTTTTAATATCCCTTCTGTTCCAATGGCCACTAAACATAGATCTTCATTAGCCCCCCCCCGTCTGATCAGAGCTGTATTACAGGAGAACTACATTGTTTCTCTCTCGATGGCCTCTTCAGACCATATGTCCACAAGGGAAAATAGGCTGTTGGAAGGCCACAGTGACTTGGTCCAAATGAACGTAATGGAATCCTCTGTTCGTGTTTTATCTCATTCACAAAAACGTGAGATCGCTTTGACCTTTTAACTTTTCACCAACAAAATCTTGTGAAGTGAACCACATTTTTAAAAATTCCCTGAAGGTGTTTTCGAGATACTGGCACAGACGGACAGACCGTGGCTTGGAGCCGGACCTCGGCTGCTGGCTCTCACCCATGTGGAGGCAGGAAAACTACATAAGAAGAGAGAGCGGAGACAAACACAGATGGACCTCACCTCAGCCAGCTCCCTAGAACCACCAGCAAGGGAGCTGGTGTGTTTATGTTTCTTATCAAGCTGAAAATACATGTGACCGTGAAGAAGATAGAGCTCAGTGGAAATGCAGTACAGATGACGAGTGTCTTTGTTGGAGCTGCAAAAGTGGCTTTAGTTTGACTCCCTCAGATTGACAGCTGTCAGTCAACCTCCCTGTGTATCCAACATTAAACTGTGTCGGCACAGTGATGACATTGCACGGGACACGTGCGCCTCATCAACAGTTTGCGTCCAACCTCGTGCTTCTACTCGCAGCACGAAAGGCTGAACCTCAACTGACTTCCTGTTTGTAGAGTGTGGAGAAAAAAAACAAGGTGTATTTTTGTCTCAGGTCTATCTAAAGAAGACGTGTTTGTAAGCTTCAGTTGTGTTATTTTTATTGATAGATGCTGAGGGGCTGGTGTTTCTCAGAGTCTCGGGATAAGGTGAGAGCGCTCACGCAGCCGCTGTGCAAGTCAATATCGAGACTTTAAAGCGATTGACAAGTTGTTTTTGTGCACAAATCCCTCAGTTTTGGCACGTAATCCTGTCTGCGTTGAGCTCTGTCCCTCATCTAGTCTCTTCCCTGTCAGACGGGGCAGTTGCCTGATTCTATTTGGCTGCTGCAAAAAAGGCAAAGCAAGAGACAAGAAGAAAGGTGGGCGGTGGGGGGGATTAATACAAATCTGATGCGCTTTTCTCTCAGCTGTCTCTCGCTCCCTCTCCCTTTCTTGTTGATTGTTTTCTTCTCCTATCTTCATTTATTTTTTTTTATTTAACTCTGCCTAACCCTGGCTTTCTCTTTTGTCCTCCAAGTTTCCATCTCACTTTCCTCTCTGCGGCGGCGTCTGAGACCCAAATGAAGCCAGAAGTGATTGTCATTATGAAGCTGTGGCCTACTCTCCCTCCACCCTTTCTTCACTCTCTTCTGACGGGCCTCTAAATTGTTTCCCAGACAGCCTTTCACCTTGATGGGGACTCTAAATCCACCAATTAAATCACCTAAATTGGCACTGTGGGCACTGCTAGAGGGTGGGAGGGGAATGGGAGTAACAGCAAAGGTGATATATACTACACCGTTATGTGTGTGAGTGTGTGTGTTTTGACAGCAGGGATTGGCTATAGCTGGTGAGCTTAGTCCATCTGTCAGAGGGCCCCCAGCCCAAGGCTAAAGGTGCTATCTGTCTTGCCAGATGACACAGAGACTGGGAGTCCATGACAAAGCGGTTATCAAATCACAGCAGCTAGGAAAGGAGGCAGGGCAAGGGGGAGGGGGGCGGAAAGGAGGAGTAACTTGAATATAAGAATGGATGAGAGAGGCGGAAGATAGAAGAGGGAAAGAGAAGGGCAGGGGAGGACACGAGAGGAGAAGCGGGGAAGATACTGTGACGATAGGAGGGAGAAATGGAGGCAAGATAAACCAAGAGGAATCGAGCAATAGAGCAAGACCAGGGCATTGCAGGTTGAGGGGAGCGAAGAGAGATTGGTGGAGGAGGCAGAGGAGCAGAGTAGGAGGTGAGGTAGGAGAGGAGGTGCTGGGGGTATGACGGATGGAGGGATGAGAGGAGGGCAGATACGATGGCTGGGGAGGAGAATGGTGGAGGGGGAAAGTGCCTTTAAAATCAGAGAAGATTTGCTTGGTGGTGCTCAAACACACACACACACACAGGGTGTAACTCTCTTTTCAATTACATGTGACGGCTGCTGTCCCCCTGATCCGTGCAGTTACTGTGGCGAGGGTGACAGGAATAATGGCGGAGCAGACAGGTGAGGCAGAGGGGAGGGAGGGGAGGGCGAGCAAGGTGGGAGAACACAGGATGAGTCGAGGAGGTGAGCGCTCCAGAGAAGGCAGAAGATCTCAAATAAACGATGCACTGCGTTTAAATAAAGACTGGATCATGAGCATGGAGGACAATGCATGCAGTTTGACATTGTTGCTAAAAAAACAACAACAGAAAAACAAAGAGAAAAGACAGAACAGACACAGAAGACAAACTGACACTTGGACCCCTGATACAGGCTGGAACAGCGTTAAGCAGTCAAGAGTTAAGTCAAGTAAACGCTCCAACGTGAGTTCACCGAATTCCTCCAAAATAATATGCAAAGGATTTCTTAGATTTCAAAAAATGAAACCCCTCAGATGTGATGTGGTGTGACACACATCAGTCCCAGTCCCACTAATCTGTGGGTTGATCTTAAACATGCAGTCTCAGAGTATCTGCGATCTGCAGGTGAAACTCGAAGAGAGAATTATTTCTAACTGGCGGTAGAAAGCATTTACAAGATTAAATGTGCCACCAGGGGAGATTTCTATGTCCTTAGTTACTGGTTGAGGTCCATGAAATAGAAAAAGCGAACATGTGAATAAAGACCGTGTTTGAAGTCGTTTCACTGTGCGTGCCAACCTGCCAGCCGGCCCTGCCCCTCTGGAACGCTCCACTCTGTTTTACTTCCTGTCCATTAGCGACTCAGAGACTGATCACCAGGTGTCCTTTAACCTCTTGTGATGGATGTTTGCCTCTGGGTATCAGACTTGACAATCATCAACTCAGCACACTCACAATGCAGTGCTGTCTCTGCTGCCACTCAATAACCATCTATAACTGGGTAATTGTCAGACTTGAGGAATCCATCAGCTGCCATTAGAGCAAATGTTAACGGACCTGTGGAGCACCGCCACCTTTGCCATTCATCAGTGCGGCTCAGAGCTGTTGGCTGATTGGCCCTCTGGCACAAAAGGCAGCAGTGGAGCTGCCAGCTGATGCTTCTTTACCTTTTGAATGCAAATTCACAGGAAGCAGGCAGGATGTCCGTTACTTTGTCAGTGAGTCGCTCAGGTCATGGTTTCTTTTCCTTCTTCTTCTGTTGTGAAAGCACAGGAATTGAAGCTGAATACGCACACTGGCTGAGGTTTGTTCTCTCTGCCCATCGTTGTCCCAGATTGGACCATAAAAGATGGGATAGAAAAGGTCAAGCACAAGTGGACAGGGATAGCGCACGTACTCTGATGGGTTGTTGGGCCTATGGGAGGCAGGTGTGTGGATAAGACTGTCACATCTCACTCACTGATACCTAAATACCTAAATACCTAAAAACGTCCTCCGAAGATAAATGGTTCCAGCTCTGGACACAAAATAATCTCAAATGAATTGTATTTTTTATTACAAAAGCAGCCCCCGATGAGTCACTTTTTCTGATGGTCTTCAAGTGCTCTCTGGGAGGGCCATACCCACAATGCATTTCTAAGTTGCCCATCTGTTCTCTTCCCCTTTTGTTGCACCCATGGCCACTTGGTACTTTTAGTTCTCAAGCAAGTTTTTTTTCCTGTGGCGGTGAATGGACATTGCCTCGTGTGCACCTCCAGTTTGTACCTCTGCAACAGAAGCCGAAGGACACCCACCCTGCTCCTCCATTTATTCTGAAAGCTGGATCCAGGCATGGCTCCAGGTCCTGAACATCCTTCCGCCTCATCCAAGGGTAGCTTTCTTGATCGAATATCTTTGTTAAGGAAGGGCCTTTCAGTAGCTGCTGCCATCTTTAAAGTACAGCATGTCTCTGAAGAAAAGATATGAAAGAACGCGCTTTGGCTCTGACGTTGTGTTTCTGTCCTCCATGAGCGACGCCGTCACCTCACTCATCATGCCTAGATGATGTCCGTCACCGACATCTTGCTATCATCTCAACTTCTTTTATGGCACATATGAAGCTTCTTGGTGGCTTATTTGGTTCATACTGCATCTAATGACCACCTGACATTTGTCCCCTTCCTCCTCTGCTTGGTTCCAATCAGCCATTAGCGAAGAGTTCACAGCTGTGTTTGTGCTGCTGTAGTGAGCTGGCCTCTGCTCCTCCTGCACTACTGCTTTGACCATGCTTATTTCTTTGATCCGGCGCCTGCACCACACCTTTGGGTCGGATCGCCACGCTGACCATTAAGACCATTAAGGCTGAACACACAGGAAGGTCTCCTTCTACCCTTCCCTGTTCTATTGTTGTAGTTTTCCTTTCAGGCTGTTCGCAATCACTCACAAAGGAGATTAATGATCTGGCATGTGTCAGTGTGTTGACATCAGCAGAAATGAATGTGCGCCCAGAAACTTTTGGAATCAATTTGGCAAAGAGAATGAACAAAGATGAGAGGGAATGAGAACCTGTGTAGCTCCGCAGTTTGGTCTCTAAGGTTTCATGCAACTAAAATTCGCTTGTTTGGTTTATATGGGGTTGTCTAACATTCTTTTGTGCACAAGAGAAACAACAAGTTTCTTGCCATTCCTCACTTTTGTTTCCCTCTGTTCGAAAACTAAGGAATCACAGGGGTCAGCATCTAGGTACAATCTAAGCTGGGTGCAGCAGACAGGGTTCAAAACAGGCAGAGGAAAGACAGGAACATGCCTTAACTGCATCTCTGTTGGGTTTCAAACTTAGTTCAGTCGTTGTGTGGCTGATATTTCTGACAACACAGCGTAAACAGTGGGGAGTGTTGGTGGTTGGCTGTTAGCTACTGTTATACAGTAGAGATCACACACATACACACACACACACGGACCAGAGATGAAGGACTTTGGGATTTGAAGAGAGTAAACTGCTCCTACGGAGAAAGTCTTCAGCGTGTGTGTGGACTCGGTGCTTCAGAGAGAATTGCTCGCTGCGTTTTTAACCCGCTTCTCTTGGGGGAGTCTTCTGGAGAGGGATGACAGGATCAAAAATAGGTGAATCACACATACGCACGAATACCTGCACACCTAGATGTGCACTCTCTGGGCTGCCTGCAGGCCAGTCGTCTAGCCATCATTAGCCAACTCTATTTTGAGGCTGAGGTCACATCAGTTTGAGTTCTTGTATTTGTATGTGCCCGATACACGCAACACTTTGTTTCCGTACATCCAAGCTGACCCTTAAATATTTGAACGATATGATGTTTTTGTGCCCCATGTTTAACAACATGAAAGCCTTTCAAGAGGCTGTCTCTTATATTTACTACACGCTGACTTTACTGTGTGATCACATTTATGTGGCATTGAATTAAAGGTGCTGCGGGTCTAAAGTGATAAGCTTCAGCACGTCAAAATTTATGATCAATGCAGGACATTTTATTTCCCCCAGGACACGTCAAAATTAATATGCATGCTAAGGCGGCCGGTCAGTCCATAACATCATCAATTCCTTGCCAGCAGCGGGACTCAGGGGATGGTAATATCAGTCAGTTGGTCTGCTCCTTTCCACACAGAAATATCACAACAACTACTGATGGATTTTCATTAAGCTTTATATTGGCAGTCATGGTCCACAGATAACCTCAGACTTTAGCTTGCATTCAGATATTTTACTCATCGAGCAAAATATCTGACACCTCATGGCATTGACTGACCCCCCCCCCGGGCTTTTCTCTGGCACAGGGGTGTGGGCAAACCTTTTGGCTCCAGGGCAACATTAAGAAATAAAGATGGACAGACACTCAATCCTTGAATCAGCGAATCAACGTCAGGCTTCTCAGGTCGTTCAATGATTAACTCAACGACCTCTGCTTGGTCAGGCTCCTCTTCCAGCTCAGGGACATTGTCGTCTTTGTCCAGTGTCCACTTTTTTGATTTTAGCTGTGACTACACTACTGGTCCAGTTCAATACGATGTCTATGAAGATGAAAATATGTAATGTTCCATGCATTATGAAAAGCTCAAAGTGAATCACTGAATATTACTGAGTGCTCCTCTGACACTACGCAGCCATTAACCAAATATAACCAGATCTGGCCACGGGACCTGGTTATAATTTTTGAATCAAAATAAAATCCCAAACAAAGAACATGAAATCAATCAAACACCACTCTGGGTGGATTAACAGTTTCTTATTTATTACATAGTTAATTGTTTTATTAATCACATTTTCAAAACTGAAATGACAACTATGAATCCAGAACAAACGATTTATGAAACTGTCTCTGAGACAATATAAAAAACTGTACAAAACGTCTTTGTATTCCTTTTTCACTGGTGAAGAGGAAATATTTACTTGAAACCCTTCTCTGCAAGCTCACTTTTGAAAGAGTAATACCAACATGAGGCAGATTGCTTATTGTGGCTTTACTTTCGGAAGCAGCCGCTGGAATAAATAGGCGTGCACGGATTTTGCCTACTTCTTCTTCTTCTCTAAATGCAGAATGACAACGTTCCACTGAGCCTTCGCTCAGCATTATTACCTCCCACCTGCTGCAGAGTGATGGAGATACTGTTCTATACGTCGGCGGTGACATTCTGTCATACATATTGTGTCTCAGTCTTATTGCAGCGCCGGGATAAAGGCCTGAAGTAATTGATGTTTCCTTCATCCCTTTAACTGAACATGCAGTGAAAAGGTTATTTGAAGCAATTTCTGATTCTGCTGCTAATATAGTTGTGAGAGAAAGGTGAAACTACATCCAGGCAAAGAAGAACAATATGTAATAAAAAGAATATAAATAAATAAATGAGGGCTGCAGGCAGCATCTGCTCATGTAAGGGATGGATGCACTGAATTCATATCTCATCGCATAATCATATCGCCCCACACGGACTGGCCGCTGCGTCTTCCTCATAATTCCTGGGCCAAATCTACACACACACACACACAACAGAATGTGTAGGGTGGTGTGACCTGGCCTCTGTTTATGGGCAGATGCTAATATTTGTCAAATTACATCATCTCTTGCAGGAATTAATAACGCGCTCACACACACACACACACTAACTTGGTCCAGGTGGAGTGGGAGCTGCAGCACCCACACAGACAGGCCAAATTACTTCACCGTTGGCATGGTGATGACTGGTCGGAGAAAATGGCTGCCGGTCCTCCCCAGCTGAGCTCTTCAGAGCCTGCCATGGATGATGGATCCCAGTGAATAAATGAATACAATAAAAGACACGAGAATAAAAGGAAAACAGGCAAGACTGTTTACAGAGAACAAGAAGAAGACAGATAAGCCTGCGAGCAAGACATGCAGCAGATGCTGTGATGGATAAACCAAGCAGCGGCGAGACAGTCGCGACGGCACCTGCGGCTTCATTATGCAGATTTGCGTCCTGTTTTTAAAGGGCGACTCATTAAATGCTCTTTGTGCGTATTATTCTTTCGTGTCATTCATGCCATCAGCCAGATACACTGGGCATTGTTACGCAGCCTCACCATTTCAGTCACTTAGTTCACGGTTGCTCATCCCAGATGTTACAGCTGCAGTCGTGGGATCGCCAGGAAAACAACTGATGGTAGAGTCTCTGCCCCAGTATGACATTCAAGGATGAAGGCGTCGTGTCGTGAGCCCCTCCGTCCAAACACTCAGAAGCTGTGTATGCACCTCATGCATCATAATTTATTTAATAATTATTAATTTATTCTGACGTTAAACGGCTAAGGTCTACGTGTCAGAGTTATGGTCATGTCCCCAGTATTATTTTGTAGTCTTGGTCATGTTTCGTGATTTATTTTGGTGTGTTTTCTCCATTGACTTCCTGTCCTCGTCACTCCCCCACCTGTGTCTATAAGGTTTTTAGTCTCAGTGCTTCCTTTGGTATTTTGTTCAAGAGCTTCAGTTTTGAGACTTTGTATATTTGTTGAAACCCTTGTTAAAAGATATTATTTCTGCATTTTGCTCCTCCTTTTTTCCCTCTTCCACATCCACCGTGACATTGTGTCCACCTCTGACTTCTGGCTCGGGCCTCAGAGAGAAGTCTTCACTGATGGAATCTAATTAAAGAGGCTGTCAAGGAGAAAAGATTACGCCACGAATCCAGTTTAGGGGAAATACGTTTGTTGCAGATGAATACGGCAGGACAAAGAAAAAATAGTTTGAATGATTGCTCTGTTTGAAATTCTGCAGAACACACCGTTTGTGTGTTTACATGACACACCAGGAATCTGTGGCCCAACAACATATTCTGTTTTTAAATAACAAATGATCTATCAAAGAACAACCAACCCTGAATTATTCTGCTACCTCGTGATAGTCATAATTTCATCCCGGTGATGAAATGGCGGAATCGCCAGTCAGATAAGTGGCCGTGGGTTTGAAATCGCAGACTGGAGCACAAATGAAAAACAGGACAAAGAGAAAGTAGAGTTTTTCTCTTTCGCAGCCAAAAGGAGCAAGAAAAAGCATCGCTGGGCAGCAGGAGGTAAAAATGCCTCAGGAACAACTTCAAATTGTCGCCATTCAACACTTATATATGTTCCGTCTCCGTGGCGACATAGCATGGTTGCAGCCCTGAGCCCAGCTGCCGCTGTCCAAAACCACTGTGTTCATGTTTGGCAATCAAGACCTAACTTATCTAACAGTACGTTTGTACAATTGCATTTCTACATTTTTACACCCCTGAGCATGCAATACAAGGTGTGTGTGTGTGTGTGTCAGGTCCTTTCGGTTCTGCAGACTTTCTTATCTCGACGGGAGAGTGCCAGAAACCCAGTGGGTTCAACTCCCCGGCTATTACCTTCCGGCTCATTTGGATAAGTGGGGCCTTTCTGTCAGTAACTTGTTCTGACTCCCACCAGGGACCTTCTAATGAGGTAGAAACGTAATGAAAGTGCCTTTATTTCTGTCTCGAGCCTTCTGTCCCCTGCTTGTGCATCGCGCTGCCCAGTAGCTGAAATAACAACTTTCCTTCTGACCAATAACCAGGAGAGGCCGTGTGTCTTCTTTTTGAACTTTTAAACGGAGCTCCCCTCTGTAACCCGCCTGAACCCAGGCCGAGGCACTGCTGCCTTCCTGTTCTTCACTTCTCGGCAGCAAAATATTCCTTTTCTCTTTATTCAAGGAGACCCAACCTGCAGACGCTGCAGCCAGTGATGAGTAAAGCACTGTCCAGAGTGGAGGTCCCGAAGAGGAGCAGCGTCTGAGGGGCTTCAGCTCCATGGCCGCAGGCTTCCTGTGTGGGTCATTTTTATCTCACTTCATGGGAATGGGAGGAAGTTGAGGCACATCTTCATATCCACTCAGTTTTCTGTGAGGGAGAAAGAGAAGGATCCTCTGATGATTCATTGCAGAACATAATTCAGTCACAAAGGTTAAAGGAGACTTTATACCATTTGTTTTTTTGCACAGCAAAAGATTAATTCAAGAATATTCCAGCAAGCCTGTTACAAATACAAGATGCATTGTCTGGAGAGAAGTCGTTGTGTGTTTCCGTGTCTGTTGCTGCCAGCCGGGAACTGGAGCTTTAATGGATCTGACCTCCTGCCTCACTCAGTGATTTGTTCCGTGGGTTTGTCCTCCAGCCAGCACTTCTTTCTGGGCTCGGTGTTTGTGCTGCCCACAGGGAAGCTCTGCCCTAAGACTTAAGTAATGCAACAGAACAGCTGCGATTACTGTACATGGAAGACGCCAGATGCCTTGATATTTGTCTCTAGCCATTTTGAAGTGGATGGATGGTACATCCCTCAGCTCAGAGGTGGATATACACAGCACACCAGCATCTCCGCACTGCTACACTGCTGTACAACTACACTAGATCCCCAGAGAACACTTCCGAGCATAATGGCCCATGACTGCAGCTAATTGCCGGCGCCTGTTTAGTCTTTAGGAACTGTGACCCACTGTTGTTCTGTTGCCTGTGTTCGACACAGGATAACAGATCCTCCCTTTCAGAGAATGTCTCCCCAATTCTCCATTAGCCAAACAAACAGCGGCGCTGCTAAATGTCAGCACCGTTAGCGGCGTCCGAAGGTATTTGTGTAGCTTTCTGAATTGAACGTGAAGCTAAAATGCTTGAAGTTGTGCTTCACGGTGGAGCCCAGCTCTCGACGCTCTCTCTCTGTCATTCACTGTCATTTGAGCCTCTGAATTCTGGACTGATTCGTGTTCTCTGTGGTCGTCTCCCTGAATGGCAGAACAGGACAGTGTGGAAAGATGTTTCTTTTCACTCGGTGCTTTGTAGTCGCTCCACAGCGGCGGCACTCGTTCAGTGTACAGCCTGAGGACGGATGCTGAGAAGTCGGGAACATTGGCAACTTTTCTGAGAAGTTGCTCACTGCTGAAAGCTTAATAGACGATGTGTGTTTGCACTTGGAGACTTTAGAACAACCCAGTCAAACTTGCCAAATAACATTGTGAGAATAAGAGGATGGATGGACAGATAGATAATAAATAAAAATAGGACATGTAAAAATGTGGTAAATGACAATTTACAGAACCCTGCTGTGTCAAGATGAAATGGAATAACATTCAGTGGAAAAAGTGCATGTTCCCCTCTCATCTTTAGTTCTTCCTTTCTTATCTCTGTGCGACACCCTTCCCCTCCCTCTCTTCTTCCCCTCTGCAGCTCTGACTCTGACTTGGTATCAGACACAGACACGGTTAAGGGAGAAGCCTTATGTCTCACACTCCCACACTCAGAGCAGTTCATGTGAAGTGTTTTGACTACACTGAACTTCCTAGTGGCATAAGCTACATATAGTCGCACACACACACACACAGATGAGTCATTTATACAGGCAGCCAAATGGACTAGCGAGTGCTGCTTCACCTCCCATAAAGCTGCCATAAAGCTGCTCCGCCTCTGACAGCTGACTGATTGGTGTTATAACAAGACGGGGATGTGTGTGAATGTGCTGGCTAGTGTGTGTGTGTGCAGGTGGACAAAGGACTTAAACTGCCAGTGGTGGATATACAGAGAAATAAAAGAATAAGAAAGTTTCATCGTGCCCTTACCCTGGACAGACTGATGCCAGTGAGCAGATTTACTTCATCATTCTTCATCTGAGGTGACGTCTCATAGAACCAGATGTTTTATCATGCCGGGTGTTGCCCATGTCTTTCACTGTCTGCACTGTCGTGCTGCTTCGGAGGTCACACGTAAAATATTTACCAAAGATTCAAATGCTTTAACATGTCAACCCTTAAGACTGAATCCAGGAAATCAGGTCGCCACAGTCTCTGCAGACCAAGTGTTGCTTCCCGTCACCTTCTTCCGTGATAAATAAGCGCTTCATCAATCTTCTGTAGAGTTAGAAGAGGGGCTATAATGGATTCGCTGAGATTATGGAACCTGCCACAGGATGTTTACTATTCAGCCACAAGCTGAGGTTGGACAGTGATGTTTCAGGAAATATGATGTCAGCGTTTATCCCAACTATGATGGATTCGTTTGGATTTGAGTCACGATGGAAGCAGGATTAGTCCAGGCAGCAGGTTAAACCTGCGTTAATTATTTAATTATAGTCCCTGTGATAAACCATGGCAACATATGCAACTAAATGCCAGTCCACTACAGTGTCTGTTTCCCTTCGTGGTGAATTTCCAACTGCATCTGATCACTACCTGCGTTTGAATGTGTCTCCACGTTGCTTTGCTGTATGCAAAACCAAATGGCTGTTTTTAGCCCGTCTAACCAGGACACAAGGGACGCTGCTAATGTGTTTGTGTGAGTGAGAGAGAGGGGGGGGGCAGGAGGGGCTGAGGGAACCAATTTTACTCATTTGGAAAAAAAAGAAAAGAAAATCAATATGTGCCGGTCGGTGTTGATATTGTTGTGAGCTGCCGGAAATAAATCAAAGTAAGGGAAACTATAATAAGTGTAAAACTATTTTTGGTTATAAATCTGTCACAGGCCAGAGGACGTCGGTTCTTTCAGAGTGGCCCAGGAGGAACGCAGCTACAATCCAGACCCAGTCCTGATGTGGTCTCAGTCTTTGCTGGCTCAAATGTGTCCAATTGCTTTGGATGTGGTGATCCATGTGTCCCCGTCCACTTGTAATCAGATTAGAGGAACAGGCCCTTAATATTCCATACCAGGCTGCACTTCACCAGTTCAGCCTTCAAAGAACTCTGTCTGGTTACTATTTTATGGTGATTATCAAAATTAAAAGAAATGTTCTAAAACAGCCCCCCCCACCCACCCACACACACACACACACACACACAGAAACAGAGACGCCATTTCACATTCACTGAATCACCACAAGTGGAACAATTCTCCCTCCAGTTTATGTTCTCTTTCCTTTGCTCAGATTTTAAATTGGTAAAACCAGTCTTGCTCTCCCTCCCACTCTCACAGTGCCTCACACACACACACACTCACACACACACACACACACACACACACACACACCGGCACGCACTTGCAACGGCCCACAGCACTTGCAGTGTGGACAGCTCCATCCATTGTGTGTGAATAATGTTCAAGGTCACTGTGTACTCAGAGGGTGATCATAAAAACCATACTGCTGCTAACCACAGGCCCAAGCACTGAATTAGACAGATGCTGGGCGAGGCAGGGAGTGTGTGTGTGAGCCTGGAGGATGGAGAGGAAAAGCAGAGACAAACGAGAATAGGTGAGCAGGGCTGGAGACAAAAGATGGGGAGCAAAACAAAAGGGGGAGAGTGTGTGAGGTGAAGGAATCTGCAGCTGTTGCTTCTGTCCCTCTGCTCAGTCAGTGATGGCAATGTCCCCCTGCCACAGCTGAGGACACACAGGGACAGTGTGACATGTGACATGGTTTATCCTCAGTGGGGTTGTAGCGTGTGTCTGTTTCACACGTTACGTCCTCCCTCCTCAACGCTGCACAGATTGAAATACGGCCGTTTGTTTGTGGTCAGTTAGCAGATGTACCCTATCCAGATTTGCCCTGGATGTGGCCCTGTGTCCATACAAGGGGCTGTATCCATGTTAGGTACTACTGCACTGAATACTGCATGCACCTATCCCCTGCTGAGTGGCGTCAATGGTATCACCCAACTTTGAATGAAAAACTGAACAAGCAATTTAGAATCAGTCCTTCAACAAAGTCAGTCTCCCATTTCTAGTTTTTATCTCCATTTAAGGGGTCCCTTGTTAGAAATGATAGTTTTGTTAAAAGGACACACACACACACACACACACTAGGACTGTACTAAACCAAATGGTGTTGTTTGGATCACATTGTATTCATTGTCCATTGGTTTTTTATCTGCATCTACTGTGAACATTCCTTCTATTTCTTGTTTTTAGGATCCATGCAGAGTGCAGCAGGGAAGAAGGGGCACAACGGCCCTGGGGCGGGAGCAGAACTCTGGACATTTGACCAAAGACGTCCACTCTGAGGCCACAGATACAAAGAGAGAGAGTCGTGTCTAAACAACACATTCTTTGTTCCCACAAATTTTCGAGGAAATGCGTTGTGCAGTTCTTGTGTCACCCTGCTGACATCAAAACAAAATGAAACACAGACTAACCACAGGCAGGGCTGAAAACAAACCCTCCCAGTCGGGGGTAATTACGTTTGTGATCAGATAATATGTGATGAGGTGTGACTCGTCTGGCAGTCTGTCTGAGGCGAGCTGCTACCGAGCTCAGCGATTGGTTGATGGCGCACCTTTGACAAATATCTCCACCAACTCGACATTTTTGTGCACGTAGCCACGACACGTGCCCCCCCCCAGGTGTGTAGCGGCGTGCCCGTCAAATTCATCCTGACTCTGCAGCCAAGAGCTGCTGGGGCTGTTTATCACTGAGGCCTCAGCAGGAGCAGGACGCTGGTGAAAAGGAAAGCGAGCTGAGAGAAGACGTAGCTCATTATGTTTGTCCACTGCATTTGTGACAGTCACCGTCAACAGTCAAAGTGTGTGTGTGTGTGTGTGTGTGTGTGTGTGGCCTGCTTCCCCTCAGTCCCCCATGGATCTATATAATTAGTGTGTTCTTGGTAATGTAGTCTAATGGCTTCACAGGAACACTCTGAAATGCTGATGAACATCTGTTTGGCTGAAAACTCAGCACACACACACACACACACATGCCTCTGCTTCTGTCTCACGACCCAAACGAGACACACACTCACCACAGCCGAGCATCCAGTCAGCAGTGTTTGTGGAGAATGTAAATGTCACGCACCTGAAGAAACAAACTCCTCAACATCTGTAATTGCAGCATAGCATCCTGCTCCTGGTGGCGTAGCTTTCATTTACATTTAGACACACACACACACACACATTGAGACTGCAGCCAGGACAGAAAGATGAAATGATAAACTTGTGTTTCCTTTAAACTAATGCAAACAAGAACCCTCCCAGGACTTGTGGAGAGGTCACTGACAACATGGAGGGCCATTTAGATGAGAGCAGGTGGCTTGTGTGTGTGTGTGTGTGTGTGTGTGTGTGTGCTGGTTGTCTGCTTGTTAGGGCTGTACAGTTTGTTGCTCCTACCAAGGTCACAGAATGTCTCAGTGCACCCTGGGAGAAGGAGTGTGTGTGTGTGTGTGTGTAGCCTTGCCAGCTGGCAGGGGCCCAACCTGCGATCAGTGTCACCCCTTCTCCCGGAGACAGATTCACTGACTAGTTAAGAAGGTAAGCGGAGAATCTGACTCCCTTCCTCTGTCCCCCGCTCACCGCCCTCCTCTCGTCTTTCTGTCTCATCGCCATCACTCGTTCTCTTCTCGTCCTTCTGTTGTTCTCTCAAATGTCAGGGCAGAGAGAAGCAAGACCAAGGCGGTTTTGTTCTTCATTTGCGTGTCCGCACCTTCCAGCTGTCAGTATTGGCGCCCGTACCCCGAGGGCGCCTCATCAGTGCGGCCAAAACGCACATTAAACGTGGCGCTGACTTCACTTCCTTCCCCTCAGACTGCAGGGTGGACGCATGAAGGGACGGTGGGATGTTGGCTTGAAGGAGAAGAGAGACGCCGAGAGCCGACCACGTGACGGCGGCCGCTCAAACAAGCCGCCTAATTGGGCACAAGAGGCCTCGGAAGTTTGGTGGCGGAACACTTCAAAAATACTTTTGTAATATAAACACATGGAGGAGAGGCAGATAAAAAGGCCTTGATATATATACACAGACACACACTCTTATAAATAAAGAAAGAGAGATGATGGAGTCATGAATTGGGATGTAATGGATACTTCAGAAAAACACACACACACACACACACGTTGCTCCAAAGCGAGGAGATTTTCTTTTAGTGACACGTGCGCATGCGAGAGAGACTCACACCAAAAGCTTAATATAATAGGAGTCCCTCAGATCTCCAAGCAGTTGCATTATTAAACAGCAGGACTAGGATAGCCTCCAGTGTGTGTGTGTGTGAGAAATAGAGACTTTTTCCAGCTATAAATACACCTGCATCTGAGAATTCTCCTGTTCCCTCGTTATTTGCCCCTCTCTCGTACTTTCCTCTCCGTCTGCGCTGGAACTCTTGCATCGATTCCTCCAGCGTTTCAAATCATTCCTAACACGTAGATGGCGCCTGGCACCAAAGCTCAGTTCTTCATTAGAGGATGTTACAATGGGGGAAGAGGTTCGCTGCTTTGATTCAAAAAGCTGCCACCAGAGTGAACCGTGGTTTCCTTCCACGCAGAGAGGTGTGAACTCACCGCTGATTCCCTCTGAAGCGGTTTATTGTCCCACAGTCCCCAAAGATCGGGCGGCTGCAAGAGGCGGGACACAGCTGACTGCGATGAAACCGTAAGAACTGCAGCGCAGACAAACCTGTTGGACGGGAATCTGAAACGCTCTAAAAGCACTTTTGGTTGTTCTTTCCACTTCCGTTCATCTGCTTTCAGTTTAGTCGAACCCCATCGCATGGGAGGCAATTAAAATCATGGCACGCAGCAGACGTTAGCCCGGCTGACGCATGAGGCAACCAGCCTATCGCTGAGCACTGGTAACCAAGGAACGCTGACGTGCTGCAGATGATTAAACTGGAGAAGGGTTCAGCTCAGCTAATGGACAGAGACACTGGTCATTAAAAGACAAGCACACTTTTCTGCATATCTCTTTTTTCCACGGCCGAATAAATGAAGAAGAAACTTGTAGGAAGCTGATTACAGCTCTGAAAGGTCTCAAAGTTCAGCTCTGAGATTGAGTGGAAAAAAGCTCATACAAGAACAGTGCTGTAGCTGTACAATTATATTTGCATGTTCAAATGTTCCTAATCCAACTTTACCAACTCTCAAATGTCCAGAAGGGAAATGTTCTTATCAATTCCCCTAAAAATCCAATATGGGACGTTCCACTGGTGCTGGAGGTCACACTAAACCTTTGAGGGTGAAACTCGAAGGCCCTAGGACACTGCCAGGAGCACAACATCAGCAAAGAACAGAGATGCCATCATGAACACCGCCAGTCTGGGCGCACTTCACTGTGGGACCCAACTTAAAAACAGCAACTTCATCAAGGACCAAAGGACAGACAGGACATTGAGTAGATTACAAAAGAACACACTGATTAAGGTAGCAACATTCTTCTTTTACGTGCCAGAGCCAGGTATCGTGCACTGGCTCATGCAGCCGGTGAGATGCAGACAGAAAGGGAGAAAGAGCGCCCGCCTGGCTTCCGCTCAGGAAGTGGATATTAGGGCTCGCTCGCTCCCTCTGCATCTGTCCCGGCACCAGCACCAGATAGACATTTTTTTATTTCATCCCTTTTCATATAGGTGGCCCAGGGGCCTTGAGCTTGACACCTCTGGACTGGAGCATTAGCATTAGCCGATCACTGGGGCTCAGACAAGTATGGCAGCTAATTGGGCACATCTTTGCTTCAGCCGAAATGTCCTCGAGATAATACGACCTGAAACACACATAATCACAAAATGGGTCCAGGAAAATGACAGTCCCATCATCCTATTGTAACTGAGTGTAACCAAATGTGTGTCATTTGGGGGATCGGGGAGAACAGGAAGCTCGCAGCATGTTAAAAAAAAATCATCAAGATGAGGGTTGGCGTCATCCATCCCTTGGGGATGTCAGGCTGTTCTGGAGGGGAAATGAAACTGGGTCAGACTCCTGGAGAGGACGCTAACGCACAGGAATCAGTGTTGACGATGTTCAGGTGGAGACGTCATGACATCGTCTCCTCCAACAACATGGAGGAGAAGCTGCTCTTTCTGAGACTCACAAACATCCAAGGTGCTGGCTGGTATTGATTTTTGTTTACTAGTAAAAAAATAGAATAACTCCCATGTGCACGCCCATCAGCAAACCATTATGTTTAGTTTTATAGAAGGGTCCAGACACTCAACACTCAACATTCTTGCACTTAGCGTGGATGAGGTTTTAAATGTCCAGGTATCAATTAGAGAGGAAATATGGAAGACACGTATTTTGTATCAGGGAGCACAAACACACGTATTCCGTCAGTGGGAAGAAGAAGGGATTAAAAAGCGTGCGCGGGGAAGGGGCTTCTTGGTTGTTCAATTTCACACAGAGAGCAGGAGACAGTGCAGACATGGTGGGATGTCTCACATAAATTTAATATATTTTGCTGTCTCCTGCCACTAATTTGCCAGGGGAAGGATTCTTGTCAAAGGGTGAGACGTGGAGCTCCGGCTCTGACACGGGCAATTGATGGTATTCACTTCGGAGTCCGGCTATAAAAATAAGTGGGCCCAGTGCCCAAGTCTGAGCAAATTGAAGGCGTTGGGTGAGGTGAAAGTAACTTGTGTGTTTGTGTGTCTTCAGCCATGTGAGAGCTTCATACCTGCAGGATCAAGTTGAATAAGGTTTTTGATGCACATCACTTGCTCTTGTGGTTGTGGCACTTTTACGTTCAGGACCAGATTTACTGCAACTAGAATCCTGAATCCCCCTCGTTTCGTCGTGTTTATCCATCTCGGAGTTGTTCCATTTGTCTTGTCTCAAAACGTTGTCGTGCATGAGCGGACAGACAAATGTGAAGGAGGAAAAACACAACAGCAGGATGAAATGAGGAGAGCTTTGTCCTTCTTGATTCTTTTCTCGGTATCAGACTCATTCTTGAGCTGTCTTTCCAGTTCGACTCACTGAAAACTGTCAAAACAAATGAACAAATGACAAAATCTCCTATTTCAAACCCATGTTTAATTTCAGAGTAGAAACCCTCTCGAAGGGAAGGATAAAAACATGAAAGCATGTCTGGTTCTCCACAGTACGTCTATGGCAGAGATGCACCATCTTTTTTTGTCCAAGCCTTTTAATACTGTTTTTATGCTGCTTTTTAATGCTGCTGTTATGATGTCCGTCCTTACATCCTTGCATCCTTACCTCTCCTCCTCTCCTAGAGCTGCTGCCGTCTCAGTGATGTTAACGATGCTCTTGTTTTTGCTGGACACAAACCGTCCTGAGCACTTACCTACGCTGCCTTTCCCTTCTCGGTCTTCGCTCGTGTTTGTGCCCCCGTCGCTTTGGATAAAAGCATCGGCTAAATAACTTTGTAGACTTGCAGAAATGAGACATAAAATTCAGAAAATGTCTGCACGCATGGGGTCTGCACTGTGGGCAGCTTCACATCAGCAAAGGAGATTTTTATTTAAATGCCATCGACCCAGGCAGCGGTCCTTAACACCGAGACTTCATTCTATTCTGTACCTGCGTGTCCCCGACTTCCACAGGGAGACGTTGGCATTCCTCTTATTCCACGTTGGAGGGCGGAGCCTCTGGGTTGTCACCTGGGCTCAGTTGAACATTGTCCAGAGTTTTTATTTGGGCGTTGGCAGGAGATAGATTTTGAGTATTTGATGACTTTGCTTATGTTTTGAAGCAGAGCAGGACGCAAGCGTCTTGTCTTGAAGGAGCATTTGCTGCTACTGCTGTCGTTAATGAGGTTTCCTGTCCACAGCTGAATCACACATGCAGGCTTTTGTTTGCAAATCTCCTTGGAGCCGGGGACACAGTTCTGTCAGTACGCACGACTCCGCACAAACACCGTGATAATTGGACCACGCTAGCAGTAGCTCAGCGCCCTGCTGTCGTTTGCGGCGCAGTGTGGGCCTGCGCTGGCCGTGTGTGTTTGCAGGGGTCGGGATCACGGACGTTAGCAGACGAATGCGTTGATGATGAAAATCCCATGTTCAGTTTCACAGGTGAGTGAAAGGAAGTGAACACAAAAGTGGGATTTTGTGATTTCACATGCGTGGGCGTGGGCGTCGCTGCACAGTGTTGATGTGCTGCAGTGATCAATGATTCTCTGTCCTTCTGCAGCCGACGACATCAGACTCCGGCAGCTCCGGCGTGTCCCAATAACACCCTTGCCTCCTGCAGATAATTATCTGCATGGCTGCTCCCCTCCACTCCGCGCCTACTCTGCATCTGATTCGGAAAGACAAAGAGCGAGTTTGTAAAAGAGCCTGGAAACTTAGTTAGGGAGGAAGGAGGGGGGAAAGAGAGCGCGACGGTCGGGTGGGACGGGGAGAGGGTTCAGGGGAGGGGCAGACGGCGGTGCAGACAGACGAAACGCGAGGAAGGAGAAATGATGATGATGATTGTGGATGGGCAGGCAGGATTGAATCTTTTAATCTCCCAAAGTGGGAAGAAAGCGACCTGAGGCATTTGTGATTGGATTTCCTTTAAGTCCACAAGTAGGTCAATAGAGCTAGCATTGCTCATTAGCAAAGAGGAGGACAGGGAGGAGGCAGAGGCAAAAAAGTTTTTGTGTCGATACAGTGAGCATCATTCATTCGCCCTTTCTGCAGAGGAGGGAGGAGGGAGGCGTTGTTGACTGAGGTTGGAGCAGGCGGCAAATAATGAAGAAGAGATGACAAAAGGCCACTCAGAGGCCATTCATATATAAATCCCAAAACTGAGAGGGGAAATAAAATCAGACCCCCGACATGTGCACTTGTTCATCAGCCCTTAAAATGTCTGCCGCCATTCCATGAGGTGTGATGAAGGCATTCCTCCTCCTCCTCCGGCAGTTGGATAAATAACAAACAAGCGCGTTAGGGCTCGCGATGACTCCTCCAGCCCAGACATCCTTCTGCACAATTACATTTTCCTCCTAAAGCACAATGGGCGCCGCAGCTGAGCGGGTGGAGCAATAAAAGGAAGCTGAAAGGTTAAGTACAGCGTGTATGGAAATGTCAGGGTGTTTTTAAAAGCATCCGGTGGCCCTGGGTTTGGGTCGCTTCCCGACCTGCAAGAGCTTTGTCTCTGTCATTGTGCTTCTTTAAAATTGAATTGTTTAATGCGGTTTAATTATGAAGATGATGGTGGCGACAAAACTGTTGCTTGTTTTCCTCCACCTTAATTACAATGTGTTTTTTAATTAAAACGAGTTTAACAATGTAAATTTGTTCTCACGTTTGTTTGAGGCAGTAAAATTGGACGCTACATTACAGTATACGCCCTCTGGGTATTTCAGCAGATAACGTATACGTGTTGGAAATATTTAAAAAAAATGAATAGAAGTGGCGTTAGACACAAGCACAGTCGCTCACGTCAAATCCTCCTTGCATTTTTTACCAGTTTCACAACTTTTTCATCTGTCACATTTTCTGGTGTCGTCTGAAATCCTGGTCTCACGTCCAAGCTGAGAACACAGTCTCTCGGTCAATGAAGGCCGAGAGAATCCAAACAAGCGTGTGTCCTGACGTGTGTTCACCAAACAGTGACAGAGAGAGTGAAAACGCTTGATCCAGTCACTACAGAGGACAGACCTGGATAACTGGGCTCCAGGTAAAACCTTCCCGAGCCACAATCAGTGAACATAAGAATAAAAGACCACATGAAACTTTTTACACTGTCAGAAAAAGTAGAATTTAAATACAATATAAAATATTACAAGCGTTTTAGTAAGTAAATGGGTTACAGTTCGTCACTATCCTGCAAGAAAAAAAAAAAGAAGACGGGCTGAAAAGTGTGCGATGATGGACGACTCTCGTGAACAGTGTCGAGCAGCAGCAGCCTCGTCTCATTTGGTGAAGCAGCTGGCAACTATTTTCACCCAGCTGGACATTGCATGCACTTGTGGAGAACCCTGTGCATTCTGGGATAAGCTGTGATTCTCACTGTGTGTGTGTGTGTGTGTGTGTCTTTAGCACTGGAACTCTTCTCTTTCTTTCTTCTTGAAAACAAGCTCCTGCTTTGACCCCAGTCCCTGGTTAAGGACTCTTCTGTCCTTCTAATCGAGGAGCATGGAGGAAGCTCCTGATGAATGTGAAGTTGTTGATGGTCTGTGGACGTGGATCCAGATTTCAGCAGCGATGGTGTTGGGTGGTGAGAGGGAGTGCAGTCCTGCATGACGCGGAATGGAAGTGCATCTGGAAGGTGCATGTGCACAATCAATCTTACATGCACTTTTTTTTTTTACAAACAAATTTTCATAAAAAATGCACCCGTCCCACACACACACACACACACACACACACACACACTCGTGCACGTGAGGTGCAGGGAGGTGATGCTGATGAAGCAGTGGCAGCCTTTGGGCTGCGACACATGATGGATGGAAGGGAGTTGATGACTGTGTTGGGTGGTTGCTCCCTTCACTCCCCTCCCCATGCAATCGTTCTCCCCTTTTATCTCTCCTCCCTGTCCCTTCCTCCTTCCCCCCCCCCCCACCTCTGCCACTCAGGGTGTCAGCATCTCCCCAGAGAATTTACAGCACATGCACTTTGGGTCGGCCCAGTGTGTGGGAGGGTGGGGGCGACAGACATAAACAGACATGTAGGGAAAGAGAGAGAGAGAGAGAGAAATTAAAAAGTATAAAAGACTTCATTTGGAAAGGAAGAGACAGACCAAACACGGCTCCACTTATTTCTGCATCCGTCCTCCATGTTAATGATCTCTGAAGTCACAAGCGGAACCTCGAGCGTTTCATCCCGAGCGCAAATCCAACGCTGACCACATGGGAGACTGGATGTCAAACAACAGACGTCAGGACAACCGATTAAACCGTGTGTGATGGTTATTAGGATTAGCACAGAGCAATTAAATGTTAATGATGTAATGAATAATGAGCCCCCACTCATTCTCATTAGCCAACAGTTGTTAATTGTATACGAGGCGGCTACCCACTGAAGCGGGGATGGAAACGAGGAAGGAGATGCAGAAGGACAGAGGAGTAATGTGTGCAACATGCCTGGATACGTGCACGTGAGAGGCACCTCGGTCCCAGGCCTGCCTCGACACGCTCCCTGACATGGCTGCACGGAACCTCTCTCATTTCCTGAAAACGCCCAGAAATCCGAGACAGCGCTGATAACAAAAGTAGTGTTCTTGAAAACCGGATTTTAATAGAGGGTTAGGGCCTGTTTCTTAGAAGCGGGTGCTATTTTTTGGTGAATAACCAATTTATTTATTTATTTTCTGTTTCTCCTGAGGTAGCGGGGCTTTCTTCCATATAACAAGAGCGCCACCATGAGGCGGGAAGCTCGAACCGCTGACTGTCCAGAGGGATGAGCATCACTTCGGGGACCTGGCGGCAGTGCACTGGAGTAGATTAAGAGGGAAAATTATTTATAAATTCCCCTTCAATTATTTATTGAGCAATTCCTCCCAGTGTTTACTCAGGGGTTATTAAATATTATGCTGCTAAGCTACTCAAAAGACAGAATCGTCAGAGGACATCCCGGGATACTTTTAATTCCAGGGCTGACAGAAGTCACAGAGCTTCCAGAAAAGAAAAAAAAAAAAACCACGCTCAATGCAATTAACAGAAGCTTCAATTATTTATTGAGCAATTCCTCCCAGTGTTTACTCAGGGGTTATTAAATATTATGCTGCTAAGCTACTCAAAAGACAGAATCGTCAGAGGACATCCCGGGATACTTTTAATTCCAGGGCTGACAGAAGTCACAGAGCTTCCAGAAAAGAAAAAAAAAAAAAACCACGCTCAATGCAATTAACAGAAGCGCTGCGTTTCACTCACCATTTCACTTTTGTCCTCCTCTCCTTTTCATTCTGGGAAACTCTGCTTTCTCTGCCCAAACAGTATTACGTCTGTGTGTGTGTGTGTGTGTGTCCACGTGCACAGTGACACCTGTGTATTCCTCGCTGAGGGGTAATGGAATAACTGCGGCTCATAGAGTTAATCCGATCTGTCTCTCCTTCTCCGTCTCCAGCCCCTGTCTTGCTTCTCTCTATCTCGCTCCCCCAGTACATTGAGAGACAGACCTCCGTCTGCTGGCTCAGAGACCGTCAATAGTTTGCCCAGATAGTGGCAGCAGGCTTAGCCAGGGAGAGGAAATGTAGCCTTGGCTTCCACAGCAAGCCGTCTAACAGAGAAAGTTGAACCCTGATGAATATTATGCAGCTGTTACACACTGGTCAGGCTCAACCTTCATCGTGCTGCTGCATTCTACAAATTGTCATCTGTACGCACGCGCACTCATGTGGAAAATTCACATGAAATATGGAACACGCAGAAAAGCTCACAGGGACACGTGTGACATTTCTTCAACCGCTCTTGCTGCTTGTTGCCCCTTGTAGGGATTCATTCCATCTGCTCCGGTCCCTCGTGAGCGGGAAGGAAAAAGACTGAGGCGAGTGTGTGTGTGTGTGTGTGTATGTGTGTTTTTTCATTTTTCCCAGCTAAAAAAAACAACACACCATCGCTGTCGTCCTTCTACACTGTCTCACCCCCTCTCCCTCACTTCCCTCACTTTCCCTCCTGTCCTGTCTGTGTTTGTTAGCATGGGTGGGTGTGTGTGTGTGTGTGTGTGTGTGTGTGTGACCAATAAGTTGGAAGGTATGACTGACTGAAAGAAACACTCAGAAAATGTGTGCGTGTCTTTTGGTCCAAATAACATAATATGTGGACAGGTCCCTATAATGTTACAATGTAAATACATACACGTACTCTAACCAAGTACTACTTAGATAAAACACAACGAACACACACACACACACACACACACACACACACAATGACGCTGAATGCACTAATTATAAGTCACTTAGGATAAAAGTGTCGGCCACATGACATGGCATGTAGAAGATGTAATGACACACACACACACACAGCTCAATCAGTGCACGCGGGTGGTTCCCAGCCTTGGCACGGAGCAACACTGCCCCCTGCTGGACGCAGCGTGTGTGACTCGGGGAATAATGGGTTTGGAAGAACAAAGCCTGGAGTGCTGCTAGAGACCGGCTGAAGCAGCAGCTCGTGCAGGATTTGAATGCAGAGAAAAACACTGTTCGCTCTCTGGCCTACCGGCGTAACGAGCCAGTACAATTACTGATGTTGTAATCTCACGAAAGCGCCGCTGTGACGCCACAGTTTCAGTGAACGGCCACAGGGAACGTGAGTGATTGGGTTTGAAGATTGAACCCTCCTGTCTCCATCTCTTTTGTTTTCAGCTCTGTTTCACCGACGCCGTTAGAAGGACGCGTTTATCATGTTTGGTTTCAGCAGCATAAACTTTTAATGACCTCCGTTCCCTCGCTCTTCAAAAGTAATGATTGTTCAGGAGCGTGTTTCTCGCGCTCTACTCAAAGAGCATTGACGACATTTTCAAATGGCAGTTTGAGGACTCAGCAGCAATCTCTCGTCTGATTGAACCTCTAATGCTCCCTGTGTGTGTGTGTGTGTGTGTGAGATCTGTTTGCTTAGAAACCAGTAAAATGAAAAGTGGACGAGGCCACGCCTGCTTATATGGTTTATTTTTAACGTAGCGATAACAACGGTCTTTTTCATCTTTTCCACAAAGAACAATGTGCTTTGCTAATGTGATGCTAATATTGATTTAAAATAAAAGAATCACAAGAGCAGAGCGTGTGTGTGAATTTGGTTTGTAGTAGTGTGATTGAATGGCTGATGTGATTACTTTTACTACTACTGTAGTTTAATTGCACCGAATGATTCATTCTAGGGGAAGACAGACAGCAAGAACCGCTGGTGCTTCTTTTAATGGTGTCTCATTTTCCTGCAATACGGCCAAAAGTCCAAATTATAACAAGTGATTTGACACTGCAGATCAGCTGGTCCACGGTTCAGCACCATCCCTGACATGATCTCGTTCCAGAACGTGAACCATGACACCTTCAGACGTGTTATTAATAACGTCAGAGGGTCCAGACCGAACCCCAGGGTGGAAACGTTTGGAGTGACTATTTTGTCTCATCTGAACTTTAGCAGTTCACAATTTTAAAAAGACAATATTTAGAATGGTTAGAAAAGAGAAGTGAGTGGAGCAAAGAGTTTTTAAGGAAATCTAAAATCTGAAATCCCTCGTTTACGAATGTATTTAGAACCTTAACCTCTGTTAGCTTTGCGCCCAGACTTGAACAGTTTATCTCACAAATCCTCTCAAGCTCCGTCAGACTGGCGTGGAGGCATCTTTGGGTCTCTGCAGATGGTCCGAAGGGTTCAAGTCTGGGCCTCAGCTGTTCCTAAACCCACAGAGACTCTTCTCAAAGCCACTCCAGTATTGTCCAAGCTGGGAGCCGTTTAAAATGTTTTCCTGGAACCAGATCATGCCATCGCCTGCGTCGCCTGCAAATCCAATGAGAAAATGCTAAATAACAACAAAGTGTAACTGGTGGCGACGCTTTGCTGATATCAGATGGTGAACACCATGGAAATGATTTTTTAAATTTCCTAATAAATATATCACTGAATAAATCTCATGCAGAATAATATATGAGGTCAGTTAGAAAAAACATTGTCGTCAGTTCTGAAGGGAACGAAAGAAACAAAGGGATCCTTTAATGTGAAAGGGTTCAGTTTCAAAGTGCATAAATATGCTGTAGTTATACACGCACTTAATTAGTCTCAGGTTATGTGGCATTGCACAGACAGAACAAGACATAAATAAGCTCTCTCAAGTGTAAATATATTTTTGAAAATCGCTCAGTGTTTTGTAAATGCAGAAACACAGAAGAGGCATTTCAGCTTCCTGACAGGGAGACAGGGAGCCGCTGGTTAAACAGAATAATAAAAGCGCTGCCTGATGACAGTGGAGCCATGATTGTGTGTTGGGAGTGTGGGTGGGTCTGTGCCTCCAGCGAAACGAGGGGAGAGAACTCGTCGACATGGCACTTTCCGATGTTCTACCAGTGCAACATGAGTAACACCGTGTTGCTGAAAATGCTGCAGAGGACGTGCTGCGGAAACACAGTGACAATGCAACAATGCCAACAGCAGCCCCACAACATGGAGCCATGCAGTTAATGATGAATTAACCAGGGGCTGATATGATGAAGGGTGGGGGAAGAGCTGTCTTGACGTTTCAAACTCCATGACAGCAAAGAGAAATCAACTCTGCCACGAGTTTCAGAGACACCTGAGAAGTTTGGAAAAAGTCAGGAGGGCTGTGTGCGATGGGCAGCAACAGACACGTCCACAAATATTTGCTGATCCAGTCTCAGACCCCTGTCACATGACCCCCCCCCATAGCTACCTGCAGTGTGATGCAACATGGCCATCAGCTGTCTTGTACACTTTGTATTTTACATTTACCCACAATGCAACTGCCCAAGTGTTGAATAGACAAGCTAATAGACTGTACCCTGACAGAGTTGTATGGATGTAGCTCTCTTCATGTTGCTCATTCATGACATTGCAGATAATGACTCAGTTTGATCATGGGAGCTGCAACTCTTCTGTTTCCTGGCACCGAGTGTTGTTGCGGTGGCACCGGCAGCCCTGCGCCTACAGTCCTGCATTATTTATTATCAAGTCCTGTGTCTTGCCATGTGTCAAAAACTAGTTTCAAGTCACTTAAATCTCAGCAGTGTCAACAATCTCAACAGTATTCCGACCACACGGGGCCTGGGACTCTCAGGTGGGGGAGTTTGTGAGTGAACAATTTCAACATCCAACAGTCCCAGCGCAACATTACCAAACTTTGGAGCCATCTTTCTGACACCCTGCATAATTGAACATCCTTTTTTTTTTCCTTCTCCTCATCATCTCTTTGCAGGTTGAAGGTTTGTGGACCTGCTGGTGGGCGCTGGGCAGGTGGTGCACAGTGGGTTCATCAGAGCCTTGGCTGGAAACCAGGTTGATGAGGGGAGTGAGACTGAGCCATAAAAGCAGTAAATCCTTGGGCCAGAGAGACAAAACACTGAGCTGAAAGACGATGAAACCCTGCAGAAGTGAAGGGCGCTGCCGAGCGCACTCTCCCTGGGCTCGCTGCTGTAAGTAACATAAAAAATATTGATCAGCAGCAGCTTTATAGGATGAGAAAATATTGTCAGTAAATGCTGTGAAATGACCAAAACACGTCCTGTGTCTCAATACTTCGCACTAATGAAAACATAACTCCCTTAAAAACCGTCAGTTGCATTTCAAGTCAAACTCTTAAATATGTGTGAATTGCACTGGTGAGCGCTGGTGACAGCAGGACTGTGTGTGTGGGAATGAGTCATACCGGCGTGATGATATTCATCATAATGAAGGAATATGTCTCCCTGTGCATCGGTGGGCTTCCTTTATGTGTTTTTCAACAGCTCGTGTCCAGCAGACGCGCTCTGGAGGAATAAGCTGTGCCAGGGTGTGGGACTTGTTGACAGTAATAGACAATATAAAGTCCCAGCCTTCGCTGCAGCCTTTGTTTTGTGCTGCGTTTAATTAAACGATCTCAGGCTAATTCACAGAGGGAAACATGGGGGGAGTTGATATTCCAGCCGTGTGCTGGTGGTGGGTTCCTGGTGCTTTAATGAGCCACGACACCAGGTTACATGCATAATGCAGAGAGATGATCGGACAGTTAGCGGGTTATTTGCCCCCGGGGCCCAGCTGACCATGCACCCAATAATACATAAACACTCACACAATTGACTGGAATGTTTTACAGGCCTAATATATCCAAGGACAAAATGGAATCAGTCAGAGAAAACGCTCCAGCCTCAGATTTTTTTTCAAAGGCCTTGTTAACAAGGATGAGGCGTGACCCCATGCTGCTCCGCTCCACGCCACAAGGCTCTGTGTGGACCAGCGTAGTATCGGTGTCAGACGTGCAGGGCAATTAAAAGTACTGCTACAGTACACTCTTGTGTGGGAGTAGGAATACTATAGGTATGGTCTCTTACGGTGCCTGTCATCCCCTGTCCGCTCCAGTGTTCCTCATGATTCATTCATTCATCTTCAACCGTCGGGTCCATCGCTGGGTCACAGGGGGCTGGAGCCAATACCAGCTGTCCACCCTGGACAAGACGGAGACGAGGTATAAAACACTTGTTTGATATGTTTCTATTGGACTGCAAGGTGCATGGGAGGAAGTTTCACCGGGGCTGGAAATACCGGATCCACGTTTTATTCTCTGCAAATATGGAACATCTGTCAGAAAGAAAAACACGTCTCCTGACATTGTTCAAGAAAGAGGAAAACCCTTAATGTGCCCTTTTGTCCAGATTCTTTATTTCTTCTTTAGTGATTGGCTTCTGCCCTGGTCCATGTTCCACCTTCCACAGAGCTTCAGGAAGCCTTTGTTGTGTCACATGATGAAATTATCAAAAGAAAACTGTGCAGTTATGTATTATTATTGATCGCCCATATCAGCATCGCATGGAAACGTCCTTTCTTCTAACTGTCCAATCAGGACAGCAACAGCTCCATGACGCCCGTCCCTGCCAAAAGTTTCATGAAACAGAAAGCCTGAGTGACGCGCCGCCCGAGAGCCGCTCTGAATGTTTGTGAATACACCTCTGGCTCACAGAATCAGAGGAGAAACAAGGAGAGTAGTGTGGACTTCAAAGGTGCACTTCTTCTTTGATACACAATAAAAAGAAGGTGAAGCTCAAGGACTTAAGTCCCCGTCTTAATGGATTTAGTGGACTTATACAAGAAATGGGAATAGGAGCTAGAATGAAGAACGCATCAAAGTTCAATTTCTTCTGCCTGAGCTGCTTTTATGAAATATGAAGGTGTTATGAATAAGACACACTACCATTGCAACGCTTGGCATAAATCTTCCACGATGCACTCCGTAGCCTGCTAAGCACCGAATTTAATAATGGAATGATTTGACACGGAGGAGAATGGAAGACGCTTCTTTTAAAGAACAGCTATCAATTCAAGCAGGTGGAGACAATATTTTCCATGTCCAGCCAGGCTCTGCCAATAACGCAGATTGCCTCGTAAATTTGAAAAAAATAAAATAAGATGAAAGTGACAATAACGTGACATGTCAGGGGTTTGAGATAAAACCTGTCCTGTCATCCAGCGTTATCCTCTTATTCTTCGTCTTCTTTATTCTTCTTCAACATGTTGTGTCTCTCCCTGCTCGGGGAGACGGCAACACTCACTGTAATGAAAGGCTGCACACAAAAACAAAAAAAAAAAGCTTAGCAATTCGGAGCTAAACATGTTGCAATGCTGAAGATATTAAAAAACAGTGAGGGCAAAGCAAAACAATCATTAATGGATGAAGGAATGCGCAGGAGGCTCCTGTGAGGCGAAGACGGTATAAAAAATGGACATTGACCCTGGGTCCGGAAAGCGAGGCCAATGCCGATGCGCCTGGATTCTCTCCGCTGAATAGAGAAGTCCGTATAGTTCGGGAGGCCGGCACCCTCATGTTTAAGAGTACGCTTAAAAATGTTCTTCTTGATAAAGTTTACAGCTGCTGGCTGCCGCACGACCACGCTGTCGGGGGACTTGTCACTTACCAAGCTTCTCTTTCCTTCTCTTCCTCTTCGTCACGTTCATAGCACCGACTGGGTTTTTGCTCCACTAAAGTCCTCGTGCTTCATCGTTTGCACATCCAGGATTTGCGGCCTCATCGTGCACGTCATGGTGTTGACGCAGCATCCGTCCTGGGGGAGGGAGCAATGGCTTCCAGCCTTCTCTGTGGTAGTAATTGCTCAATGTTGATTGATGCTATGCAGATCTATATAAAATGATTGGCTTCCCTTAAATAAGTCATCAGAGTCTCCACCGTTGGTATCAGGAAAGCTCTCTCGCCACCTGACAGGTGTCATGTTACTGTCAGCCCATTAAACCCTGTGTCTACTGCTGAGTCACGTGACCTGGGCCGAACGCTCATGGTATTCCCTTTGCAGACAGATGGTCGTGGATGGTTTTTCGGTGGAAAAGGTTTAATTCAGGCTCGCCCTCCCTGCTCTGATTTCATGGTGCTGGACAAAACGACAGATCCCAGGGTTTAGGAGCAGCAGTCGACGGTGACAGTGAACATGTTTTTCTCATTTAGAAACGACATGGCGGCGATATTACATCTGCTGGGGTGGAGCCACCGCCGGACACAAAAAGCTGTTTCCTCCATTTATTCAGCAGCTGGAAAATAAAAAGCCTGGATGTCCCCACCGCTCCTCCCAATTAAATGACAAATAATGGCGTGCTGCAGGGATGGAGTGTTTCTGTAGACCCACGTGCACGTGCTCATCACCCCAGATGGGATTCTTCTGTCTGCTGAAGTTCATGGCCGTCACCTTGGAGTCAAATTGATTTGACGAGCATGCTTTCTTTAAGAATTATTTCTGCTGAAAAGACACGCTTTTTAAACAACCAGAACCAGGCCCCCGAGCATTGGGCTCTATGCTGCCTCCAGGCCCAGATTCAAGTGAATCCACTCCTCTGCGTGGCTCAAGATGATGTCACCACAGTTCTGCCCCTTGTTGGGGGATGTCGAGGGAATTCACCCTCACGTATTTGAGAGGAAGAGGTCCCTGAGATCATCCAGCAGTCAGTGGTATTGATATTTACATTGAGCTTTTCTCCTCGTCTCACAACATGTATTTGTGGAATGTGGGAGACCCTGGCAACCTTCTGGTTAGAGGACAACTTGTTCTCCCTCCACAGCTCAGTGGTCCTGGAGTGGTCAGCTCTAAGTTCCTCTATCCGGTGTTAAAGTGTCTCCTGTGAGCCCACTCCCCCGTGTCCTGTGCAAATAAACATGGATGTGATTTCTAGTCACAAAGGCCAAATGATGTTGGTGGAAGTCTTGGTGGTCCATTAGTGAGATCCAGAGGTGAACTAAATGATGTGGTGGTGTAGAAATAGTGCACCCACATCTCTGAACACCTCTGAGCTGACTACTTTATGCATCATAAAAAAAGCTTTAAAAAATACAGAGGGGGTTAAGTTATGGTATAAAACGTGAAAAGGTTTTCAGCTTGTGTTCAGTAAAGATAGCAGAGGTTTGCACTGCTGCCTCACAATAAGAAGGTCCTGGGTTCAAGTCCCGTGCCTGCGTGGGTTTCCTCCCACCGTCCAAACACAGGTCAGGTTCATTCTAAATTGCCCGTAGGTGTGAGTGGTTGTCTGCCTCTGTGTGTCAGCCCTGAGATGAACTGGTGACCTGTCCAGTGTAAAGCCCCCCCCCATGATCCAGTGATGGACAAGTGGTTAAAGATGAATGAGTGACTGATGAGGACACCACAGGTGTGCATATTCATGCTTGTAACGTCTTTATGGGTTTAAGGACAAGCTGTATGTGCTTGTATTTACTGTTTGAACATACCAGGGTTGGTCTGGTTTCTACTTGGTGAAAAAAACTGTGTCTATCCTTTCCTCCATTTCAACCGATTTCCCTTCTAGAACTACACATCCTGTTTTGGATATGAGGCTGCGGTGATGTAATGCAGGCTGCAGCTCACTTTCTTGCTAAGAGCTTCTTCAATAGGTGTTGCCAATTTGTACAGGCTTGTAACAATAGCTCTACGTGCTCCACGGAAGCCCAGATCCATTAACTCTCTTTTCTTTCTGTAACCTTTTCCAGCGTGTCGTCGCTTTTTCTTTTTTTTTTCCCCCAACCAAATCCAATTTAACAGCAGCTCAGCGCGGAGCTTTTAGATATGGCCAAAGGAGGGCCAAACAGACCTACCCTTCACGCAAAAACACCGGCTCTTGTTCGCCACGGTGCCGCCGCCTCAGGGTGACTCGCCGCTCTCTGAAGGGCAGGAGAGAGTGGAAGTACAGAGAGCAGAAAATGTGTCCAGATCTAACGGCCGGGGAGAGAGGTAGCGGTGGATAAAAGTGCTTTGCGGGTAGTTAGAGTAATTAGACATCTTCAAAAGAATTGCTTACATCACAGTGGTCCAATTAGAGGAGAGGATACACGAGCTTGATGTATTATAGATTACAGCTCATGTTGTAGCTCACAGGTTCGAGACACTGGGCCAACATACAGGGATATGTTCACGTATATATATATATACACACACACCGTATATACTGTATATCTGTGCACCTTTGGACTGAGAAGCAGGAGGCTGCTTTTTTTATGATTCCCCTCACAGCACAGCCTCCACTATCTGCTCAGCTAAGTAGCTATTTCTCCATCGCTCTTCAACTGCTCGTGATTGGGTTCGACCATCAAGACGAAAAGATATGACCTAGAACAGAAGGCCTGCGTTAATCCACATTCTGTGAGTGTGTGAGGGGAGCACACTCTCTTTTTCTCACCTTGAAAGAAAGATTAAAATGTTATCAGTCGTCCTGCTCTGACTCAAATTTACATGGAGCTTAAAGCTGGACATGAGATATAGAAAACACACCTGGAGACGCCTAAACAGTGTCCACTGAATTATTGCACCTCGAACAGAGTGGACTTCTTCATTACTCTTCAGCTCCATTGAAACAGGCCCTGAAACCTGCAGGCTGGTGACAGGGTGACACCAAGTGGCCATTCAAGACATTACAACTATTATGTTTGTGTACGTGCTAAATGTTTTAATAATTATCAGCCAATTAATGTTAATCAGTCTTGACTGGATTCATGATGTAAGTACTTTCAGTTGATCGGAAGGCTTCACATGTTTAGTATAAAACAGGAACAAATCATACTGTTTGAAAAGGTGTTTAAAAAACATATGGACCATTCAAAAGCAAATGACTCAGTTAAGCATGAAGTTAATGGTTGTATATGTGCTCAGGAATAATTGTTGGTTTGTTTTCTTTCTTACTTAAGAAATAAATAAATTGCACTTTTTCAAAGACCATGAAGAAAGCGCTCCTCAGCTGCTGCTGTACAAAATGACCATGTACATTTATATTACAGAAATATATAGCATAGAATAGCATAGTTATAGAATGGAAATAAAAAACCCAAAAGAATAAAATGAAAATGAAATGCAATTCGACTCTGTTTGAACTGTTCGGAACGAGAAGTGAGTGCAGACCTCTGCCAAGGTCAGACAGACCCATTATGAAACCTGGATTGAAAAGGAGGAACCAAATTCCACTCAAAGTGACTAAAAAGTGGTGGGGAACATGTCGTGAAATGCTCTTTTGTTCAGTATGAAAGAAAGCATCTTTATTTTAGCCTTGAAGGATTTCATCATTAAGCTTTTCTGAGTGACACCACACCAGTGATATCATGGAAGTATATTCGTAGTATTTTATTGACCAAAAGTGACAATGGACCTATCGATGTGCACGACACATTTCACAGCACGCTGCCTTTAAGGGCCTTAAATAACATTAACACACCTTCAGAAGTTACTACATCAGTCTATCTGGATTTCACAGAAGAACTTGGGACGATCGGTTCAAGACACGAGAACACATCAAGGATTTCTGCAACGCATCACGGCATCCGTGTCACGCTGTGGCGTCTTAAACACAGCAACCGTGTATGTTCCCTCCCCCCGCCCACCATCATACATCCAGGTGGATCCTCTGGTGGCGTTTCAGGTTGCATTTCTGGGTGAAGCGTTTGCCACAAGCCAGGCAGCAGTACGGCCTCTCCCCGGTGTGGACGCGGCGGTGGGCTTTGAGGTTGCTCAGCTTGGTGAAGCTGCGGCCGCAGAGCGAGCAGCAGAAAGGCCGCTCGCCCGTGTGAGTCTGCAGATGAGCCTTCAGGTTGCTGGGGTGCGGAAAGCACTTTCCGCACTGGCCGCAGCGCAGGAGGTTCCTGAGGCCAGCGTGGGAGTCCGTGTGGGGGGCGGGGCCGGCGTGCTGTGAGACGGCAGACTGATGCTGGGATCTGACGCTGACCCACGGGGCCGCCTGCTTGTCCACCGGGTGAAGCCGCTGGGCCGAGAGCGGAGGAGGTGGGGGGGCTTTGGATGTGGAAGGAATTCGACCGAGGGGATTTAAGTTCGCAACCTGAGAATGAGCTGCGGACGAAGCCGACGTGCTGCTGTTGGGGAGCGCGTGAGGGCTTCTCCTCAACGGCCGGTGGAGGTGCTGCAAAGCTGCTTGCAGTTTAAGACCTGTGCCAGCTTTGGAATGCAGCTTCATGGCCTCCTGCACAGCGGCTTTATGGGAAATGTGGTTCCGTTTGTGTGCTGAACTCAGTCTGTGCTGTTTTAAAGAGCATGAGAACGACCTGGGAATTCCTTTGTTTTCTGGATGCTCACTTTCCTCACAGCCGTCAGAATCAATGGTCATTTCCTGCTTTATTTTCACACCCAGTGTTTTGCTGTTTTGCAGTCGTGCTTCAGAGGATCCCGACGTTGCATTCTGGGTAACCTGAGCATGAAGGTCTGCTGTTACGGATTCAGACAGCTCGGTCTCTGCGTGCTTTAGAGCGGCTCTGGCTTTGGCTGAATCGTGATGATCATTTTCAGTCCCAAGTCTGTGATTCAGCAGCAGCCCCGTCCAACCAGCGTCCATTTCCAGCGCCGGGACATGTGATGGATCTGCAGCCATGTGCGTTTCCTCTTGTGCTTCAGGGAAACCAAATGCTGCAGGTATGTGTGGGCCTTGCCTCATGATATCCCTCCGCAGCTCCTCACTGCTCTCTGGGCTCTGTGATGGTTGTGGTTCAGTCCTCTCGGCTGTGCTTTGTGTTTCCAGCCCTGCTTTGCCTGGACAATGAATCGAAAGGGAGGGGGGGGGTTATATTAATGACTTGAGTGGTAGACAATAACCAAGAAAGTAAGTCAGGAGTTGTCACGGCTAATGAGGTCAGCATAATAAATACGTGAATGCACGCTGAGATTGTTGCAGAGGAAATAAGCCTAACTACGAACGAGGATTGATGATCTCATTCTGTTTATTACAGAGGATAAGTGCAACATAAATTTGAGAAACGGCCTGCATGTGAGGATATTAACCTTTCTGTCCAGGAGCCTCGGCTGCAGATGTATTCTCAAACCCACCAGCAACAGAGAAATGAATAATTGAAATGAAAAAGGAATAATCACTTCCTTTTTTGTGGGAATGACTTGATGAAGCCCAGATCTGTGGAGGGACTGCCTGTTGCAATCTGTCCCCTGTTCCTATTTAATATACAGAGGTGGCTGGAGCAGACTCCCTCTTCACTCTTCACAGTGTTTTTTTAATTCGTCTCTTTTTTAATCACTGTAGATTTGCCTTAAGAAATTGGCTAGTTATTGTGGTTCTATGCTAATTTGATGCCTATGTGAATGGAGGTATGCTCAACTGTATGTACTGCAGTGTTTGGACCCCCCAAATACCTCAGATCAAAGTACTCGTGTGACACTCACCATCAAGAGTATCGCTCCACCCTCCCATATGTACAGACGAGCACGATGGCTTAGTGCCTTCTTCTTCCTTCACATCCACCGCCGGCACCATGTCCTCCTCTTCTGCTGCCTGAACCCAGGATAGAAAAGAATACAACCGACACCTAATTTATTGAGTTTGTGGTTATGTTCAATACTTTAATATGTGAGCTCGGTTCTGATCTAAGTTGTTCATGAACCCTCTGACACAATATCGTCTGCTAGCTTAGCCCCTTCAGGATTGAAACACCTGTAAATGACCTTGTTATGATCTGTATTTTAATTCCAGGGCTTGTCATGATTTACCTCAGCTGGATTGGGAAGAACGAGGCTGCAGAGTCAACTCAAACACACTATTGTTCCTACTTGCACTGCACGTAAACAACACTGCTTCATGATGCTGGGATGGTGCAATACTGTTATGGGGATTATTACTGTGTGTTCTTCTTGGTGTGTGTTCAATATTGTATTCATTTTAATATTTGATGTGCATTTTAATGCTGCAATCGACACAGTGGGGGCTGCAGCGTTACTTGTTGTGTAAATATGGAAGCATCTGACCTACGGGGCAATATGTATCGTGTGTGTACAGAGCAACAGAGAAGTAAAGTGAGGAGAATGTGAATGATGGAGGGTTTTAGCCAATGAACGTAAATCATTCTGTGGTGATCAGAGGGGATATTGGTTTGGAGGGTACAAACAAATCAAGAATGGAAAAAATAGGTTTGATTAGTTGCAGCAGCTTATCAGACGTCAGTAGCAAATCTTTTATACAAGATGCAGAAGGTGGACACATGTGGACCAGTCCAGCTTCTGATGTCCTCTGTGCTGATCAGCCCACCTGTGGTCCCCTCTCTGGAGTGGGCGGGGCTGAGGTGTTGTCTGCTTCCTGTTGCAGCTCAGGTACGGCTTGTCTGTGGTTTTGTGTCCATGCTTCCCCAGGTCCCCCCTCTCTCTTCATACCACAGCCCCTGGGGACATCTGGACAAAAAGAAGCACTGCAGCATCACATGAGACATCCCCGCGGAGACATCTGCCCTCGTGTGTCCCTGCTCTTACCGTCATGCTGGTCTTCGCACCTTTGTCCCGAAGGGTCCGGGGACAGCTCCACGTCCGTCTTCGTGCAGTCCACACACCTGCCCGTCTTCTCTGCCTCTCTGTCGCTTAACTTCTTCTCGGTCCACCGCAGCTGCATCCTCAGAGTCTCCACCTCCTTCAGGAGGCCGTCCTCCACCAGCCTGGTCACCTCGTACATGGCGGTCTTCACCACAGTCTCCATCACGTCCGAGAGCTGCGTCTGGAAGGTGACTAGGAGAGAGTCCAGGTCCGACATGACGGTCCCTGTGGCACGGCGCGTGTGTGCGGGTGGGTCAATACACGAGACGGACGCCGTTCTACCACATGTTGTTATGGTTGTCCGCCATTATCGCAGAGCTGCCTCCAGCCAGCGACTCATGATGATGATGTTGTTGTTGTTGTTGTTGTTGACAACCTCCCTGTCAGCTAGCAAGCTACTGTGACACTTTAGCTTAGCCGTAGCATCCGTACGTAAACCAACGTTAGCGGCACCAAACGGCGAACAAGAGGAAGACAACCGAGAATGACAGACAGCAAAGTGCAAACTACCGTGTTGAACTGTGTCGGTGTGTGTAAACACTTTTCACGGTCAGCGACGTTTCGGCAAAGCACGTGCACCTTTCAGGAAGCGGAGCTAGCCCGATTTCTTTAAATAAAACGCTGCTGCTCGTTGTTTTTGCTCGTGATGTCGTACGTGACGTAGTACGGTGGCCCTGCATGGTGGCACAATTACAAAACGCGTTTCAATAGTGACACAGTTTAAAATGGACTCTAGTATGATGAATATTCTCACCAAGTTGATTCGAGCAGAAAAAATATCAACCCCAAATTTTCATTAAGATCCTGAAAGGAATCACTGGGGCTGGTTATCTCTGTTAATGAGTTGTCCTGAAGCAAATAACTGCATAATGCTGCATGGCAAGACATCAGAGTGGGAGCCAAAACACAAGTAATAGGTTTTGTAAACTAATTAATATATAGGGTTCAATTATTTAAGAAGCAGCAAATGACTAACCCTTCCTGATCAGGTCTGACACTGCTCTCACTAAAGGTCCCGGGAAGAAAAGAATACAACTGGTCAGGCAACGATGGGATGTAGATGAGATTATATCTCAGGAGTTTGGCCTCATTCATTTTATTTACAGAACACATTTACAACCAAGGATGACAAATCAAAGTTAGAAGAACAAGGACAAAAACTCATGTTTAACTTCATTCTGAATCCATAAAGTAGTCCCAATCTTAAGTGAATATTTTTTCATAAAAATACGCAGCAAAAATAGCCATTTGATAATAATTCCATTTTTGGACAAAAAGAGCAAAAAAATTACCTTAACAGACAAGACAAGAGTTTTTGCTATGTTCATGAAAAACAACCATGACTTTAAAAAAACCTCTGAAATGATCAAAGCGGCCCTTGTTTCAAAGATCTGCCATGTGTTTGCGCTGATGTGATTTCAGATGATCGAGGCGTTTGAAGCTGAGGCCGCACACAGCGCAGCAGTACGGTCTTTCCCCCGTGTGGGTGCGATGGTGAACCTTCAGTATATCCGCTCTGGTGAAGCTCTTGTCACACATGGTGCACCGGTGAGGTTTTTCCTGTGTGTGAATTCTCCGGTGCAGCTTCAGATTCCACAGTCGGCTGAACTTGTTGCCACAGACGGTGCAGCAGTACGGTTTGTCGCCTGTCTGGCCACATTTATGTGTCTTTAGTTCAGAGAAAGTAGGGAAACCTTTGCCACAATGGCTGCAGAGGTGGAGCCCCTGACCAGAGTGAATCCTCTGGTGGACTTTGAGGTTACAGGCTTGAGTGAAAGTCTTTCCACACTGCGTGCAGGAGTATGGCGGCCCTTGTCCCACGCTCTTATGTGTCAGCTTGTGAGCTTTGAGAGAGGCTGAATCGGGGAATGACATGGAGCACAGGTTACAAATGTGTCTCCTCCCTCCTCGCCCCGCCCCCTCGTGGTGCAGCCTCTCTCCCAGGTTTAAGGTGTCACTGTATGAATCTGTGGGACCATACATATCCTCTGTGCTGTCTAAAGCCGGATCAGTTCGTATCCCCTGCTCCCGGAATCTGCCGCCAGAATCCCCAGACACATTGTCAGGGTATAAGATACCCGGGTCCTGCAGATACCCTTCCTCATTAATTAACAAACAGCTGAATTCTCGCCCGACAGCAACGTTAGTCCTTGAGGGTGAGCCCGCAGGGGAACTGGCCGTGCATCTTTTGTTCCGTGGGACTCCGGTTTGATATGCTTGATGCTCATTTTCTTCAGGTGCTTCCACATTCCCCTCGTACTGCCCCATGTAATCCAGATCCTTACCTAGGTGGGACGGGGATACTTGTAACCCTTCCAAGTTGCCCATTTCTATCATGGCGTCCTCATCATAGCCCGTCTTGTCAAAGCCAGCCAAGTCTTCCATGTCATATCTATTTGGGAATAGTGGTTCAGACGGGTCGCCCGAGTGTCCATGTTGGCCAGGGTCCGGTCTCTGGTCAAAGCTAGGCTCCCAGGTCACATGACACCTAGGACTCTTGTTGTCGCTGAAGCGTTTACTGGGCCCAGGCAAACCAGATGAATCAGTTTCTGTCCAGTGAAGAGGGAAAGAAGCATTATCGGCTGTACAGGAATGATAATGATTTGTTATCTGTGATATAAAGTGAAAGCAGTAAGCAGCTTCTTCTGAGAAAAAAAATATCCTGAGAAGATTTAGTGTTTTCTGAAAGACTAAAATGTAAGAGTTAATCTAGGTTTGTAATACTGTAGTATCTGTATCCATGTTGAGCCACAGCACCTAAATGTGACTTGATCTGATGTGATGACACGCTCCTTTTGAAAAGCAGCTTGTTCAGTATCAGCACACTGACCATCCAGGTTGACTCCCCATCTGTCTTGGGACTCAGTGGTTTCTGACGTGTGCAGGGCTTCCTCTTTCAGCAGTCCTTCCAACTTTTCACCTCCTACACCTGGAGACTGGCAGAAAAGCAGGATGGCAGGATTCATTCACCAAGTTTCACTCGGCACCTCTCAGAAGAAACTAAAATCTTGGCTCTTTTGTTCTATTGGACAGTGTAGCAGAAGAGCTTGATGACATTATATTAAATGTAAGTTGCTGATTTAGTGTAGTGAATTGCACTCTACCTGTGTAGCGCAGTGGTTCTCTGGTTTGGTGTCTTCCACTTCATGGTCATCTGCTGCTACATCGGTGCCCTGACAGCTGATGATCTCTTCTTGCAGCTCGCTCTCTTGTTTCAGACCTTTCTCTGTGAAAGAAAAGGAGATGATTCTGAATCAGGCAAAATGACAGATGTGCTCAGCATTGGGAGGATGTGAAGGGCTGTGGATGAGGCATCCCTCTCCCTCCATTCCCTCAAAATATCCAAACGTTCAACCGAGGCTCACCTGTAGCCCTGGGTCTCTCCTCCACTCTCCCGCAGTCCACGCACCTCCCTCTCCGGTCTCCCTCTCTCTCCTTGCGTCGACTCTCGGACCACCGGAGTCTCCTCTTCAGGGACTCCACCTGCTCCCTGCTCCGGGTCACCTCCTCCAGGAAGCTGTCCTCCACCAGCCGGGTGATCTCGTACATGGCAGCCTTGAACACGGTCTCCATCACGCCGGACAGCTGGGACTGAAACGTCACTATGGTCTCTGCCATGGCGACGGACAGCGTGCGACAGACTCAGCCGATCACTTCCAGCCAAGTGGCTCGAGGCGGGTGACAGGCGCCCGTGGAGTGGGAGACATGGGTTGTCCGCATCCACGGACAGTCTCTTGGGACGGACTAACGCAAACCTGTGGACATATATTAGACGGTTGCTGTTGGAGAGTGTCACCACACAGCAGAGTCGGTGGAGGAGCCCATGTTAGCTCGTTAGCTCGTTAGCCCGTTAGCCCGCTAGCCGCAAACACCAACCTGTCATAACTGTCACGGAGAGAGTTCGCGTCAGCTGCTGTTTTTGTCTCGTAGCACAAATAACCCGGATGGTTCCGATCTACCGTCGCACACTGATGAGCTCTCACGTTTCCTCTGGATTCCGTAAACAACGGCACTTCCGGGATTAACAAATACGGGTCGGGAAGCGGGACAATCATAACATGTTGTCGGGACAGTCCACTTCCAGTGGAGGCAGGAGTGGGACAGAGACAGAGACAGGCGAGAGAAAATAACATTGAATAAGTTGTAGAATGATACTTGCTGCAGAATTTGGTAAAATTTCGATATAAAATAAAACCTGTTATTTTTTTACATTTCCTTTTATTTGTCCTTATGACTGCTGCATGTGGTGTGAGTATGGGCCACTGTTTGTGCTAATGAGAATGCATTGTCTTTAATTAACCTCATAGGTTCACCTGGAGTGATGCTTGAAAGTGATGAAGAGACCATCGTCACCTTGGAACTCTGCTGCCATGGAATGGATAAGGCTTTACAAAGAGGCCAGAGCATCCACTGGTAAGCACAATAAAATGTGACCTAGGTGACAAGACGGAGGGACAACTGGAAAACTGCAAATCCCACAGTGCAAAATAGCATGTTCTGAACAGTGCGTAGCTACAAAAACTGCAACCAGAGATTTGTCCCAAACATTTTTATTGTAAAAACAGGAACATGAGACTACTTTGCTCGTAAACGTGAATTTTCCTTGAAACAGTGGGTGATCAATGTTTACTTTATCACTTCTCATGTGTTATTTACTTTCCTATGACCTTCACCAGCTTAAAGTTTCCCTTGTTTGAACTAATTGAGGATAATTGATAGTCATTGCTCCTGCAGCCAACGAACACAAACCACTGAACAACCTGCACCAAAGCCTTTATGGTCTCGCTACAAAGGCAGACACCAGCATGCTGAACAACAGTGACAGAGACAGACTTAAAGCAGGCGGGCCAGCGGAACGAGCAATCGAGTGAAAGCACTTCCCCACGTTTCCAACATCATCTACAGCTACGAACTCAACAATCTGTGAGCAGCAGGAGGCGCTGTACTTGGCCTGGATGACGGTATTGTTCAGGGGGGTATGTGAGAACGTCCCATTGCCCCGTTGCAGGGATATGCTATCTATCCCAGTGCCGTTTCCATCTGTAATGCTGGCAGATAGCTCCCATCGGGACGCTCCACATGCAGACACTTCTTCAGGGCAGTCATCAGCCAGCACTTTCACCACTTTACACACAGGTGGCACAAAATCCCGAATCTGGACCGAGAAGAGAAGAATTCATTTATGCATGGAGAGCAGCTAAGAGGAGAGATCTGCAAGTATTAAACGGTTTTGATGAAGATGTATCTGGTTACCTTGGTAACAACAGACAGTCTTAGAACAACATAATTGGAGTCGACACCAGTGGGCGACCTGGCCTCCATTGTCAGAGTGATATCAGTGCCGGTTGGGGTTTTGGGCGGCGGTATAATGGTCAGCGTATCATTGATGCGTTTTCCGGTTGTCAAGGTGAGGCTGTCAAGAAAAAAAAAACAGAAAAAGAATGCACATGGTAGTCTTGTCGTAAAAACTCAAAAGGAGTTTTGTTTGTCCAGTTTCCTGAACTCTTAGCTTATGTCTAAAATATTGTCTGACCTGCAAAAACAATTGAGTATATGAAACTATTCCCATCATTGTTGAAAGGCATATTTTACAATGGATTTTTTTTTTTCAACAGTTGCTTCCCCTCACCTTTTTGGGTAGGTCATGGGGAAATCTTTGTCATTTGTGGCCTTGATGGTGAATGTGCCACCATCGCCACTGGTCATGACGGTGAACGGGAGCTCTTGCGGTTTTCCTGGCTCTACGCTGCTGGCAACCATAGCCTAGAGAGGGAGAACAATTAAGATGAAGAAGTCGAGTGAAAGATGAAAAAGAATGGTGCAATTCTCCAAAAGTGCATGCTCCTATTTTTCATTGAGACGTACCTGGATGTTAACTTTGGACATTGACATCAAGGTGGTGGACTGCCTCTGAAACTCAGTTTTTGACATCTTGTCTTTTCCAGTCAGAACAACCAAAAATTCCCCCTCAGGAACGGCGTCGATTGTCACCAGCATATCTCCATTGCCCATGTCTGTTATTGTGCCGTTGCTCACGCTCTCAGGGCCAGACATGGTTACCAAGCCAATGCTTCCCACACTCATGGAGGATGGGCCTCTCTTTCCGACCACTGACAGCAGCAGGGTCGCGGGCTGGCCTGGGATCCCAGAGGAAACGGGCGGAGAGAGCCAGTAGGGCAAAGAATGAGAACATTTGATCATGGGCAGGGGGTCACTAGATAGTGCACAAGATAGTCATTTGCGTTGTTGATATTGATTTAACATTAAAACTCGCTCTGTGATTGAAACACATGTAGTTGGTGTCAAACTGTATCTCACCGGCTTGTGGACGCCCACTCAGCAACGCGTAACCTGGGTGAGGTCCCTCAAACTTTTCCACAAAGTTATAAATAAAGGTGATGACACTCTGACCTGGAAACACACATACAGACACACAAACACAGCTCAGTGCACTGTGCTGAAAGTGCGTGTGTATGACAAATGTGTTTCAGCTGACCTGTGACTTTAACCGTGTACGGTTGGACGGAGTTGATTTGGATCTTCCATTTTCCTTCACCGTGGTCATCATTGAGCCGAATCCTCCTCAGGTTGCCAACTGTCTGAATTGTACCCAGTTTACCACTGGCCTCACTGTTGGACTGGCTCACACCTGCATTTGATTAGCATGGAGACTCAGAGATCTATTCCAAGAACATTCTCAACAAGACAGAAGCACATACGAGTTTCACACTCGAGACTCCTGACCGATACAAACATGGCGTTGACGCAGGTGAGCTACCTGCAGCGTTGGTCAGGGTGAAAACCGTAGCCCCTGTGATGTAGATGGTGACGTTTTTAAGAGACTCGTCCAACAGGAAGCTGAAGGTCTCTGTCTTCCCAGGGTTCACTACTCTCTGAAGAATAGTCACCTAACATGGGGGGTACGCATTGCTTCAACGATACCATTTAACCATTCCGTGATTATCTCAAGCCAAAATGTTTTGCTGTCCACAATGAACCAGAGCAGCCAGTAGAAGCAGAGTCCTACCAGGGCTGAAGTGGACGTATCACGGACGATGCTTGTGGCCTCCGGCAGCTGTTTTTTGGTCACCAGGATGGCTTGGCCTCCAGAGGCCAGAGACATGTGCTTGTAGTGTTCAAAGTGCTCATCTCTGAGGGAGCGACGGCGCCTCCTACTGGTGCTCGTCATGAAGAACGTCACCTGCAGAGATCGATGTGGAGATCAAGCCTACGGCCTTTCAGGTTCACTTGATGCAGACGCACTGAGTTTACCGTTGACTTGGTGCGTCTGATGAGCGCATCAATCGTGTCCTTGAGCTCGATGTCTTTCGCTGCAGCATCAGTGAAAACATAGATGTGGGAGCCGGCTGGAGAGCCAGTCAGAGCCAACTGTTGAAAATAAATGGACCAACTCAGTGTAGTCCGAATAGCTACTGTCCTTTTGGGATAATAAAACCTCTGTTTGATGACAACATGAGTCACGGTAAGACAGCAGCACAGCTGCAGTACCTGAAGTCCTGACAGACACATCTCAGGTCGATCGCCTCCTCCCCTTGCTCTAAGTTTTGCAATTTCGTCTTTCATCTTCTTAGGGTCTGGTGTTCTGATCATGGGTCCAAAATCTACAGAAGAAAGCACAGAAAATGTCTTTTTAAATGTAATCCTGCTCAGCCACTGGGACATCTAATGATTCACTGAAATGAATATTAAAATATTTCAGACATATAACGTGCTATGGCATAGAGCTCTGGGGTCGACTACACATTTTACCGGGGTCATTGAAGGGCACCAGGATGTACTCTGAGGGTTCATCCTGCGTTCCTTGTTTGCTTTCAATCATTTCGTTGACAATTGCCCTGGCTTCAGCGATGTCATCAGACATACTGCCGGTGGTGTCCATAACAAAGCACACGACTGCTGAGCGGGCAATTCCCATCATTCTGTGAGAGAGAAAATAAATGATAGGAATGTCAAACCTTTCGTTGATGTACAACAAGCAGATCATTTGTCATATCTCATCGTCAAACCTGAGGAAATCTCTATTCCCGGCGGATTGGCGGATGTTCTCCAGCAGCTGCTGGCTTGCAGTCGTGGCGATGTTCACAGCTGTCTTGTGTGAGGCGATGTTGTCATAGCGACGCTCATCTTTGTTGATGCCACCGCGGGGAATGGTTGTGCTGGTCAGGTCACCTTGGCCCCCATGGCTACATTTACCTGGCACAGGACAGAAGGCACAGTTGAAACGTGTGGACCTGGGCTGTAGTTTAAAAAATATTTTACAATTAGGTGCAGTTAAATTCATTTGCTTTGTTTTCTCAGTAGGACAAACCTGGCTTTAAGGAGCCAATGGGGCAGCTTAAATTTTAGGAATACACAGTATCAAATGCTCAAGTATCGGTGAACCATGATACCTAAATTACCTACAGAGTGAAAAGGAATAATTACACATTTTTGGAAACGCTTGTTTAACAAGAGTTACACAAAAACTCCGAAATCCATCACATTCTCTCCAGTGTTATTCATTGTATTGATCAAATTGTCCATATGACAGCAACAATAATTTTAGAGTATTATGATTAAAACGTGGAAACATGGAGTGTTCACTTTGATAAGTGAGGACATTTACCTTGAGGCTTGGCCGAGTAGAACACTCCCATATACCCGGATGTCAGTTTCTTTCCATTTAGGATCGCGGGGAGGATGGAGTTGGGGCACGGTGCACTTTCACAGTCCTTGCAGGTCGGAGTGTTGACATCTACATAAGCAAAGTGGAAATTAGATGAGGTTGGACTACCTTGGAGTACGGACGACGGTAAAGGGACAGTGCTTCATTTCATAGCTTGGTCCAACTCACAAATACCAATACTGTACGCGTGTATTATTTTACAAAAAGCTGTGTGTGACAGCTGATTCTTCAAGTGGATTCTTTGGCAAAATAATGCAAACATCCAGGTAACAGGTCAGAAACTTCCCAGCAAATGATCGACTTTCACCCACTAATTCAACAATGGACTTCTTTCTGTTGGTGGAATCGACATCTTGCAAATATCTCATCACCTTCACACCTAATGTGTTTCCAATGGCCCAGGAGGTAAAGTCCTTAGTTAAGCGTGTTTCATGTCATGAACTCAAACACTCAGCTTGAGTTGAGCACATACACAGTCGCTGTGTGAGCTCACAGCCTTGCACACAGACCTGCCAGGTTTTCAAATGGTAGATCTGGACGTAAGAGGTTGATGTACGGCTCAGAGTTTCCCAGCTCCACCCAGTTACTGTGGCTGTAAAAGTCCTAGAAAATACACGGAACCACACATTAACCGTTCCACATAAAGGCAGGTTTCCATATTCAATATTTATGCACACAGTCAGGTTAAAAAGAAGTTCTTCTCTTTCTTGTGGTTTGCAATATTCTCTCTTCATTATCATGCTTTCCACTCTCTGTTATTCTAGCGCTTTTATTATTTTGTTTCTCAACGTCTTTATGCCTCATAACTGTCCAACCTGTAGTGTGTGAAGGATGCGGCCCAGTGTTTCTCTGGCAGCCTGGAAGTTCTCCTTGCGAATGTTCGCCTTAATGCCCGCCATGCCCTCGTTGATTAGGCCACGCCCCTCCAGGAACGCCTCGGAGTTAAAGTGGTATGGAGCGCTGGAAGAAACGTTGTTTAAACCAAATGTAACGCTTTATAAAACAGACACTTTCTCATGATTTCGATTTTTTTCAGCTGCTTATTTACATGCCGGCGAAGTCACGGTCTACCACCCCATTCTGGGTGTAGATTTCTTGAAGAGCAGAGTGAAACTTGGCCCCTGACACTTGTCCTTTCGCTGTGGGTCCGAGACAGGCCTGAGCCAGCTCCTCAGGAGATGAACCCTGGAGGCAGAAACGATTGTTGATTCTGATAATGCATGTGCTTGGTAGATGTGCCAACGGAGGCTCAGCGACATTCCTGGCTTGATGGGAGGATTGATAGCACTCTCAGCTGCTATTATCCTGGCTTTTTCCACCAGTCGCACTTGCTATGCTAAGCTACTGTTGGTTGTAAGCAACTAAAAGGAAGAAGCCAGTTTCCCCAAAACTTTGCACTATTCCTTTCAAACCATGGCGTGGGACAAAGCACAAAATGAAAATGTTATTGAATGACTGAGTGTGCACGTGGTCACTATGTCTATCCTCTGTCCTACCGTGGGTTTGAACTCCTGACCAGCTTCTTCGATTACCGCCCGACAAGCCTCGGTCACTTGTTGCATCACAGCCGTTGCTGTTATGGAGACATGGGAGGAAGTCCCTCCGATGGAGTAAAATGCCACGGTGGTCCTGGCTAACAGGGCCAAGCTGAGCAGGACTACTTGCAAGACTGGCATCATGATTTATCTGCAGGGAGAGAAAGGTAATGAATTCAGGTCATCATCAATCAGTGACACGCTGGAAAAGGAGCAAAAATGTTGTTTTGGTTTCATGAAGCCATGTATGAACACATTCGCAGTAACATGAGGTCCCACTGACCTCCATCCACCAGAAAACGCCATATAAATCTTGGTGGCAGGAACAGTAATAGTGACTACTAGTAACCACTTCTGTTGTATGGCCTTAAGTGATGTCACATTCAGGGCATGTGATGACTGTTATTACAACACATTCTGGAGAACCTGGGAGCTACTTGTTCTCACAAGTCCAGTCTGGGCATGATGTCTGACAGACAGGGTTGTGACGCACGTTTCATGTTTCAGTCTCTCTCTCTCTCTCTCGCTTATGATATGTTCTCTCTTAGTTCTGTTAAGTCTAAATGGAAATATCAGCCAACCCTGAAAAGATATGAATCACTATATGGGGTGGAGCAAAGGGAAGGGACGCGTATTAAAGGTATAAGAGTATTTGTCTCACTTTCCTTCCTCCTCTGGGTGTCGGGAACACATCTGGGTGAGTGTCTTCTAAACTTCTAATTTAATGTAGTCTACAGGAGATTCATGTTTTCATCCTTTCTTTTACATTTTTTGTTAATATTTGGTTATTTTGATCTTGTAGACTGTAATTTCCTAACCAAACATGGTGGCAGGTTTAGTCAGGTTGAATTTCATGTATTTTCTACAAATGAAATGAAACAGACACTATTTCTAATCAGCTCCTATCGATACATATTTTATACAGCATTGATCTTAAAAGTAGAAGTTTAGTTTTCTCTGAGAAAACTTCCTCATCATCATATTTATGATCGCTCAAGTTTCCACGCCTCTCAGACTGTGATCAATCAAAATATGAGTTTAGTTTAATTTAAAAAGGCAACTTTCTCACCAACACAGAATGGGACAAATGTTAGCTGCCACCAGCGTTGTGTCATGGATAGCGTTACTCACTTCTCATCCAGACGCTGTGAGGAGACGTGACTGAGTTACCATGGCGACGGCTGTGTACTATCAATATTAGAGGACAGCATGAGTCAAGTCAACTGTACTTGGTGGTAACGATCTTCACTTGCTAGTTGTTGGCTATGAAGTCAAGGATTTATAAGAATAAGGAAGTTGATTTGGGGAACTCTAAAATGGTTCGTGTTGGTTGAAGTACTTGATGAAAGTATCAAGGCGTTTAGGTGAATGAAAGCAATAACTTACACAGTTATGTTTTAGTTATCTTTGACATGATAATGACTCAATAGAAACCCCTGGATTAAAATCCAAGCTTGAGAGATCTTGCCACACATGCTCGGATCCGTAAACAGTGAGTTATTGTTGCTCAACACCTGGCGGCCGTGGCCACAGGCGTCAACAAGTTCTTATCAGGGACACACCATGTGTGGCAGTTTTTTGATTTTGAAAAACTCAAACAAACAAATGATTAAAAGAATAGGCTTCTGCTTCTATGATAACTTATTTAATTAATACTGCCCAATCATCATGGCTGTCATGTTTAAACTCCATCAACTTCAATGTTTTTACTGCAGTTTCCTCGGCTGCAAAATCCATTTATAATCCTGGTGGATTGTTTTAATTATCGTTGCAGAAAAGGAAGTGGTTCAACTGTCCACAGATGCTTTTCCTTAAAACACGGACAGGCTTGGGAGCGCCACTTTTGAATCAGTTCTCCACTAATGCGTCTCCTTATCTCTGTTTTTTCTCTTCAGGGCGAAGATGTCAATCACGAGCGGAGTGCTCTTGTGCCCCCTGCTGCAAGACATGAGGAAAAGCAACAACCACAGCCTGAACAACAACAAACAGGTCAACATGGCGGTGGTTTGCATCCACGGCCTGGTTTCCTGTCTGGGGATCCTGGAGAACGCTCTGATCCTCTGGGTGGTTGGCTTCCGCCTTCAGCGCCGCACCGTCGCATCGGTCTGGGTGCTCAACCTGGCCCTGTCTGACTTCCTCGCCACCCTGACACTCCCCCTCTTCACGTCTTACCTTTACCACTCCCACAGCTGGGAGCTTGGCCACACGCTCTGCAAGACGGAGGCTTCCATCTTCTTCATAAACATGTTCGTGTCGGCCTTCCTGCTCGCCGCAATTTCACTAGACCGCCTGCTCCTTGTAGTCAAACCCGTGTGGTGCCGCAATCATCGGTCAGTGGCAGGAGCGTGGAAGGTGTGTGGGTTAGGGTGGCTGTGGGCTGCACTGAACTCCCTGCCTTACACCCTGTTCCGCTCTGTCACTCCGAGAGAGGATAACGGGACTATGTGCTACCATAACTTTGCTTTGATTGCGTCCTCTCAAGCCACTCTGGAGAGAGACTGCGAAGTGAGACAGGCCGCAACAGCCATCTCCAAGTTGCTGCTTGCGTTCGTCTTTCCCTTGGTGGTGATTGCAGGGAGCTACATCCAAATAGGACTCCACCTGAGAAGCAGGAGCAGTAGGAGGACGCAGAGCACCATCCGACAAACTGATTTACCGATCACGACAAACAAAGGCCTCACGTCAGGATCTACCTACACAAAAACCACGTCCGGCCCCATTTCGAACCAGACCAGTCCGGGCCAGTTGTCCCAGAGCTTCATGAGAATGGTGACGTTTGTGATCGCTGCATTTGTACTGTGCTGGGCTCCCTATCACATCTTCTGCATCATCGAGCTGACGGCTCATTACCGCAGCAGCAATCTCGGCATGGTGGAGGCGGGGCTTCCCCTCGCTACAACCATCGCATTCTTAAATCCCGTGTTGAATCCCATCCTGTACGTCTTCAGCTGTCCGAACCTCTGCGTGAGAATACGACAGAGTCTGGGAGCAGTGTTTGACGGACTGGTAGAAGAGGACAGAGGGTTTCTCATCTCTCAGGGAAGGACCGCCAGAGCTCACATAAGGCGGAAAGACAGTCGAGATGTGAGCCCTGTGACACCAGGGTTATCAAAGAGGCCATTATCACCCTGTCAATCACCTGTCACCGGACCCGCCCTCCCTCTGCCTTTGGACAAATCAGGACTAGAATCAGAAATTGAGATGGAGCGGAGATGAGGTCCCGACTTGGTTGAAATTTGACTTACAGAATGATAGACGTCTTGTCACATGTCACATGCTTCTTGGTTCGCATGTCAGCTGAATTTGGTCAAAGCCCTTGGGCTCTATAGCTCCTCACAGTAATGTCAGTTTGTTGTTGGGTTGGTCCACCTCTGGGGTCCAGGCTAAAAGTCTCAGCAACTTCCTGTGAGGTGATCCTTTGACTTTTTCTCACTGGCAACCATGAGGTTGGTGACATTTGAGAGGAGAAAAAAAAATATGATCTAGTAACAAACTATGGATGACCCAAGGCATCCCAAAGCCCGAAGCTTACATCATGTGACAGATGCATCCAGCAGGGTCGTTCAGTTGGATTTGCCGGCTTGTTCATAGCCTCGTATTTTTACATGTCACCGCACGGTGACCACGTATATTTATCTTGGTAAATATCACTTGGAAGTTAGGTCCAAGCTTTCAGAAGAGCGGGTTAAAAGAATCCTAACAGGAGGCGTGAAGTAAGGAAAGAACAACACTAAATGTATGTTTGTTTAAAATGCGTATTTCTGATAGTTTTCAATGAATGTGACTGTGTATTCCTCCTTGAGTGTGTTCAGCTGAAATGAGGATAGCAGAGCTGGGGGAAATGCCTGCTCTGGCCACCAGATGGCAGTATAGCCCAGATGGCATCAACACACATGACATTACATGAAGGTAGGATTATGCTCTTCAGGTCCTGTAATCCTGGAGCTTTTTAAATCTGAATCTGAACATCAGGCCACCTTTCTTAGTGATTGGATTTCATCATGTCTGATATCCATTGTTGATTGACTGTCTCACAATCGTCTGGTTCTGTCAGACTCAATTGAAAATCACGTGGCCGGGCCGAGGTGTAATTTAGGCCACAGCAGCTCAGGATTGCCGTGGAGGCTGTTGTAATTTGGTGAGAATAGATCCCGAATATAAAGACAGTGCAGGATTAAACCTAAACAGGTCAGGCTGACATACGAGGTTCCCTCTCAATCATTTAGTTCCAGCAGATTATCTTTGTCTGGCCCTTTCTGTCTTTTCATACAGTTTTGATTTTTCTGCACGGGAGGAGAAAATACAGGAAAATATCACTGAACAGCGCTGTAATGACTGTACAGGTACGAGATCAGCTGGTAGCGCATCAAAATATAAAACTAGTAATTTATCAGTTCAAGATCAAGAAATATATAATGACAATGTTTTTTATATCTTCCACCAAATCTCATCTGAGGTATGGGGTTTATCTGAAATCCAATCCGATAGTCATATGACAAGCTTTCCCCTTGTTTTTAGAATTATGTTGATGAAAAACTATTTTTGGGTGTTTCACGTGAAGGACCTGAGGTCAAATGTTGAGGAGCATGGTTTTGTAGGAAAGAGGACTCAAGACCAAGCCCCTCTCACCAACAATACACACTCGGAGGATATGTATCTGTGACAAACCTACCACCAACTCCCAGTCAACTAAAATAAATGAACCTAGAAATGTCAAGGGTTCATTCAAAAAATGTCTCCATATGTGTAAAGATTCAAAGTTAAAAGAGGTTATTGGTTGAGAACAGGGACATAACTGGCAACATGCTGGAAATGATAGAGATGAGAGATAAGGAAGCAATGGTTGGAGGGAGGGGGAGAATTAAAGGGGTTAAAAGCAATGCCAGAGTACTTATATCTGACAGATGCTAGCTGGACAGTTAGAGCCCAGTTACACGTCAGTGACAGAAGCTGCTCGTCTCTCTTCCAATTCCATTGGTGAACAAGTGAATAACGTTCTAAGCAGATGGTCGGTGGTTCGATTCCCAGCTTTTGAAGCGGCCAGGTCCTCTTGGGGAAAGCACTGAATCACAACCCCCCCCCCCCGTGGCCGCTGTGCCAGTAGTGTGTGAGTTATGTAGATGAATGTGTGTAAATGGAATCCAAATATTGGGCTGTAAAGTGCTGTGAGTGCTCACCCCCCCCCCCGTGGCCGCTGTGCCAGTAGTGTGTGAGTTATGTAGATGAATGTGTGTAAATGGAATCCAAATATTGGGCTGTAAAGTGCTGTGAGTGCTCATCAAGGTGGAATCAATGCAGCTCATTTATTGATTTTCATTAAAAACCTTTTTGCAGATCTTCAAGTTTTTCTTCCACGCGTCACCTGTGTAACTTCTTTATAGGCTTGAGCTCTTTAGACTTGAATCTTCAGATCCTCTTACTCCCATGTGACTATTTCCACCACAGCTGCCGCGTTCATAGTGTCAAGTTTGCTGAAATGCCACAGTTGACCGTTAACATGTTGACGCATTCCAACGCATGAGCGCTCATTGATTGTGGATTGATAATTGCTAGTGTTAATGTGTGGGAACTAAGTTCCCATCATTGGGACCACACCCTAACTGTTCGTCTGCAGACACCTGCAGCGCACAGACAGTCCAATAAACAACTGCCAGAGAACGTAAATGATGTAAAATCATAATTTGCACGCGTATATGAAGAAAAGTCTCTCGTAAAGTTTAGCTCAGCTGTCATTTTCTCGGTTTGTATTTGTGATTTAAGGTCGAAAATCCATAGGAAACGTGTTGGATTCAAAATCGCACTATCACCACTCAACAAGTTCCACTAGTCCTGATTCTCTAAAGAACAGAGAACTTATTTTAAGCGAGTCAGTCTGTTATACTCACCCCTGAGCTCTCGGGTCAGACCACAGCTTGATTTGGGCAAAAGAGATTTAAAAAAAAAAAAGATGCTTGCTGATGACTTGACGATGAAGGTTTCGTTCCAAATGGAATACCAGAGGGTGGGTTTGTCAGCGCAGGCAGAGACAGATACTCGTTACAGCACACGCTACCGTGTGTGAGCGTCTCCCCAGCTGGGATGGCAAAATGCTTGCTTTTAAAGGAGGTGGGAGTGAATGTGATGCGTTTCCAGTGACAGGGAACCAGTAGCGTTGTCAGAAATATGAATTTGGGTGGATTCAATGTGGACATGAGCCAAAGGAGCCAAAGGAGCCAAAACTGTTTTTTCCTCTCATCAAAGCATTCGTCATGATATTATTTTAGTCTGACTGAGAGCAACCTATGAAACTTGTAATAGTTTGACAGAGACGGTAGCTTGGCCAATTGTTGCCTCAATTAATACAACAATGATTTCCCATTAACTTTAGAACACAACTGTGGCCCCCCCTGTCCCCCGGTGTTCCGTCCCCCGTAGCGGGACACGTTTATAAAATAAGGAGACGCCACTTGCGCTATAAACTGCTCCATTATGAGATCTCTAACGTCCAGCGTCGTCAATACGCTGTTGGACCGTAAGGTTGCACCATTCTTAGAAGTGTTGCTGCTGCCTGCACAGTTTATACAAAACGATATCCAGTGACCATGTGACCATGTCAGAAACATACCGCAGTGGTCTGGACGATTGAAGTGATTTAAGGCATTATGGATTCCTTTGTCCACACGTGTGCTTGTTTGTACTTTCCCTGTGGCCCACAGACCTTATTTCACACATCACATTCTCACATTCTTCAGATCGACCTGTTGGCTCTTGTCGGCCCGGGGCAACAACTCCTCATTTAACCCTCCTGTGTTATTACTTTACATTTCCCGCCCTACCTGTTCCCTGTTTGGAAAAAACACACACTTCAGTCTCCGACGTCCCATCGGCCCTAAGCAGGAGTCTGATCCTGTCGTACGTGCAGCGATGTGCGCTAAGTCTGGGTGTTAGCCCGCGCACTGCACAGGGGCCATATGGTGAATGTAATAAACAATGGGAAACACTGTAAAGTGCAGAGGATTGAGGCCGAGCGTACATCAGCATCGGAGCAGATGAGATCAGAGAGAGAGAGAGAGACAGAGAGAGAGAGGCAGGAAATGAATAGAGGATTAATGGAGATGTCACATACATGGACAGAAAATAGTGTCAAGCTCAAAAAGAGACCGTGTGTGCACAACTTTCATTATTTTCTAAACCTGACTTTAGCAATGACACACACACGTTCAACATATCCGGGGGAATCCACATCGGCGTCCCAGTTGTGTCCACACAGAGAGAGAGAGAGAGAGAGGAGACGGCTCCAATCCGGCAGATGAAAAAAGTGAATGATGGATACAGATGCAGGAGGAGGGATGAAAGAGACAGAGTCAGATGTGAGAAGGAGGAGCAACAACAGTGGGAGATATGCCTCAGATTATCAACCAGTGTCAGATGCTCTAGGGACAGATAAAGAGGACGAGTGGACCAGAGTGTGACAGGAGGGAGAGAGACAGGGAGAGCAAGAGAGAGAGAGAGAGAGAGAGAGAGGACCTGCATGCAAGCTGGGCTGCAAAGATGACTGATGCGAAGGGCGTATCGTCCGTGGAGGTGCCAGAGGGAAAGTTAATGAAGAAGGTCAGTAGACGTGTGGACACCAGAAGGGAAGTGAACTAATCCTGCCTCTGCTCCTTTGACACACAGTAAAGGTGTGATCTGAGGCCTGGCTTGGACGGACATACTTTCCAAACTGACACTATTTTAGGATCATTCATGTTTCTATTCAGCATCGACCATCTTTGTCTGTGACGTGTTTCCCTGTGTGGCAGCATCTTCCCTAGCTCAGCTGTTGACACTTACGTTCATTCCATTACTGGAGTGAAATAAAACCTGATGCATGCATCATGGTCTCTAACCCAGTGTCCTCACTTGTTGCTCTTCATCTTTCTGTCCCTCCATCGTTTTAAATGATTTGTCTTCAGCTGTGTCTTCTTCCTGCGTGTCTCAGGGCTCCATCAAGAAGAAGATCGAGTCGTTCAGGCGATGGAGTTCAGCCAGCATCAAGAGGCCTCCGAAGCCAAAGGCCAAGACCTTGAGCCTCTCCTCCCCGGTGGGAAATCCCGACGACCTCTGGCTGCAAGAGGGAGACAGGAGGAAGCTGCGTCCCATCGTGGACTCCGTCTTTGGGCAGGTAGGACGTCACAGCCCAGGGGTGTTTGTGTGGAATTTTTACGATGACTTTGTTTGTGCCATTGTTGGTATGTGCTGGTGTGTGAAGATGGCATTGACCTTTTGGTCTGATAAAATGGAGTGCTTCTGAGGGAATGTGGGAAAGGAACACTGAGTTAATCAGAGCATGAGATTGTGAACAAAAAATAAGCCACTTGTTTGATTTCAAAGTGGAGTTTTGGACAAATACTGGTGATGGGACGTTTTGTTGATCGCTGCTTCACATCATGAGTCTCTAACATTGTGGGAAAAATGATGTAAAATTAAGAAAACTAAGGCAAACCAAAGCTGACAGGCGAACAATAATATACTGGTTTATTATTCATGGATCATTACAATGCTACTGTGTTTTTACTTGTCCGCAAGGAGGGAGCTTTCGCACATGCACCCACAACAAGTGATGGTGATGATTCAACTCACCAGGTTGTCAGATGGGTTCTTTCTTCATTTCCACACTACTAGCAGGGCCCCTGTCTCGACCTTTGGTCCCGTAATAAATAAAAAGGTGGTGAGTAAGTGTTGAAATGTTGACAAGGAGGATTTGTTTTCTCTTGATATCACGTACACTTACAGACAACTCATGAAACCTGAGGATCGATGAGAGAAATTGTGAAAACCGGCAAGAAAGTATCATGACCACCTCGTTCCATGTTTGTGATCATGTGAAAATTCCACTTACCTCATTCATTTTACATCGACCGTCAAAAGCCAACCTTCCTCTGAGCAGCCAGCCTCAGTCACCTGAGAGGTCACCTGATGTGGACTAATGCCTACAGATGATCAGGGCTGCAGCCTCTCGGGCCGACCCCTGACCTCTCCACAGTCAGCGCACGCTTTTTAAAGTTTGGCTGATAAGACAACATGCTTCACAACATTTGATCTGTAGCAATAGAAAATTTCCCATAATGGTGAGTAATAAGTAATAAACAGCTCCACCACTGTAGTACTCCTCCCAGCATCACCAGTAAAACCTGGCTGATAGTATACAGACGTTGTGGAAGTACAGCATGTTTTGACCCACGTGTACTTTACGTTAGGTCCACATTGGAGGCTTCAAATATGATGAAATGTGATGGCTGATGATCAGAGTATCCATTAAAACATTTTTAGAAACCACCCAGTTACAGGCAGACAGATTCTGAATTAATTTCTTGTGTGGTTTCTGTCAGAACCTGATCTGTTCTCCCAGTTGACAAGCAGCAGCCTGAAGGAAACTTTCCTAATAGCCCAGGCTGAATCGTTCCCTGAAATGTGCAGCCTCGCTGTTTCTTCACTTCACTTAGTCACATGCACATTTCCCAATTGCTGCGTTACTATGTGGCCTCAAGCACTTCCTGGTCAAGTTTCGTAACAGACAAGAATGACTTTGATACTGAAATAAATAAATTTAACAGAGGTGCTAAGAAACATCTCATTGTCTCTTATCGTCCTAACAACATTCTCTGAAACGCACAAACACGTATATAATATCCACACCCCATCCCCCAAGTTAATTAGCCTGTCCTTACCTAACCCACACACACACACACACACACACACACACACACACACACCATCCTGGTGCAGAGAGATCTGTGACAGATGTGCTGCAATGCACATTACTGAGCAAGGGCATATAGGGACCTGTGTGCTCCTGTATTTACATATCTCTGTGAGGACATTTCGAGGGTTGGTTTTAGGGTAGGAATGAAGTTTGGAGGGTCACCATGACGGTGTGTGTTTATGAGAGTATGGGGTAGAGAGGTGCATCACAGCCAAGTGCACGTAGGGTTTGACGTGAACCTGTCATGAGTTTGTACAGGTGGGGGTTGCACCTCGGGATCAGTAGGTGGGCTTTAACGTTGCATCATATTTTGTCTGAGAATCATGCGTGGATCTTGATGAGCAAGTGTGTGTAACTGGGCGCAGCTCTACATTTTAATCTGGCACATTCTATCCATGGGACGTTTCTAATTTAATTTATAATGTCACAATTTGTCCAGCCTTGTCCAAGTGACCGCTGAAAGCAAAACAGGCCCCCCTCTGCTGTCTTTTTTGTGTCCTGCAGTGGTCATTGCCCAGATGAGTCACCCATGCACTGAGCAGCAGATGGAGAGAGTGATGGGAAGCTGAAGGAGGGAGGGCTGGGATGAGCGCAGCGTAGCCGTGGATGGATGGATATCATCAAGACATAGAGACGGGATTGATTGCGGCGTAAGAGGAGATTACAGCTCAAACGAGCTGAACAAAGTTGAGGGTCGAATTCAAATTGCTGTCAAATCTTAACCGTGAGCAGCATCATTCTGTTTCTAAATCTGAGAAAACAACAACAACAACAACAGAGTGTTAATGAACGAGGGAGGGAGGGATTTATTCTGTTTTAAAGTCAAGGCTCCTGCAGGCTAATCCCTGGTTTATACACTGAACCATTTCTGCCTTAGTTAGTTTATTCTCAGCAGCAACAAGCTAGCTGTGATTAAATCTGTAAATTAAAGATGAGCGTGGTGCGAGCTCCAGTGTTGAATGATACCAGTGGATCATGATCACTGTCTTGTTTTCCGTGATTCTCTTTCTTCTCTTCCATCAGATTCTGTCGTCAGAACGTGATACACGTTTCTATTTATAAAACATTCTACTTAAATGAATCTAGCTGAGTGTGATGAGTGAGTGTGTGTGTGTGTGTGTGTGTGTGTGTGTGTGTGTGTGTGTGTGTGTGTGAGCCCCTCCTCTTCTTCACTGATGTGTTTGCATGTGAGCCCCTCCCTGTGAAGCCTTGCTAACCTTCTGTTAGCCATCACACATGCCCAAATAAGGGAATGCTACATGTCCTCTGGTTGTGAGCACAGGAAGTCCCCAAGAGACAGAAACTGTCTCCAGAACCAGAGTGTGGGTCCTCTGATGTCCATATTACTACGTGAAAGACGAGATCCTGTTTGTCCAAATGTAATTTTACTGGCGCATTCTGTGTGGTTAATTAGGTTAGGTCAGTTAATTAGTTCCATTCATCTCTGGAGAAGTTTCACAAGTTTTGTGGCACTGCGTTTTTTTGTTTTGTTTGTTTTTTTAACAGTGTCAAATTGTCCATTGGTTTTACTCATCTGTGCAAAACAAGTCTAAATCATCCTGTCAGACCCCATGTTAAAAAAACCACCATATTTTTACTAGTGATTATTGTGAAACCTCTTGTGAATAGCACACTGTGGGCGACTGTGCAGAGACTTGTCTCCCAGCGTTAGTCAGAGCACCTTGATTACAATTGAAGCAACCAACCGGAGCTGAGTGACATGAACACATCTGAGTAATAATACAACACATTTATTTATCAAGCCGTCTCTGACTTTATCTCTCCGTCTTCGTGTACTGTACTCATACCAGACCTTATGCAGTACATGTATGTGATGTCATTTTGAGCCTGTGAGCCTCAGGCACTGGCATGTCACAGCAAACAAACTATAAATGTCACCACTTGTTCGAATACCTGTGCTCATGCACGTCCACACAAGAAGTTCAGGACCTGACATGACCTCACCGGTGAGGTCCTCCTCCTCCTCCTCCTCCTCCTCCTCCTCCTCCTCCTCAAACTCTGCGCTGCTCATGGTGTAGAACCCAACGTACTTGCGCATATTACTTTATTACTCCCCCCCCCTCCCCCCGCTGTGTACTTGAAGTTTGAAAATGTCATTGTGGTTTGGGTGTGACTCACACACACACACACACACACACACACACACACACATTAGAGTGAATGTTTGAATTTCTAAGTGCCAGCATCCAAAGGCAAATCGCCATGCGACTGTAGCATTGCATCGAGCAGAAGTGTTGTTGTTAGACAATGCACATGGAGCAACGTTATAAAAACCGGAGCAGATTTAGTGGGCAGATTAAAAAGTGGGTTAGTTGATGGACCATTACCACTGGGGCCGTCTGCGCAGCAACAGTTGTGTCCTATACTCACGCATGGACGTAGAGAACACGCAGCCCCAACCTTCCTGTCACTTTCTATCCCTTCATCCTACTTATCGCAGAGAATCTCTAATCCTCGGGACCTCCAGGACCTCAGAGGAAACTCAAATCTAACTTTGAGGTCACATGAGTATGCCTGAACAAAATCTGGACAGGTGCAAAAGGCATTATCCTCCTTTTGGGAATGGGTAAGTGGACGAGAATGAGAGCAGGGAATGTGGGGCAGTGCAAACGATTTCACATCAGTCGCTTCTCCTTATCTCGTCTCTTCACCAACACAGTTTGGGATTTGGATCACCGCTCAGCTCCGATCCAGCTTTCCTGAAATAATAGCATGTATGTTTTCTGCCTCTGCTCTGTGTTTATAAAGCTCGTGTGCCTCTTTAGTTGCTGAATAGGGCCAACGCAGGGACAGAGAACGTGCAGGTTATGAACGGCAGAGATTTGACTGATGCTTTTAAAAAAGATGAGTGAGGGGAGCTGCAGAGTTAAGAGACAAGTCTTAAACTGATGCTTGGAACACATCACGGATCCGTGTCAGTGTTGACGTGAGACTGTCTCCACTCTTTTTATTTAATAATTGTGTTTGGTAGAAGGTTTGGCAGGATTCGTGCCGATGGCCTCAGAGCAGCTCTCGTCATCCACAGAGCGAAACAGTCGCAGTATGAAAAGAGTGAATGGAAATCAAGGACAGTGAGTGAATTGTGAAGCTTGAAGAGGTTCTAATGTGACACGTACGGAACCTTACATGGTGGATGTTCGTGTTGGGTTTTGTTAGAAAAAAAAAAAAGATGACATACTTGATTCTTTTCGTACTTGTTTGCTGCCGTATCAAAAGAATTTCCCCACGGGGATGAATAAAAGTACTTAGTATTCGTATTGTCACATTTCGATCAAATCAGTGTTGTGCCTGTATACGTGTAGGTATACGTGTAGGTGAGCCTGACAATGGAGCAGTGGGTCGTTCAGTCATCGTAACTAAAGGCAGCCATTGTTTCCTGCTCCTCCGGTGACCTTCGAGCTGATCAGCGGTGCAGATAATAGATGGATGGCAGCATCGGTGACCTTGGACTAAAGTGTTTTGACGCGTCCATGTATAATACTGCTGATACTACTACTACTAATAATACTGCATCCCTCAATGAAGGGCTGAGCATGTTCTATTTCTCTGTGACGTCAGATGGGCTTCATGTACGACACATAAGAGTGTTACTCCTGATTTATGGTGCCAACATGATGACAGCTCCCAGTTCCTGATGGTAGATGAGGGGCAGGTTGCACAGCTGAATCCCTGCACACTTTCATTTGTGGGTCAGCCTGTTTACCTCAGAGGAACTGACTTACAGCTTCTGCAGTAAATTTGTGTTTGTATGTCAGCGCGAGCAGGGGAGTACACATGTACACGCCCCCGTCTCATCCTGCATATTTGACTGCTGGCGCGGCGTGGCACGGAAAATCCAGATTTTTGGACCGAGTCCATGGGGTTGTTTACTGGCGCTGGATTTTCAGTTGGCCTCTCCTCCATCTTTGTCTTCTGGTGGCATCTGGCGTGGTTGTTGTTGTTGTCGAGGGACGGAGCATAAATTCTCGCCCAAATGTTTTGGGTTTTATAGCCGCAAAGCTTTGGGCCTTTTTCCCCCTCTCTCTCTTCGGGTAATTTTTTTTTTTTTTTTTTTTTTTTTTTTTTAATGCAGCTGCAGGTGTTGACTTTTTTATGGGCATCTATGCACATGTGCAGGATGTCTCCAGTCAACACCACCTGAGGCCATCTGTGTTGTCATGTGTATGTGCACAACATATATTACTGGGAGCAATGGAGGGAGAAATTAAAATCCAGGACTGAGGCCTCCATTCGCTAATCTGTAGGTGTCCAGCTGGAATAGTGGGATAAGGCACATACCATTATATAACTGAGACACTGTGGATTCAAATCCTTTGTCACAAGTCATGTAATCACTCTCTATCCTCTCTACCGCCGAGTCACCATGGAACTTCCTTTATTTTTAAATTTTCAAATCCGTATCGGGGTCAGGTGCAGAGTTAAAATCCGGGCCCTAACAGCTTCACCCACTTCTATCTCTTCTGCTCCACTTGTTGCTAAAAACAACCAAATATTTAAAATGCTTCATGTTGCTAAAATGATGGGCCAGAGTTTGTGACTGTTAGGATGACATCTGGTGGTTGATCATGGGTATTAGGGCGAGGCACAAGTAGCCGTTCAAAGCAGCAACATCTGAATTCTGCTGGCCTCTGCTGGTCATGTGGTCACATGACTGGTTGTGTGCTGTCATTCCCCACATGAAACCAGGAGAAATCCACTACACATGTGTGCTTGTATTACTGGATGGCCGAGGAAATGGAGGAGGTGAGTGTTCACATGCACAGATATGAACAAATGAAAAACATTTGTAAACTGACTGTGGTGGATTAGGGCTGCAGGCGCTCAGAGCACCGGCCTTACACGTACTGCACTAATCTCTGGCCCACACACACACACACATGTGATCCACACGATACAACAGACAGCCACACACACACACACACAGGTTTTTACGCACGGCATATCCAGGTGTTTCGTGTGTATTAACAGCACTGACAGCTGTGGAAATTAAAGCTAAATCCCCACATCTCATTGGTCTGTCAATCATAAACTGTGATTAGTTGTATTATTTCTATAATACAAATATTAGTAGGAAATAATAGGAAGGACATTTATAAATCAAATTAAATACTATATTTAAAAAAACATAAAAGGGTATAAATAGTACAACATAAACTGGATGGCAATGGACAGGAGTGCAGAAATACTCATCAAAATAAAACATATTTAGTGAGTCTTTAAATGTACTCTTGAGTTAATCTGTAGTACATCCGTTTGTCAGACTTGTGGTGACCTGAGATCAGTTTATAAAGCACATACTGAACCCTAAACATTTGTAAACATTTGATCTAAGTGGATCACAGTGGAAGGCTGAGTTTCTCTGGCTTGACATTGGTTTTAAAGTTAAGAAGGCAGCAGGAACTGGAATGCTACACAATAGAGCGTATACATCTGCCAGGGAAACAGTCTCCTGAAGAAACCACATTGAAATTAACGAGGGATCTGCATTGTAATTGAAAACAATCTGCAACTTTGTCCAGATTCCCTGGCAAAATGAAATGAGTTGTTTCTTGAGGAGAAATCCCCCCCGCCAAGATTTGTGTAAATCTCTTTAGCAGTTTTGCTTAATCCTGCTGACAACATATAAACAAACAACACAACAGATGCAATGAAAACATAACCTCGTTGGCAGAAGTAACGGATATAATGCCTTCAGTTTATTTGACACTGTGTCTGTGGACCCATGACAGACAACATGTCCTAACACAGAGGGACATGTCTCTATATACAGCAGCTGCTGAGTTTTACCAGATACCTTATAATATATTAATACACGCATATAACACATATGTATCAGTTTTTGAAGGATGACTCAAAAAAGAAACTGATTTTATAGTTTCATCTCTGAATAGTTGAATAACTAAAGACAATTAATTCCATATGATTAATTTAAAACGTTTTTTTTTTATTAATTTAAAATGTCAAAGTGGGATTTTTATGCAATTTCAATGCTTCATGAAAATAATAAAATGAAAGCGATTTTGAATTTCTGCATTAAATTCCTTGAACCAATCAATGCTGTAGATTGATGAATGCAACAAATACATTTAAATACTCAACAAATAGTAGTTTGGTTTATAGGGATACTAAAATACTTATCCCAAATACTTCTAAATTGATTTAATTCATGTTGTGAGTATTTCTGAACTCATGCCTTGTAACTGTGTCCAGTATCACCAGTTCCCTTCCTGTATACTTGAATGTTGTCTAATTGAAACGTCCTTTGTCTACTTCTCCTGCTTCAAGCACACTCCCATGGCCTGTCAGCATAACTCTCTCTAATCTGAAATGCCAGGGATTAAACAGGCAGCCAACTCTCCATCCATAAATCTACCATCCTCTTCTCCTCTCTCTCTCTCTTGCACGCACACACACACACACACATATTTTCTGTTTATGTTACCCCCTCTCACCATGAGCGATCTCTTGAAACTGGACCAACTTAATCTAATCCATCCCACCTACCCTCTCCTCTCTGCCTCTCTGACATCGCGCTTAAGGTCCCCAAATGACGAGCCTGGAACAGCTGCATGTGTGTGTGTGTGTTCACACTTGTGCCTCCCGCTTTGTGAGGACCAGCTTGACTATTTGAACTTACAGATTGAGGACAGTTTGGCAAAGGGAGGACATTTTGGCCAGTTGTCACTTTCCGACATGACTTCAAATGGACTCTTTCCACTGGGGACGCAACTCTGTGTGTGTGTGTGTGTCTGTGTGTGTGTGTGTAATATGTGTTTTGCATGAGTGAGAGAGAGAGGGAGAGGCAGGGGGGGAGAAAAAATGCTCGAGTCATGCAATCAGATTCTGGCAGCAGCAGGTTGTTTCAGTGCAGATATGAAGCGGCTCTCCCAAACCCCCCCCCCCCCCCCCCCCCCCCCCCCCCCCCCCCCCCCGCAGGTTGTTTCAGTGCAGATATGAAGCGGCTCTCCCAAACCCCCCCCCCCACCCCGCCCCGCCAATCCCCTGCACCCTGCCGCTGTTTTCCCTAATATCCCACTACACGTCTCAAAGCTCATCATGACAGCCTCCGGCCATCTATAGGAGTTCAGGATTGGATGCAAAGTCATACGGCCATACCTTGCCTCTCACTGGACCAATAGGATCTTGGATTGCAGCACGTGCACTGAGAGGAGACGCTTGGCTCAGTAGTGGAGTCGTCTGCCTCTGCCTCACTGGGCGTGAAAGGCCGATGAGGTGCAAAGGTAGAGTGAAGACTGGACTTTCATGTGAGATTTGAACGTGAGGAGAAGTGTGGGGACAAGCTAGGAGCAAAGGGAGGGGGGGAGAAAGAGAGAGTGAGAGAGAGAGAGAGAGAGGGCAGGGTGATGGGAAACATCAACAAGTCGTCTAAAAAGAACAGTAAAAGGAAGAAGGTAAGACATTCTTTGACTAATTTTAGCTGTGGAAACAGCTTGTTTGAAGGCGCGTCATGTGGACACGGCCGCCTGTCACTGATTCTTGTTTCTAGCATGGATTATGTCGTTGAGAACTTGTTTCTGGCTGCAGAGCTTGAGGTGTGAAATATGCATTTAACAGCAGTCGCTGGATTCAGCAGTAACTTCATGTGGTTCCCGTCCTCTAAGGGGGTGTCACCCATGGAAAGAAGCGGCTCCCCATTGGCTGCCGCCATGATGGGGGACCTGGGTGGTGCCGATGAGGTGGACACAGAGGACGAGGATGAAGGAGGGAGCGAGCGGGAGTTTAATGAGCCCCTGTGCGCTCTGGTTAAGAACTGCAACATGCTGCACAACATAGTGGGGCCTGCTTGTATCTTCCTCAGACAGGGCTTCGCACAGAGCCAGCTTGTATGTATGACACACACACACACACACACACACACATTATTCCCATAGATCTGTTTCCACCCATCCACTGTCATCATTCCCTGAGTGTCCTAAGGAAGGTCAATTTCAGGTCGTCCATCAGTAAAGCAGCACATGATCGTTCCTCCCCTGTGTGAATACCAACCGCCTCTCCCACCTCCGCCCTCCTCCCTCCGCCCCGTCATCCAGCACATCGCCATATTTAACATCCACGACGGCAGTACGAGATCATAGCTGTTCATCATCAAGGAAAGAAATCACCCTCTCATGCTATTTGTCCTCGAGCTAAGGAGGAAATAGTTGGTGATGTCAAAGATGTCTCTCTAATGACAGAGTGACCGACCTCACAGCTTCTATAGATTGTAATAAAGATCATAGATCCAAGCTGGAGCTGCCACGTGCCCCCGTTATTCCACAGTCACGCAGAGAAGCCAGAGAGCGATAACAGAGTGATTCCCGGACTGAGCTGCTCACAGGGCTAATTGAAGATGGCCATTAAGATGACGGTGTAGCCACTGATCACTGGGCGTTTACTGCGCATGCTCGAGACGTCCTTGAGCTGAGTTTAGAAGATTAACGTATGATATATCTATGATTGGCTTTCGTTCAATGAATGACTGTAATTCTAATTTTCTTTTTTTTTTTTTTTTTTTGAGGTAGGATGACTGTAATTCTAATTTTCTTTTTTTTTTTTTTTCTTGAGGTAGGATAGCTTAACTTTGATGAAAAGCTTTGAAATTTGTGCAGTCAGATTTTCTATTTCCCCAATATAAGATGAGAGAAGATGAGATTTAATAAGATATAAGCAGTTTTGGAGGCTGAAGCCAAACGTGTAGGTGGAGGGAGAGGAAACAGGAGACACTGGACTAAAAGTTAGGCTAAAAGCTAAAGGCTAACCCATACGTGCCTGCAGTGCCAACTCTCTTACAACGTTTCATATTCCATTCTTTAAGCCCCGACATATTTAGTGATTGGTGTTGTCTTGTTGTCGGAACAAGGTCATGTGTTTGGGGGCGGGATCTAAAGTTTGTGTATTTTATATTGTGTAGCCTGCTCTTGCTCTTGCTAACCAAGCTTTAAGAGGCTTGTGCATTCATGGTTTGTTCATGTGTGTTTGACGCATGTTCAGCCTGTGCAGGTGTGCACTAGTGCACGTCACACTGCATGCGTGGTTGCAGATGTAGAAGAAATAAAGTCAGCAGTAGACAGGAAAATGAAAGAGTGACGAGCCTCAGAGATTCATAATACAATTTACCGCTGTAATCTCCCTGCCACTGTTCTCTCCCTCACATCCTTTAATCCAGGCCTGTATTATTCCTGATGCTGATGTCACAGCCTCGCAGAACATGCCGTGAACATACTTATCCTACTTTCACCTTTTGCTGATGCCAGCACATTGTGAAGCCATTTCAACTTTGACCATGAACTGGGGATACGGCTGAAAGTGTTTTCCTTTTTTACTCATTATGTACTATTTGATTTTATGAATGTAGTCTTGTTGGTATCTCAGAAATTCAGAAACATATTAATCATCAGCTGTGTGTGTTTGTGCTTTGTGTCTGTGTTTGAAAAGAGGAAAAAGCGGTTCAATTCTTTGCGTTGCGCGTATCGTACGCCCGGCAGACTCTCAAAGCTTCTCCAGAATGAGATTGGACACGAGACTGTGTAGCAGGTCTAAAATGATATTAGGGTCAGTCAGATCAAAAGCCACATAATCCTGTAATAGAATCTCTGCTTGGGCAGATGAACACGGAGCAACAAATGCTTCACGGAAAAGGAGCGAAGGAAACACTTTAAGCTGATCTGCAAATGTTTCCAGCATGATTTGTGATTGTGGCTGAGTGTAGGAAATATTCAACCTGTTCCTCACAGGTTGTCCTTTTCTCTCCGTGTGTGTTGTGTCTTCTCAGGACAGAGATCTGCGACCAGAGGAAATGGAAGGTACGGAAAATTCCAAATCCAAATCCAAATCCTCACTTCGTCCTCTCTCCACTGTTTCTCCCAGCCCTTGTGTTTGACTGTGACAAATTGTTAAGCTGCATACAGCCGAAAATCATCTTCATGCATCCTCTCCCTGAACGTCAGTGGGAACCAAGTTTTTTTCTTTCTCACTTGAATTTACTAAGATCAAAGCAAAGGATTAGTTTTCTCACACTTTCACATCCAGAGCACCCAACAGAATAAATGGCTAATATCAAAATCCACTGCGCAGATAGATGGGTATGTGGAACACGTGCACATGTATATGTTTATCAGTGATTTATAGATTCAGGGGCGGCCTAATTAGATTAGTAGATTACCAAATGTACTTTAAAAGTCACCTAGCAATGAGCCATCACTGGAAGTTGAAAGTAAATTTCATTAAATCGCCTTCTTCCACACCCTCAGATCTTACCTTCCCTAGATGACTGGCATATTATAATATTTCAAGACACACATAATAAAGCGTATTGATATAATACTAGTTGATGTAATACTACTGGAAATCAGATTGATCAGTGTCAGCTGTTTTCTCACGCGCTCGTACTGACACGCCCACAGAGCTGCGTGAGGCCTTCAGGGAGTTTGACAAAGACAAGGACGGCTTCATCAGCTGTAAGGACCTTGGGGAGTGCATGAGGACTATGGGATACATGCCCACAGAGATGGAGCTGATCGAACTCAGCCAGCAGATCTGTAAGTCCTTCATGAACACACAAACACACACACACACACACACGCACTTAATCAGAGATTGTGTTTTGTGTCATTGTCCTGCAGGTGGTGGCAGAGTGGACTTTGAGGACTTTGTGGAACTGATGGGTCCAAAGATGCTGGCCGAGACTGCAGACATGATTGGAGTCAAGGAGCTGAGGGATGCCTTCAAAGAGGTCTGCGTTATTGCTGTGTTATCCCATGCACCACAGTGTCCCATCTCCACCTTCAACTCCAATGCATTTGTTTTTTTCTTTTTTCATTTTGTTGCATTTCATTTCCTCAGTTTGACTCTGACGGCGATGGACAGATCAGCCTCGGGGAGCTCAGAGAAGCCATGAAGAAGCTGATGGGGGAGCAGCTCAACCACAGAGAGATTGACGAGATCCTGCGAGACGTGGACCTCAACGGGGACGGACAGGTGGACTTTGAAGGTGAGTTATCGAGACTTTGCGCAATAGAGCAACAGGCAGGAGAAGACAGAGGGATATAAAGCAAAGGAATGAGGTAAAATGTCAATGCAAAGACAGGAACAAGAGATTTCTTACATCGTACAGGAGTGGTAGATAACTGTTATTAAAAGGATGCTCAGGCAAGGCAAAGGAAGAAGAAGGGAATTCTCAAAAGAACAAATACAGATGAAGGTAAAGCCAGCCTTCCATTTTCCTTCTCCAAATACAGCAAGGCATGTTTTTCTCCCACAGAGTTTGTGCGGATGATGTCTCGCTGATTCTTCACTCTGCTGCACTGAAGTCGACACGGACCAGTCTGCACTTAATGTTCTTGTAATTCCTGATGTACAAACTTGTTGATGTCTGTATTTTTTCATCTCTCAAATGTAAGAGAATCCCTTCAATGTGTTCAACTGTTGTATGATTGTAAGATGTATTTAAATATATATATGTACAACAACAGAATATTGAATGGTGAGTCAGCAAGGAGATGGTTTAACCAAAGCTGTGGGGTTCATTTCACTTGTGGAACTTACTGCATCAAGACAATTTCACATAACCTGCTGCTACAGTTGGACCCTTGCCCTCATCCCTATAGCTTTAGTTGCCATGTCTGAGATTTCTGTCTCCACTGTTGCAGACGGATGGAATTTAGTTTGTTGTGTTCATAACATAGAAAAATATCTCATTTTAAAAGCCAAGTCAAATAAAACAATGAATATGATTAACTAGATTAATGATTTATTTATTTTGTAATTTGGGTGAGATGACCATTTGAATATGCAGTCTATCACACTTGAATCTAACTAATGAATAGACAAAGGAGGTACAGGTTACTTTATGCAAACACATGTACATGTAAGGTTCCATTTTACAGTGTCCTATAGGTCAGATCTTTAAAATGCACTGTAAATAAAAAAGTAGAACAACTGATGCAATAAATTACTTTTTATTGACTAGATATCGTGTCTTTATTTCTTTCTTTTAATTGACAGGATTCCATTTTTGATGAAGCAGATTCCATAAACATGATTTACACTTTTATAATATGTCTCTCAACTGGGTCAGAGCCCAAACCTGAGGAATGTAGCAGCTGCAAGAGCCTGGATGCAGCTCCACCACATCTGAGCTCTTAGTGATGTTGGCAGGCTTCAAACAAGATTCTTCTTCCCATGGATTATTTCATTGACCTGTTCCCCCAACTCTCTTTCTCTCTTCGTCCTCTCTGCTGCAGGCACATCAGACATGTTACTGAGTACAAAGAGCTTAGAGCATTGCAGGGAGTTGGTTTGTGGTTCTTCTTTGTTGCTGTTTCATGCTCATACAGCTGCTGTATGAGAGAAAGAAGAGTAACAAATAAACAGAGAGTTTCTTTTCAATCTTTAGTTTCTCAATTTATTGGAAGGGTTTTTGTCTGTCAGCTGGGGGTGCAACACATTGCACACACACACACACACACACACACATATAGAGCACCGAAAATCCACCAAGTCAAAGTATTGTATGTGTAAACATGTTGTTGTGATTATCACAATCCTTATTCTTTTATTTTAAGACATAAATCTAATATAGTCTCCCCTCATTGTGAACATAGGGATAATCCCTCCATCATACTTCTTCAATTACATATTAGCGTCATATCACCAGCTGAAAACACACCGGATGTTTTCCTCTACGCTTTAAAACGCGGTCGAGCTGCCGGGACACTGTCTCTTTAAGGATCGCCCTGCGTCACAGCGAATCACGTGGGAGTTTGAGTTTTTCCCGCCAAGCGTCACAAACCCGGAAGTGCTGGTGAGTTTAAAGCCCAGTGAGGTGGAGCGTTCTGTGAGCAGAGGGTACTCCCACTTCACGGAGCCACGTGAGAGGTAATTAAGTTCACAAACGTCACTTTAAAAAAAAAAAAAATAATAATAATCATAATCATTTTTATCGCATTTGATGATTGTTTTGACCACTTGTGTTTGTATTCTCCCGCAGGTGGATTGGCACTTCCTGTTGGAGCCTGTGTGACTGCACTGGAATGAATGAGTGAGTGAGTTGGTTGAATGTGTGTTTTCTCTCAGGTCTAATAACTTCATAAACTGTGGCTTTTCTTGTTGTGTTTTTTATATTGTGAACAAACTCCAGGACCGTCCGGTCTGTGTGTGGTTGTGGTTTTCACATCGTCGAGTATTGGTTGAAGCTAGCTCTTGGTATACTGCATACACGCTAGCATGTTGTTGCGCTGCTCTTTTGTCACTGTTCATTAAAAGAAAGGAGTAAAACTAAACCCAATGATTGCAGTGTGTCTGCTGCCCTTAGATACAGCAGTCATTGTGTTTGTTGAAACAGGTGTTTCCAGTCGATGTGAGCCGCCAACTCACCCTGTAGCTACATTAGCGCCCGTTGTATATCTGTTAAACAGTGTGTGTTAGCATGTTTACTGTCATATATAAAGCCTGCATAGTGCTATTATTTATTTGTCTTCTGCTATGAATACTGTGTTCTTTAGAACATTTTCACAAATGTTATGTATCTGTTTATTTCTAATTAAATAAACTCCAGCATGTTCCTATATTACTGCTTTATTGTATTTAACATTTACCTATATACTGTGATCATTTAAAAAAATATGTTAAAGAATGAATGTTTATTAGTTTGTATTTTATACTGCTTATAGCTAGTTTCAATCTTATTTACTAAACTTGGCTATTCATTTTAGTGTAGTTAAATTTAGAGGCATTACTTTGTTTTTGTCCCCTTTCTGCAAGTGTCCTTGTACTTTGTGATTATCAGCATTAATTGTATAACTTAGCAAAAAGTGTCAGAGCTCCTGTATCAGCATTTATTTACTCACCATTAAATAACCATTTAAATTCAGTACAGTAGAGCTGAAAATATTTGTGGAGCTAGTAGAAGGGCAGCCTTTTATCAAAGTTATGACACATGACACATTTTAAGTTATGTTAAAAAAGAAATAAAAAATGTACATATGTAATGCTGTAAATACTGAAATATAGTATATTTGTCTGTATTTTAGCAAGTTACTATATGTCCATGGTTTATTTACATGTTTTACATGATTATTAATTTTATACTAGATTATGTTGGGATAGATGCTGTGTGTCTCCACTTCCTCCTATAATGTCTGAAATGTCCTGCATACAGATGTCATTTTTCCTTTGACATCACCAGGAGTCTTCAGGTTTCAGCTGTCACTCATGTCTCAGCACATTTTTGTTTAATCAAATAATGAATTCAACCCTAAAGTACTTTTTGAACAAACTGTGAAAAGAACTATATATTTTCCTTTTTGAGTTTGAGTATGAGATATACTGCATGCAGTCACCAGGGGGCAGTCAAGGTGATTTGATCTGTGGTTTATTCCCATGAATCAAAATAGAGCACTGTTTGTTTAGGATTATTGTGTCTTCAATAATTCAGTGTTCTCAATGTAAAGATGCTCACCTGTTTAGTTTTCATGCAGCTTTAATATGTACTGTAAACATTATTTGATAAATGTTCTTCTAACGCTCCTTCATAGCTGTTAAGTTATAGAATCACCTCTTGTCATTTTTATAAAACTTTTTTTGTGGAGCATTTATTTTTGTTGGGGGCTATTTCCTAAATAAATGAAGGGAGTGACTTGCAGGCCACAGGTTCCACTGTCAGAAAAGTAAATGATAATTGTTATGTGCTTGTACAAACAAGAGCTTTGGCTCACAAACATCAAAAGCAAATTTCCTCCATGTTTTATCGCAGGCCACAGTTCAGCCTATTTTGTGTGAACCACAACGTGCTGCGGAGGAGATTTCTGCAAGGAGCTGTGAGTCGAGCAGATGCCGCCGGGGACGATGTTTTGGTGGATGGAGGCAGCGGCAGACAGAAGCTCGAGCTGGTTGTTCCAAAGCACTCGTCCACAGGAAGTAGGTGTGACACAAAACACAAAACATGGTTTCACACACTAACACACGACTGTCAGGGTGATGTCTGAATATTGAGAGGGGAAACTGATCTGTTGCGATAGTTTCCACATTTTTCAAATGGCTATTTGTCAGGTTATGAACTTGCTGTCCTCTTGAGGTTGGGACAGTACTAGTCACTGCAGTGTCAGATTTACCTCTTATTTATTCGTATTGTGTTTGGCTACTTGTGTTTCCACAGTGTCAGGCATGTTGTGACAGAGTTACTTTTATATTATTTAATGTTCATGTGGATTTGTGCCGTCAGCAAATCGGAGCAGAGCGTCTCCATGTGATGAGATTGTCCTCAGAGCTGATTTACATTGGAAACCACTTGTTTTCTCACCCACTACTACTTTAAGACTCCTTAAATCAAGGAAGGTAATTAAAGTGCGGTTTGCATTGTGGTGATTACTCTCAGAGTGACGTATTGCACAAACTGTACTGTACTGTAAGTAAATTATTTAATAAGCAATCAGTTGATTGCATGTTTGTATATTAGAACATTTGTTTATTTAGAATATGTTTTACAAAAGGAGCTGTGCAGTATGTGCTAGCAACAACAAAGGAGTACAAAACAGCCAACATCATTAAAGTAACAATTACAGTACAGCATATGGAAAATGCATTCATTAGTCATAGTGATTACAGTAAGTGCAGCAGGTCAATCAAATCAACTTGAGATATTCTGAAGTGTATTTTTTTCTATACGTGGTTAACTGGATAGCAATCATCAAGAGCTGAATCACTATAGTATACATACTAATTACTTGTTGCTATAGTACTTTTCCAAGTGTGTACAGATCTCTGTGGAAACCTCAGTCTCCATTTAACCAAACAACTGATGTCTGTTGGGTCTCCTGCTAATTCCAGCTTGATAATACATTAATTACTGCACAACAGTCCATTTGAAGATTTAGCTGTGGGCTATGCTGCGGACATTTGTGTAAAGTGGTCATACGACATAGATTTCTAAGCAAACACTGTCGTTTGTCCCTCTGACATGTTTACATGTGTTACAAATGACATCAACGTGATCTAGATAGCGGTCCAAATCAAACAATGCCCATCACAGTATTTCTGATTGCTTAATAACGTCAAACAAAGGGGCATAACATTAATGAAGAGTGGATTCTGATCTTGGTCACATTTTGAAACTGACATACAACAGTTGCCGGCTGTTGTATTTCTAATGAGGTCAATAGTTAGTATATATTGCCATTATATAAAATGGACTGAAAACAGCCTCTAATGTCTATTCTCTTTAATGGCAGTGTTCATCAATACCACAGTTATCAGAGTCAACACTAACCAAAGCACTGCCCATACAGGATATACGCTACATTTCACAGAGCCAGTATTGTTCTAAAGTACAGGTCTCGTCATTCCATTCGCCTGCCCCTGACGAGCGGTGCCAGAACTCCACACAGTCCTGCTCCTTCCCTTTAAAGCTGTTGGGCTGGCCTGGACCCCAGAACCTGCAAGAGAGACCGCCACAAAGACAAATCATGATGCCCTGTCATTTACTGAAAGAAGTCAACATGGCCGAGTTTTAGTTTGTATATAATTAGATGTGTGTGGACTTTCTTACGATTGGGTCATTGGCGATCCGTCCACCCATTTCCACTCGCCCTCTACTCCGTCATCACTCAATCCAATCCAGACTTCTTTGTCATCTCCAAACAAGCCATTGACGAAGTCCTACGTGGGAACGACATCAGTCACACAGTTATGCGGCAGCCAAGAGCCAACTGAGACATAAAACAAATGTCTGTCTCTTATTCCACTCCGTTCCATAGGTGGTGGTGGTATGTTCTTATTTTGGAGTCCAGTCAGCAAAACACTAATGGTCCATTAATCCTACATGAATTATTATAAATAGTGGAACAGTTGAATACATGTTGAATACCTTCACATGTACAGTATTTGGGGACTTTTGGGTATTTGGGATATACAATATGTCTACAGTATATTACTATTAATGGAATGTGGACGACTGTTCCCTTTATCTCCGTCAGATATTTTTTGGTGGAAAAGACAGTTTTTTTTCCTTTTGAAAGTGTAGTTTTTGGTAGTTTCTCCTTAACATGAGGGTTTAAGATTTGGGTAAAAAGAATTTTAATCCTAGTGATGTTTTCACTTGTGTGTTTGATCTAAATTGTACTGACTGTAATTAACTTTGTTCTAAACTGTCTCATTTATGATTAAATCTGAGACACCTTTAGAGTTTATATGACATCTGAAGGCTACCACAGGTGAGGCGAACTGACTTCATACAGATAAAACTGTATCCGTTGGTTGAAGATTAAGTGTCAAAACGCACCATTTCCTTTTTGCTTTTGATGATTGCCAGGTAGGCTCCTTTGCTTTGACAGTAGTCTCTGCTGCTCTTCCAGTTTTTCTTTCCAGTAGAAATGTAATAGCAGCTGTTCTCAAACTTCACCCAGCCAGTGGAACACTTCTTATCTGCACACGTGAGGTATGGATTCAGCAGTAATCAAGCAGAGACACACGTGTACAAACGCTGAGATGACAGACATTGTTAAAGTCATTGACGTGTTATTCATCAGATTTACTGGAGATTTCACAAGTTTCCAATGTGACATGGAGGTCTCATGCAGTTTTCCATTGTGAGCTCACACTACACAGTTCTTTCTATACGTACCTTGCATGGTCTGGTTCAGTTGGTCAACTAGCCCCTGAAGGCCATCTCTCTCACCCGTCAGGTTGCCGACCTTCACCCTCAGTAGCTCTCTCTCGGCAGTCACGTTATTGAAGTTGCTTTCAAGCTCTTTCTTCTCCTGAACCAGCGACGCGTAATTAGCCCGCAGTATGTCTGCTGCTTTTTTAAGGGAATTGAAATTTTCCTGAAGAGTGTCCATTTTTGCAGTTAGGTTTTGATGACTGTTTTCCAGTTTGTCCTTTTCACTGGTAGATGTGCTGTATCTGTCCTGTAAATGTTCTATGTCTTTAACCAGGTCATTGTAACTCATCAGCAGTTTCTCTTTAGCTCTGGTGACATTATTGAATTTGTTGTGGAAGTTGTCCCTCTCCCTGGTCAACACGCCCTGACTGCTCTCTAACTCGTCTTTACGTTTGACCACTCTGTCATATTGTTTCTGTAACAAGTCTTTGGCTGCAGCCAAGACATTGTAATTGGTGTCTGAACGGCTTTTATTGGCTCTCAGCTGTTGGATGCCTTTGGTCAGGTCATCGTTTTTTTCCCGGAGCTGGCTTTCGCCGAGCTTTGCTTTGGCCAGGTCATTGGTGAGCAATTTGTAATTTGCCTGAATTTGGTCCATCACTTTAGATAGGTCCTTATTTTTTTGCTCAGCTTGATTTACTTTGGCTTCAAGCGTACGCTTGTCTTTCTGCACTGACTTCAGGCTGTCCTGCAGGTTCTCTTTCTCGTTGACCACTGCTTTTACATTGTCCTGATGTACTTGTGCCACTTTCTGACCTGCCAGAGAGGAGAGATTGCATGTCGATGATCAATAAATCCACCAACACATTTTGGCTACTTTGTAAAACAGAAGAAAGAGTTGAACTCACTGTGGATGCTCTGACCTATGACCCCCGCCAACAGAAGAACACAGAGGAGCCCGAGGCAAACTGTGGCAACCCTGTAAGGACGGTTCCTCCACGCAAACGCTGAGTGAGCGAGGCAAACCAAGCCAAAACAGAAACTTGAATTTCATGAAGTGATCTAGGGAACTTGTGGTTTTGTGCTTTATCTGGATTCAGTGTGACTGGGATTGCAAACAGCTCTGCAGAAAAGAAACTTTCTGCCCAATAAAATAGTTGTAAGTTTTTTTTATTTTAATTTGGAAAATATCATTATTATTGTTTATAATTGATTTATAAACAACATATTACAACTAATAACAGATATAGTTTGAGGTGGGTGGATTCATCTTTTCTTGTCTCAATTTTTTACATCGAATGATTCAGAAATCTTTGAAAGTGAAGACGAATGGTGAATTCTTTAAGTTTAATATCTAAAAAATCAAGACACTTCCAATTCCAGGATGAAGTGTTAAGCGTCTCCAGATACTTAATATATAAATGATTTTGACATATTTTTAGCGAACTACGACTTGAATTCCAATTTTCATGCTCCAGTATGCTGCTCACTAGTGACCCCCTGGGGGAAATAATACTTGGAGTAAAATCCCCTTTTTATTATGATTCCAATTGAATGGCAGGTTTGAACAGATTTCAAAATTGCAAAAAAAATACAATGAAATATTGGTGATGTTCATTCTCTCATCATCTTAATAATCACAATGCTCTTATGTCATTACCTAAATTGTGGAGGCTGCTGCTGCTGCCATCCCCGAAAAGCCTGTTATATCCAATTTTACTTTCTTCAATCTCCAAGTTTGACCCAGTAGAAGCATGGTACTCCATAGTCATCTCTGCACTAGAGTCTTACCAGAAAGAAAGAAATTACATTATTGACATTAGATTCTGATTTAGCTCAGTCTTCAGTATAGAGTCTATAAAAGCAGCCACTATTTATTTAATGTTACATTTATGTCTTAATTCTATAAAAGTGTGAAAGTCAATATTATTAAATTCCACCACTGTCAGAGAAACAAATAAACCTTACCTGAGTTTGAGAGCTGATAATATAGTCAAACACTTATAAAGTGGAGAAAAGAATGAAAGCAGTATCAGCAACTAAAACCAAAGCTTCTGTCGTCAGGTTACTTCAACCTGCACTTAGTAAATCTGCATGTGGCTCCCTGTGCACTTGAGGGGCTGATCAAAGGGTGGAGCCAAAACAACTCATTGATTATTATTGACAATGACATACCTGCTTCCTCTGTTTGATTAGTTTTCATCACATTTGCATTGGAACAAACACTGGACAGTGTTGAGGCCACAGTGGCACTAATGTAAAGGGGAAAACATTCTTTGAGATAATGAGAAATAAAGGAATGACACTCAGTTGTGATGACAGCTTGACTCAGCAGCAGCAGAACCTTTTGGCCAATTTCACAACATGAAGCCCTTTTGAGGAAGAACAGATTTCAGTTAACACAAATATGCTACATGTGCAGTTTTCATCGCAGACTCATGGATTTCTCGGAGTGTCACTGCAACTTCCTGTGACACATAATATATATATTTTTCCTTTTAGTAACACAAACACGTAAATCATCATTTTCATTCAAATGTACATGAAAATAGGTTTTATGTAATCTAATGTTTTCTTTTAAGAAACAGAATCTTCAAATCAAACTTTATTTAAAATGTTCCTAATGCTAAGTACATGAGTGTGACCACACCTGCGAGCTCCTCAGCCACGCCACGGCGTTTCCTGTGGTTTTGCCAGGCCGTCACTCTGCACAGTGAAATCATTAGAATCTGTCGATTGACCCATTGCTCATCATTTCTCATTTCTAATTATCATAATGTGCACTGTGATTCTTAATTAAGTAACTCTTCTTTTGGCCACATACGTTCTACATATATGCTGCATTTCTATTGTGGTGGAAATTCAGTTCGAGATGTGAAATGAAGAGTTTCTCAGACCAGAGTTGTCTTATGGGTCATTTAATAGAGCTCTGCAGAGAATCACCTCCAACACATGTGCTTAGAGTGTCACAGCCCAAGTAGCCACAGGGCAGGGGGAGACCTGACAGATCACATCTGTTCAGCATCTTGCAACACCAGTCAGACATTTGCCAGTCTCCTCAATCCCGCCCATGATCACTAATGAGACATAGGAAAGAGTTTTCCATTCCATTACACTTTAAATTCATCAACTCTGCTTTCTACATTCCATCAACACACAGCTGAACTGACTCATAGATATTTATCTTTGATTTACTCATAGCTGTATGGACACTAACAGATTAGAAGGTATTTACATTAAAGCATGTTAATGGACTTCTTTATAAAATACAAACTGCACTGTAAAAAGACAGAGGATGACTGTCCTCCCACTGCTGACAAGCAACAAGTCTTAGTTTCCACGAGTTCGACATAAGGGGAAGTGAGGAGTCCTGACAGAGCTGCTCCACTTCGTCCATGTTCTCATCTCATCCGTACTGATCTGAAAAAGAGCTGCACACAGACGACTGTCTACACACCATCAAATGAGCTGCACTGCTGTTTGCGCGGAGATTTATAAAAGACGACGGCAACTTTCAACTTTAAATGAGCCATTTTACTCACCGTTACCAAACCACAGGAGAAAATGGAGGAAACCAAAGGTTATCCAAACATGGTTTGCATTGCGGTGACTGCTCACTGCAATTACTCGCAATGTATAGTCATGTGACCATTGCACTCCCTCCGAGACGGGAAGTGTGAGAATGTCCCTCTCTATACATTATAGCTTGCTGACCCCTGGTCAAAACAATGCTAGCATTTAGAAGGTTTGGAAGTCTAATGTGAGGAAACACAGGATGTAGTTATCACTGAACTTGAACTTGATTTTGTGCAAACAACATACAAGAGACAATAACTGCACAATCCTATGGTAATTATGGATCATTTATGCATAAAGAGGGGCACTTATTCAAAACCACCAAAGGTACATTTTATTATATATACATATTACGCACCTGTCAGCGTGAGGCTTGTTAACTTTCTTTATCTTGTAACTTGTATAATGACAAAAAAGACACTTGATTATTGAATTCCCACAAATCATAACATCTTTATTTCCTGGTTTTTGTTTGAACCACAGCATTTTCTTCCTCCCATCCCATATCACATTTATTTGACTGCCTCGAACACCACAAACACCTCCTATTCCACTGCATTGCATTACAAATTTGCACTTATGGTCACACTGCTCTTCGTAATATCCCGGGGCAGAAACCAGTAGCTCACGCAGAAGATACCACTCTACCATATTTGCACCTCAGCATTTTTTACAAAAAATATTTTAAGTAGATCACCCACAAAACGCCCACCACCCAAACTTGCAATCTGTTATAATGCACACACGATTTTGCACTCTTTATCTGGGACCTCAGTGGATCAGGCCCCTAATAACATGCAGCTACAACTGTAACAAAGCTCCCCAGGGGTTCGGGTGGCTGATGTGAGCACTGGCAGTGTTTGTTGATCAAACACTACATAGACCTTGACAGGCCAAATGCTTGAAGAGAAGAGCAATGCTGTTGTTTCCCTGGGTTTTCTTTCTGTGCAGTCACACACGCTTGTCGTTTTGCATTTCCAGGCTGTAGTAGTGATGGCGGACTTTGTAGAAAATCCTTTCCATTAGAGACAAACTCGCTCCGGGTGTGACGCACCCATTTATGACCTCCACACAGCGGAAGCCCAGACTCTGGTAGAGGCGGTGGGCAGCTGGTTTGTACGCGGTGGTCCCCAGCACAACAGTAGAGTAGCCGTGAGCAGCAGCAAAGTCCAGAACTTTCAGACCCAACACAAACCCAACCCCTTGCCTCCAAAACCTCCGGTCAACATACATCCTCTGCAGCTTGACAGCACGCCTTGACCTCTGCTGGCCCACTGCTGCTACCAGACCCATCACTTTGCCTTCCAGCACTGCAACCCACAGACAGGATTCTGGACACAGTGTGAAACATGATGGATACAGGATTTAAAAGAAACAGGACGGCAGAAATCTTACAGATTGTATTCATATCTGTCTGTTCAGCCAGACAAAGAACTTTCTCAAACAACTGTCCTGTTAGGCACCAGTCAGACCAGTCAGTCACATTTGCCAGTCATGTGAAGCTTTTCTTGTCTCGACATACAATCAAAAATTTTCCATTACACGAGTCATAAGGAATAGGATAGAGTCTGGTGTAATAGGTGATGAAATGAAATGAAAGGATGAAGTAAATAATTATACCTGGGGATTTCCTGTAAAACCTTTCAATGTCACCCATGTCGCCACACATGGCCTGTTCCAGGTAACCATAAATCACACGCCTGCTGTAGAAGTAACGACAACCCAGCACAATGACTGGGAGGAGCACTATCACTGTCCAACACATGGTGACGATAAAGCAAACAACTGGGGAGGAGAAGGAAGGAGAGAGATACAGAGGTGAACGTGAAAACAATCCAGTGAGCCAAGCACAGACAAGATGAGGCCAATGGCACATTTCAACTTGTGAATGCCTGTAATAATCTGTAATACTGCATCTTCAACAGCAAAACATATAGTTCTTATGTTATTGCCACATGGCCATGGGCAGGCTGTTCAGAGCTGGTGTATTTTACTGCAAAATACTGACTTTTAAACTTCAGAGGTAATTGTCATTTTCCTTATTTCAAGGTCTAAATGTTTTCCCTTGAAGTGAAAAGAAAGCCAGATTTGAGGGGTTATTGATTTATTTTTGCATTTACTGGGATTAACCTCATTATTTTTAAACCAGTGCTCTTGAAGTGTATTGAAGTGTAAAATGACAATGGGACAGACTGACAGTTTTTAAAACATCGTAAAGAGCGAAAGTCATTTTCTGCACTGGCAATCAAAACTGCTTGAGTCTTTTTTTTTCAGTGCAATTGCACCCATCCACACAGATTCACACAGTAGCTGCACAACCTTCAAAGGAGACTGGGATCGAACTGCTGCCCCTGTTATCACCTAGCACTATTTCCAAGCCGCAGAAGCAATCACAGAGACAACAAAGATACCTGTCATAGCAGCATAGAGCAGGAGGCTCTCAGGGTTAGGCCCCTGAATGCAGTGTCTGGTATCATCTCCATCAGCCCCTCATAAAAGATGCGCTGCACCTCCTCTTTGTCCTCTGGCCTAAACTCACGCACAACTATTCTGTGACTTCCATTCAGATGTACTTTTCTACATAAGTTCCTCTTCATATTAGATGTTTTTTGCTCCATGTCAAACAGGAGAAATGTGGAACGCAGTGAGAGCCCTACGTGCTTTGTTAAGTAACTACCGGTATCTGTTTTGTTGGGGGAGTGTTTTGCTTCATTTTGGCCAATGAGCTTTCTTTCACACCCATTTGTCTGACTACACCCACTTTAAATAAACCAAATTAGATGAAGTGGCAGAGTGCCAAAGCATGTTAGAGTGAAGTTACATTTCAAAGATCTAAGATTCAAAGTTTTTATTGTCATTATATACAAAGAACGTCTGTCGTCCAGTCTGAATGCCTTCTACTCAAAAATATAAATACAATACAATTAGAAATATAAACTCTGATTTCGAAATACAACAGAAGAGAATGTGCAAAATATGAGAAACATACTCTGAATTGAAATATAACAAGTGTGCAGAATATGACATGAATTGATAATATTATATGCAAAATATTAAAAGTATTAAAAGTACCCTGGAATATAACAAATGTGCTTATAAAAGTGTGCAAAATATGAAACATATCTGTACATGTAATTTGCAGATAATGAGGTGGTTATAGTGGTCAGTGGTTCAACATTCTGATGGTGGATGGAAAGAAAGAGTTTTTGAGACGGGTGGTTTTGCTTTTAACTGTTCTCTTCCTCCGGCCTGAGGGAAGAAGTGCAAACAGTCCATGTTGGGGGTGGGTGGGGTCCCTGAGGATGGAGGCAGCTGTTCTGCAGAGAAGGCAACTTCTGAATTTCTCCACAGTCTTTAGACCAGAAGTTGTAACATACAGTGCAACTTCAGGGAGATTTTTTAAACTTGTATTTCAATCCATGTCTTACAGCAGCTTTACTTGTGTTTTTCTCAGTATGCGGTAATGTAAAAGATTAAAAGAATATTTATTTTAAATAATGGTTGTGGCAAAAGTAAATGGTGGCGATGAGGAGTGAACCAGTATACCATCCACAGAACAGAAGAGAGATTTGAATGGATAAGAATAAGAAAGAAATAAACAAACACCAACTGTTTCTGTGTTGGCTTAAGCTCCATGAGCGCTACAAACAGGATTTAACTGTTTCACTGTGATTTTATCATCATTTCCATCGAATGAAAAATAGACGAGGACGATGACGGCAGAAGGCTAGGGGCTTGGCGGGGGCAGGGAAACTGGCGGACAGTGACTCATTTCTAGTCCACAAACTCTCTGAGGGTCTGCTGAGATCAATCCGTCCCTCAGACAAGACCGAACACGCCAAATGTGGCATGAGGTTGGATTCTATATTTAACCCAAATGACGCCTTTTGATTGAGAGAAAAAAAAATGCAGAGGATATAAAAATATATCCAGGGAGAGCAGCTCATTCATTCAGGCTGAAAACATGTGCACTTCATACAAATGTTGAATAGCATTCTGCTCTGTAGACCGCCGATATTCAGGTGAGGCTGAATATCATCTGAATATCATCAGTTTTTTTCTCCACAGTGAATTGGGCTTCTCTTTCTAATGTTTAATGTTTTTGACCTCACTGTGACAGCTGCCATGGGATAATGTATGTGATAAAATAGCACAGCACCAATGGAATAGAATTGAAATAAAATGACTGTATGTATGTTTGAGGGAATATCACAGAAATACAAAAAAAAGCCTTGACGGAATCTTCCTGAATGCAATTTTGTTATGAGGCACAAAAAGCTGAATAACTTAAAACTGTCAGAATGACTGACGGTTTATGAGAACCAGGAGTCTTTGGAGCCAGCTATGTGAGAGAGAAACAGATTGTGCTCATGTTCAATAACCAGTGATCGTCATTTATAAAAGTGTGAAAGTCAAACAATACAACTGGAGCATGACAGAAATGCATAGTGCCTGATCGAACTTCCAAACAATAATCTAAACAGAGGCTTTCATCCCCAGTGATCTGGGAGGCAGTGATCTCTGCAGCTGCTTGAAAACGTCTGTCATTGATGCCAATGTCTTTGCTCTCACTGGAAAGGAGAAGAGAAGTGGATGGATGGGAGCCAGAAATGCAAGTCTTCTCTCACTCACGCCGTAGGGAAACAACTGGCCTTGATATTTCTTTGTTAGGGTCGAAACCCTGGGAGACCAAGGCTGTTCCGTTTGTACTGAGTGGGCTGCACTGTGAAGGCCTCTGACTGCGCTGGAACCACAAATACGCCTGCGTTCCACTGCAAAGGATAAGACATAAAATGAGATCAAACAGGTTGAAGAGCGGACTTACCACTGGGAAATTTGACTATGTAATGAGTTACCCTCAACCCAGCTGATCAAATATTTCACTTTCTGATCAGTTAACAATACACGTCAAAGTCAACTGTATTGTGAATTCTGCCATATGTACAGGACATAGATGGAAATACTGAAATATTTATAGTCTGGCAGCAAGAATTCACAACCCACGTGAGGAGTGGTGCCTCGACTTTATGGTTCTTCATTAAATATGCTGAAGACGACCATGCTAAACAACGACCGAAGCTTTAGGGGTCTGTGTGGATGTTGAAGTCCTGTGTTTTCCACAGTGGAATTCTTCCTGCACCCAGACTCCTCCTCTGGTGTTGCACACACGTCTCACTTGGACAGTCATTGGACTGTAACCACGTATGAGAACTGCAAACTGTGGATGATCAGAATGGATAGTCATTCGAAAGCATTTCTAGTCATTTCCCAGTCATACACATTATCATTAACATGATGAGGAAAGAGGAGTTCAACAGCATTACTAGTACATCTGATACTTGTGTGATGTGGTCATCACTGCTAGAACAGGACAGGATGTGCATGAGGATAACACAGAGAGAATGAGGTGGGAGGAAAAAGCTTCATCTTGTGCTGCAGGATTAAAGTCAGTGAGACGATTAAAAGAAAACAGGTAAAACTGGTAAGACTCCACGTGAGTCTGAGATATATGCACCGGAAGACGAGGGTGGCGATCTGTGATTCTTGGCCTCTGGCAGTTAGTAACATTAGCCAAAAGAATTAGGTGTAGGACAAACCAGTGCTGCCTCCAGATCATTAAACACACATATATGCAGAGTTCGTTTCCAAACTACTGCTAATCCGCTCTGGCAGGAACTATTGAATTATTTATCCCACAGAATTTCTTAAATGGAATTATCTGTCCGTGTCAGGTATCATATGAGATCCAGAGTTCTTGTTGTCCTGGTTTATCCGGAGGTTTTCTCAGGTTAGCTTGGATTGATGATATTTTAAAGGCCTTGAAAAACTAACTAGAGCCAAACCATATGATATTTATGTCACCATGGCCACTGTGTCCCAGTGTGACTATAACAGCGTAACTCAACATAGCGCCATGCTGTCAAGGGAGGGAGCACAAGAATGACACCGAACATATCTTTTAGGCCGTGGTGTGGGATACTGGCTGCTGCACTTTGGCTCTGGATGGGGGTAATATAAATAATTAATAATTATTTATTAATTATTTGGTTTGTTAATCCTGACTTCAGTTGATGGTTAAGGGCAGAGCAGGCATATTATGATGATATTGTTTGTAAAGGCTAAATGAATAGAATTTGATTGAGTTCCCTTCATTTGCTTCTGTATGTTTACATTTGTTTTTTTTTGTTAACTCACTTCATGACTAGTGGACTAGTGGGGTTAGGTAAGATAAGGCAAAGATATAATTCAGTGAGCTGTGAGCAGAGGCACAGACATATATCCACCTTGTAAAAAAACATTATGCATCACCGCTGTTGCACACTGACCTTAAATTACAGCCGGGTGTTTAAATATTAATAAAAACAGCTTTAATTGATATTTCCCTTTTCAAAAGACTCAAGGACACTCAGCATGTCCATGGGACAAAGAGAAAAGAAAGTAATCAGCACTAAAGGCACTTGTTTTGAAGCTGTCATAGCGTTGTGGATTTTGGCAGGGAGGGGGTCCCAGAGGATGGGGGCTGTTTGGGAGCTGCAGTGTCTCAGTCTTTATCTTCACACTTGAAGTGACAACCTGACAGCTGATGTCAGGATCCACCTGAGACATCTACGTGAGGGTGTCCATCTGTTCGTCTGCAAATTATGATGCTATGCCTTTGCATATTTGTGTGTTTAGGGATCAGCTGCGTGCGTGTGCCCCCTCCATTACATAAAGATTTCTTTCTATACACGACATACTTCACAGCTGATTTCATGACGCATTCAGCACCTCAGAAAAGCTCAGATCTTATTTAGCAACCTAGTGTGTCTGTGCCACTTACGCACATGTAAATATCTCGTGTTTGTTTATGTAGGCATGTGTTCACGTGCGTGTCTGTTTAGGGGTATGTAATGTGCCTGCATCCTACTTGTACTTGAGTCTGTGGGGAGCGTCTGTCCCCCAGTGGGCCTCTCTCTAGGCGTGCAAGCACCAGCAATGGCACACTCTGCCAATGAGAGTGTGTTTGCACGTGTGTGCGTGTACACTTAAGCCCTCCGAATGTTCACGGCTGTAAGCAGATCCAAGAACATGAGTCAACAATCACACCTCTTTCTGTCTCCCTCTCTTTCACACAAATTCTTTGTTTCGATCGATCGACAAACACACGGTGTTGTTTTCAGTCCCGTATTGGCGTCAGTGGCTTTTCACCTTTTCCAGTCTTTTTTTCTTAACCCCTCAAACACCGGAAAGTCACTAACTGTGTGCACTGAGGATATTTTCTATAAGGTCTGAACATGCATGTAACATCACACACACCCTGCCCTTATATACGTAAGTGTCCATATGCTTTTGAATAAATATTCTTTCATCTATGCGTTCTTTGCATTTAATAGCTTGTTAGCCCTGCATGTATGTGGAACAAACACATCAAACCAAGCACAGCGTCTCACGCACTGGAGCAGACTCAGCCTGTTCCTCCTCTCAAGTCTTTGAAATGGAAAATTTGCTGCAAAGAGACGAAAAAAACATGTGCACAGAAGGCATTTATTAAAACCATGAATCAAAGGTGTAAAAAGAGAAAATGTTTTGAAAAAAACAACAAATCTGGGTTTAGAAACAAGTCAGTCCCAAAGCAGTTGGAAGAGAGGAGCAGATGAGTGATACATTTCTTCTCGACTTTATGAATGAGTGAGAGAAAAATCCATGAATCAGAGGAGCCTGTCACCGGATAGAAGAGGGAACATGTGAAAAGCAAGCAGGCAGAGACCTGAGAGAGATGTTATATTGGAGTCTGAGAAGGAACATGGCTCCTGAACACTTGAAAAGGTGAACAACATGCAAATGAATGAGAATGTGAGAAATGTGTTTGTGCTAGGAGAGAAAGAGAGCGAGAGAGCGATGGCGGCCCAGCAGGGGGAGACAAGTTGTGACAAAGTAGTGACGCACTTGCTCTCCAACCTCCTCCCCATCCTCGTGCCTTGCCCCCTCCTGTGAATCAACTGGGAGTCATTATTATTCATCTATTCAACATGCTCCAGAGCTTCTGCAGACATGCTCACGTCCCACCTCCCCACCTCGCTCACACTGATACCCATTGTGTCTGATGGTTGAGTGACATGGATGTTGGCCAGTCAGTCCCACGCAATTCAGAAGTATCCTGCACAGAAGGTGCGTCACGGAATTTTTCTGCCCTACAATAGCTTGGAGACCAATAGTGAAGGACGAGCTGTGTGATGCACTTGCTTCATCCTTATATAGACAAGACAAGCTGTGATCCCACAGAGTGCGCTCCGTGCCAGAGCGGGATTTCGTTCACTGGTGTGTGTGTGTGTGTGTGTGTGTGTGTGTGTGTGTGTGTCTATGTGTCTATCTATGACTTTTGCATGTAATTGCTCTCGCTTGGTTTTCTGAGTCCAGTACTGGAAACGAGTGTGGAATTGTAAATTCTGCATTATTTAATGTGGAAATGTCCCTTTATCCATCAAATGATGGCGTTTGTATATTTTCCTCAAGATGCAAAGGTCCCATAATGACAAAGTCAAACACATCTTATTGACAGTTAAACATCCATATTGTTGTAGAATAACATTTTTATTATTGTTATTAATTTCATTTTTATACAATTATATAATAATCATGCCCTCTCATAATTATGTTATTTTTAGCTGATGGCAGCTGCTTGGTCAGTGGCTCTGTGACATTCCTAATTTGTCATTTAAAGTCCTGTTGTGTTTAGTTGTGAAGTCATCACTGGGGTCTTAGTTTCCTCTCTGACTGAAGCTACAACCACATTACAACCACATTACCTTTACTTAATCATGTCTGAGCCATCACATTTAGCACAAGTGGACTCCAGTCTCAGATGGAAAAACATCTTGAACATCGCCAAGATGAATCAGAGGCAGCTGAGCCAGTCCTCAAGTCTCAGTGAAGGGTCTGTATTCTGTCAGTGTGATGTTTCACTTTCCTTCTTTATAACATTATGCTTACGAAGTATTTGCTTTAGCCTTGTGGCTGATTAAGTGTGAATCAGCAGGAGAGTATCAGACTGAATGGAAACTGAGCACCTGCCCTATAAATCAGTTTCTCTTTACTTCAAGGATAATAATCTCATATGTACGAGATGTTGCACTTCACGTGTCTGAATACCTTCACGAGTAGTTGTTTTCACTTGTTTGATGATGATCTGTTGACATGGTGAAAGAGAAGGTGTTGTTTACAACACGTGAGATGCTGATGAATAGTGATGAGGGTTCATGTCTCTGTCCTCCATCTCTCCCAGCAGTTCATAGTTAAAGGAGTTGGACAACTGCCTGGAGGACTTACACAATTGTGACTGTGTCCACATGTATGTGTGGGCAGGTGTGTGTGTGGTTTCACAGGACGGGAGCCAAGACATAGAATGAGACACCCACTCACACAAAAAACTGTTTTGTTAAAACAAGTATGAATTTATATCTTTATGCTGCATCTTCTACAGTAAAAATACATAACAAATAAGACAGTTTGTATATATAATCAATATTTCTTTGTATTATACAAAACACTGAACATGCACGGTGACAGACTTTACAGGGAATCTGAGGGGAAATGGTATAACTGGCACTTTGGTCGTCTGACAGTGACCTCACTGTCATGGCCACTGAAGAGCACCCAGGCTCAGTTTGACCTCCTCCACAACACTGTGCAAAGACACTGAACGGCAGAATGACACTGAACATTTCCCAGAGTCCACTGGTCTTCATCAAATAGCAAAAGAATTGTGACTAAGGTCGTTTTCAGTCAGAAGGAGAAAATTATCTTATCTCATCATCTCTCAAAGCTACATGGCTTTGCAATAGGGTGTGTGTGTGTGTGTGTGTGCGTGCACTTGCATCACTCAAATCCCTCCCACACTTTCACTCCTACTATATCTCAGTCTTGCCCTTGTAACTCTCTCCCTCCATCATTTCTGTCCTTGAGCGATGGATAAAGCTTTAGAAAAAAAAAAAAAACAAGATAAAAAAAGAAATTCATTTTGTTTCATTCAAGGCGACCTGGAAACATGTTTTGCACACAGAGGGAGAAATAAACACACGTGAAGAAGGACCAGCGGATGCCTATATTTGGTAACTTCCTCATTATCCCTCCGCTGCTCGCTCTGAACACTTCTCCTTCTCCCTGCAGCCTCAGCACTAACGTTTCCCTGCAGCCAGGACTTTCAAGTCCACATCGCTTCCCATCCTCTCAGTGTCAGTCCTCCTGCAGACTCCTTCACTGCTCTCTTGGTGTATTTACAAATCTGCCAATTTACACCTCGTCCGTCCATCTGGCTTCTCGGAGCAGTGACTCAAGCTTACTGACGTCTTTGCCTTTTGCAGCGTTGCCAGCTTAGGAACCCATTCACTCTCGTTATCCGTGTGCACACACAGATGCCCGTCACAGCCAGAGCCGATCTGAGTGGCCCTGTCTGTGACTTGAGGGTCCATGTGGCCCGTCCTTTGAGCTGGTTTGCTCACTGATTATTCACCCAGCTACAATCTGCTCCTTTCACTTCTTTTGCCCTCTAGAAGCTTTTCATTTCAGAAAAGAAAAAGACCCGAGGATATAAATATATTCACAACTACACCCTCCGCTGCAAAGAAAACCATAAAAGAGCGTGATTCGGGAAATATTCAGTAAATCATTTTATCTCTTCATCTGCATCAGATCAAACAATCATTTACACATCATAGCAATATGTCACAAAAAGACATTCAAAGACCTAAATCTTAAGCTTCCTGATAGGAAGCATTCACCTGTGGTAGTCTTGAGACCATATTTACAGAAGATGGTGGGATGTGTGATGGGTGGATTTACTAACTATGAAGGGATTTATTACTTTTCTCCTGGAGGCTGCTGTTTTGATGGCCAGCCCTGTCCTTCTTGCTGTCTCCGTGTCTTCCCTTATTGCTCTTGCTCTTGCTCTTCTTCCCCCTGCTGCTGTTTCCCTTGCATCTTCTCCGTCTCTCTCTCTCTCTCTCTCTCTCTCTCTCTCTCTCTCTCTCTCTCTCCCTCTCCCTCTCCCTCTCTCCCTACTCTCTGGCCCACTGTACATCATGCTTTACCCTGTAGGAGCGCAAGCCTTCACAGTTTTCATTGGTAAAGATGAGAAGGGGTAATGCTGGACCACAGATCAAAGCACTCACAGCACACATATCTATGTACATGACACTTTAAGTGGTTACAGTATTGTCATTACTGTGCACTGACTCTAACAGTAATTGTAGTAATTCTCAGCAGCCAGGAAACTGGATGCTACCGATAGCACTGGTAGTTTTAACTAAATTGAGATGACAAAATCCACAACATCATTCACAACTGCCTATAAATTGTGTCGATATTAGAGCAGGAGTCAGCCCTCGTAGCCCTGATAGCAGGGAATGGTGATGTCATACAGGTGAGACACAGAAAGTCACACCTGTAGAGTATTGTAGATATATATATATATATATATTACCTTAGCTCAAGAACTCTTAGCAGCCCTGAAATGTGTTAAGCCCTGTAGGTGGTAGATTCAGAATCCCCCCCCAATCTCCCTCACTGTGCCTTGAGAATTGGCTCACAGCATATCGGGCAAAGGGGGTGTTGAAAGTCTAACTGGGGTCCTCCGAGCCTTTAAAACAGGCTGGAATGCACGGGGAGGTGGTGCCAAGAGTCTCATTCAACCGAATAGCAGGTGGAGGTTGAGGCAGAGGCTGAAAACAGAGAGGGCCAGTAAGGAGAAGAGTGAGGGCGAGGAGGATGAGGGAGAGGAGGAAGATGGAGGCAGGTCAAACTCTGGACATTCAAGCTCGAAGCACCGCACAGTGACACCTGAGTCCTCGTTGCCGTAGTTTGCCCAGTACTCTTCTGGGTCAAGCTTGGGCAGCGCCAGCTCTTCCTCCCCCAGCTCATACTTGACCACCGAGGTGGTTGTGGACGGGCCTTTCCCATACAAACCAGCCTTGACGGTCTCGGAGGCTTTCTCAAAGACGCCTTTTGTGGAGGACTGGGGCTTATTTTTGTGGAACCACCAGCGGGTCTTGGTGCTGAAGGTGGTGGTGGTAGAGCCGGCGATGGAGCCAGGGTCGGGCAGGGGGCAGAGGGCGAAGTCCATCTCACGAAGGAAGCGGAGGTCCTGGCCACGGCGGCTGGAGGGGGACGCGCAGATCACCTCAGATGAAGAGACGCGGGCCTCGCGGAACCACTCCCACAGGGCGCGGGCCTCGCAGCCACAGGACCAGGGATTGGCATTCAGGCGGAGGAACTCGATGCCCTGGGTGTCCCTCAGGGCCTGGCTGGGCATCTCTGCCATGGTGTTGTTGAAGAGGAAGAGCATGGTCAGGCGTCCGAGGTCGCGGAAGGCGCGGCGGTTCACCTGCCTGATGCGGTTGTCGTGGAGGAGAAGCCGGTCGAGGTTGACCAGGCCACGGAACACGTTCTCTGAGAGGGTACGGATTCGGTTGCCATGCAGGAAAAGCTGGCTCAGGTTGATGAGGTCAGAGAAGATGTCGTCCTGCAGGAAGTGGATGTTGTTCTCCTGTAGAGGAATAGTTACAGAAGAAGAGATGTTGAATGTGAGAAGATCAGGTGCTGGGATCTGTCACGAGTGTGAAGTGTGTGATGCTGTTTGTATGAACGCGTGTGGGTGGCTGCATCCAACCCTGTGCCAGTGTTGTGCTTTCGTTTACACGCCGTCCAGCGCCCCTACCTGCAGATAGAGGAAGTGCAGGCTGTACAGCTTGTGGAAGATGTCATGGGGCAGGGCGGTGAGGCGGCAGCGGTGCATGTGGAGGCTCTGGAGCTTCTCTAGTCCGCGGAAGGCTCCCCCCTCCAGCCTGTGGAGGTTCGGGTTGTCCCCCAGGTCCAACTCCTCCAAGTCCCGCAGCTCACTGAAGGCCCCTGCCTCGATCCATGTGATGTTGTTCGCAAACAGCCACAGAACCTGAGAACGCAGAGATGCAAAGGGGATTATTAAACAGAGCTATAAAAAAATCACTGTTTAAAATCAATCAATTTCTTTTTTCCATCACATGTGCACACCGCTTCGTACCTGAGTTCCGAAGCCGAAAGAGCCAACTCTAAGCTCCGTGATCCGGTTGTTCTGCAGGAACACGCGCTGCGACTCGTAGGGCACTCCGACCGGGACGGCGGTGAAGTTCTGCGCCTGGCAGCTCACAGTCATGGGCGTCGGGTAGCACACGCACAGGTGCGGGCACGCCGATGCCGGACTCGGCTTGCCGAGGACCAGCCACACCACCAGCCAGAGGGAGAGACCGCCTGGAGGAGAGCGGGGAGAGAGAGGCGGCCGGAGGTGAGCGCAGCTGAAACAGCAACATCACCCAGGGTGCAAAGCGCCCACTGTACAGGTAGTTAACGTTTCAACTATTTCAACAATAGCCATCCACTGCTGGTTTGTTTGCATTTCGTCAGTCTACGTCAATGTGCGTCTTTGCGCTCAGGCACCACTTGTACCGAGCATTACGCACAGCATCACCGCGAGTGTATTCAATCAAAACACACGAATTACTTCATGTCAAGTTCTATTCATATTCAGTTTCACATCCTGCACATGGACCTTGAATATTCCAAATCATTAAATGAAAAACAAATCAGCCTAAAGTCGCTTTGCATCCCCCACTGGTTGTGTATCATCCAATCATGCATCCATCCCATGCTTCAGTTATTGTTCAAAGAACCTTACGAGTTTCTGTTAGAAAGACTTTATGGCCATGCACTGTCCTTGACCCGTGTCCAAAACCAATAGAGACAGAACATAAACTTACTTTTTTCCAAAGTCAATGGAGATAAAATTAACTTACTTTTGCAGTTGCGCACGATGGAGCATCGTCGGCTCCGAGACATCGTAGAGGTTTCCATCCTGAACCAAAGCCCAAAGCGAGTTAGCCTAAGAGGACAAAATAAAGCCTGCTATCTCCGCTGATGCCCTGGTTCCCGAGTCGGAGCGACTGAGAGTGTGCCGGTCTGTGGCTGCCGGTGTCCCTTTTATACCGGAGCACCCTGCAATTGCCTACGGCAGTGGGCACGGTGGAATCTCCTACGTCACCGATCGAGGGTCATGAATGAGTGAGGGCGGTAAGAAACGGAAAGGGGAGGGGCCGACCGGAGGGGATTCTCTTGGAAAGCCGGTCCGTGCGTAAAGACGCTGGATGGAGACGTGCGCTGTGCAGACTCTGTGAGAGGAGGAGACTTTCTCGACGCACATAGATGGGAGGGAGGGAAAGTGAAAGTAGAGACGGTGAAGGGAGGAGGGAGAGAACGGGAGAGACAAGGCACGGTGCCCGGTAATGATGACTGCGCTCTGTGGAGGAGTGGAGGACGGGTAGGAGCAGAGCGCACGGCTCGTTTCCTGACTGGCTCGCATACGCACCGTTATGGTCCGTTTCCGGCGCGCTGCAGCCAGACAGAGAATCAGAGGGAAGGTTGCTTAAACGGTTGAGTCTTAGTCGAAGAGGATGCCCCCGAATTATGATTCAGCCACGAGGGAAAATTGTGTGCCAAAGGAGGGCTACTCGAAACAACCCTGATTGACTAGTACCTATTTGTTGCGTAGGTTCATGTGCAGTCATGCGGTTTGTAGGCTACGCTAGTTATAGCTCCTGATGTAATCACTGTGGCGTTAATTGGCAGCAGTGGTCAGACAGGAGAGTGCTGCTTGGCCTTCGTTTTCTTTTCAGGCCTCTTTGGATCAGTTCAAGCTGAAGTGATAATTCCTCTCACTTGTCCATGTCTCGGTTTCTCGTTGCGCCATGACAGCTATTGTCCACTGATGAGGGCCCAAACAGAGACTCAGCGATGGGCAACAGATGCCACCACATGGGTGCCTCTTCAAGTTCTGTTGGGCTGTGTCTGCGCCTCAAGCTGTCGCTGCTTGTGTTGGACCATCAGCTGTAAATTAGTTAAAGCCAGAGAGTTCCAGTTTGCAGTGATCACCAAAACTGTTGATTTGTTAAATGTTAAAATGCCATGTGTGTTTAGAAACCTAATAAAGCCACTGCTTTGTGAAACTTGGATTATATTGATCATTTTGATACCCGCCCCCCCACGAGCTGTAATAAGAACGTTCTGGGTTTGATTCCCGGGCCGAGCCAGTAGGGCCTTTCTTCGTGGAGTTTGCATGTTCTCCTCGTGCCTGTGTGGCTTTCCTCTGGGTGCTCTGGTTTCTTCCCAAAGTCCAAAGACAGGTCAGGCTCATTAGTCAATCTAAATAGTCCGTAGGTGTGAGTGGTTGTCTGTCTCTGTGTGTCAGCCCTGAGATGAACTGGTGACCTGTCAAGGATGAACCCTTGGCTCAGTCTCACGCTTTGTACAGTGGGCCGATGCAACAGCGGCTACTGTGCTAGCAAGCAGTTAGCAGTTAAGCTCATCCACATCGCACACAAGCGGCCTCTGCAGAACTGTTCTCTTTGCTGCTGTTTCCTTTTGCGTGGGCTATGACTAATTTCTCCTTTCATTGATAGTTGATTGATGGAGGTGCGCCCTGTCTCCGTGAATCATGTCAGACTAGCCCACAAAGAGCTGCTCAACCAAGAGCCGAGTGAATATCTGAACTTCAGGTCAAGAGGTTTCTGCCTTGCGAAGCAAATATGTCAGGCAAATATTTGAAAAATAAGTGCAGCTATGAACACTGCGAGAGGTCAGGGCTGGCCTTGGAGAATAAGTTGAGTTTTCATGTGTTTGACTGCTGTTGCTCATGCTCAGAACCACGAGGCTGGGAGACAACAGATGCACGCCCATTCATGATAATGCACAGGCGGCTGAACAGATGAGCTCCTGTGTGGAAAAATATCACACCCAAGGGCGTGAGCATGCGTGGCTACACACATGTTCCCTCATCAACACAGGCGCCGCTGTACGCACGCCATTTGTCTCCATTAATTCCACTGCATGATTAACGAGTGAGCAATTGAGGGGATCCATGGCACAGTGTGTGCTGTTGTTCCCTCACACCTCCTGCTTTGTCCTTATCTGGACGAGCTTCAGTGCCCACTGGCCATCCGGGACCAACACCTCACAGGCTTCCCCGTCACACACCCACAGCGTCAGCTGTGCATGCCTGTGTGTCAGTGTTTCTCCGTGCTTGCGAGCCCGTCCGCCGCCAAGGCACAACTTTGTCTAAATGCCACCGCCAAGTGTCAGTCAATCGCCGTTGTGGTGCCAGTCACCCACACAGCAAGTTCGCGGCACTGCGTAGGCCGCTCAGCGTGCGATGATGATCACGTTGTCTTTGTGCAATCCCCGCACGGAGACAAAGCAAGGCTTCCCCGGCCCTTTGCTCACACCAGCACATCTGCCCAGCCCGCCCGTCCACCCGTCCCCGCTCTGTCCTCCTGCACGTCGCTCCTTATCGGTGCCTCAGTCTGCATCCTGCTCAGCTCCGATCCACAGCTCCCCACCCACTGAGAAGTGCGTCACTGCACCTACCAGCACGGTGTGTGGAGCTATCTTGCTCCGTGTGGCTTCAGGCACCTTGGATTTCACTCTGCGGGCCGATAATCAGAACGAACCCGTTAGAATCACGGTTACCGGTGCGGCAGCGTCATTCTGTGCTGCGTGGTGCCACCGGCGTCACCGGCTGATTGCAGCTTCAGGAGTGGACGGATGCTGTGATAGAGGTGTGTCTGTTGCCAGGGTAACATGTAGTCGGGACTGTGGCGATGATCAAATACAAGTGACATGTTGTTGTTTTTGAGCTTTAGAGCCCTTTGATTCACCACATAAGTTGATCTTAAATGTGTGTTAGCAGAATGTTCAGTCATTATGGGGCTCCCTCTGGTAGAAGGAGAAACACGTGAAGATGTGCGCGCTATGCCCCTATAGCAGTGCACGAGGTGGAACAAAAGAAACCAGGACATGTGCTTCTGGATGATGACTCAATATGTCTAATTGTTAGGTAGCAAGGCATCTTACAAGCTGCACTGCCAACGTGTATTCATGGAGTCCGCAGCATCTTTCTGTCACAGCCCTGCACGGCTGTGCCGCTTGTCCGTGCCGTGCCCACCTCCCCTCCCCTCTTTTCTCTCTTCAGCAGTCCGCTCCATCCCCTTTTTGTTTTTTGGTTCCTCTCATTTGTTCTGTCGCTCGGCGTCACCACTTCCCCATAACCATATACTGCTGCTTTCTCTCCACACACTGGCACACGGTCTGCAGCACAATGGGTGCTGGAGTGGCATGTAATTAGTCCCTTCTTATAAGGCAACGCGTTTTTTTGACTTTCTAAAATGTTCGACAGCGAAATCAGGAAGCGCGTCATCTGTATTGTCTTCGTATTTTTCATCATCGTTTTTCGTCGCGTCTGTTCATTCAGTCAATACAAAAACTGATGTTGATTTCAATAATTATGTGCTATTTTCAGAAACCTTCTATGAGGTCTTTGTGCTTTATTCATATGTACCTGTTGTTGCGACCCATGGACTCTGATTAATGTTCCATTATTCTGTTAACGTGTTTGTAAAGAAGCGCACACATATTTTATCTTGGCGAGTAAGGGCCACACCATTAAAACCGGAGGTCTCACTTTAAATCAGCCCGGGGCGTTTTTCTTTGTCAAGAAACAAACACAAACACAGTAGGATCTGTCACAGGTGTCTTATCCCAGTCACACAGATCAGTAGGAACAAGAAGACACAGGGGACATGAGGGAGACAAAAGAGAAAAACCAAGCACAAAGCTGTTGCTGTAGTCCAGCCTCAAAGGGTTGATGGATTTGGTTTCCATTGACTGTTGCTGCATTATATGGTTCTCAATAAATTGCACAACGTACATCAGTCAAGATTTGAACTTGAACAAAATGTTTTGTTAAAATGAATGACAAGTTTGTTTTTCTGTTTGAATGTTTTCTCCTTGAATCGCATACGTGGCTCAAACACGTGAAATGACATCTCCTTTGAAATCACGCTCCAGCCGCTCTGCTTTCTTTGGTCAGCGCAGCTTCCTGTGCTCTTTTATCTCCAGCAGAACAATTGTATAACACTCAGCCATACGTGCTTTCGTGTCCTCCCCCATCCACACACTCACTCACTCACTATAACACTCGCTCCTTTTTTCTCCTCAGACCTGATTTCCTGTCTCCCTTAATGGCTTCCTCTTCAATCTGTCCATCGATCTATCTATTCAGACTTCACTTCACTGGAAATGAATCATAGATTATTTTCCCACCAATAACATCAAAGAAAACAAGAAGCAGATCCTGATATAAACCTGGTGTTTGTGCCACAGACCATAAAGCTGTGGGGTTTTTTCTGTGAATTATTAATCAAAAAACCAAACCAGGCCTCCTCTCAGGGTTTTGTCTCATTTAGGATCGATATACCAGTATGGAGGAACAGAAAATGTTGCTATTTCCAGTTAGATGGGGTTGATGCAAGTACTGTTGCAGAATGAGACCATTTCAGCCCATTGAGCTAAAGGATGAAGTCACATCAGTGACAGCTGTAATAAATGATTGTTTAGTCGCTCTGGGTCAGGGAAATAGATAGCAGCTGTAATGTGCAAAATAAATTTCCATTTTCATGCTCATTTTTGAGATTGCTATTATTATGATTCCCTTTATGGTGTGATTATGTAAACAACACAGCCAAGTGGTTTGCGAGCAACAACCTCCTAAAAGATAAACAGCCTCCATCGTGCAAGCAGAGAGGAAAACTTCCACATTTGGGTAGAGCTCATTCAGACAGCTGTGGAGAGGGAGCAGTATCTGTTTTGTTTGAGGAGTGGATGGAACCACCAACCCTCTGGGGAGTGGTCTGCAGCAGAAATCTGTATCTGTAATATTTACAGAGTATGTGTGTGAGGATCAGTCAGTCAGAACTCCATCACTGCCTGAAAACAGCCACAGCTGGGCCCCGTGGCCTCAGAGAGGAAACAGTTTCATCTCTGAACGATTCCCACATAAAGAGAAATGTATTGAGTGTTTTTTTTCTTCCATGGACTGAGCACATGCTCCCTCCCTCAATGTCATATCATTTCCTTCATCCACCGGAGGATGCGATCAGGTCTGTTTGTCTTCCCCCCGGCTCCCTGCAGCTGTGCCGGCAGCGGCTGCAGTCTGACCATCCCTGCTCCACCAAAGAACCGTCTCCTTCCCGACTTGTTTTCTCACGTATCTGTCAGGCCTCTGCTTTACGTCATGATTCGCTCTGAATGTTGTCTCTGCCTGCGTCACCTCTCTGTGTGTGAACTTTCATATTCCTAATTAACACTTCCTTCAGGTGTAAAACTTTGCTCCGTCTTTGACACACTAATGTGCCTCTTTCATCTCTATATCAAATAAACGTGTCTCTTCAGCTAAACTGATAACTAACGATCATGGAGCAGAATGAGCATTAGTGACCATTAGTGACGTGTTCATGGGTTCAGGTGATGCTTTGCAACAAAAGACAGACACGAGTGAGACAGCGTCAAGAGCTGCACATTGACCCATAATCCTTGGTGAGTCCTGTCTTTTTGAAGTCGAACCGACACACTTGTTTGATTCATTCTCTCCTCCGTGTGCTGTCGTCATGTTTCTGCCCTGTCAGGCTGCCAAAGACGGCCGAGACTCGTCAGCAGCCTGCAGGTACTTCAGCCTCAATCTCTGACAGGTGAGGCACCGGAAAGCTACCAAATCACAGTCCAAGCTTTCAGCCTGCGAGAGCGAGAGGCAGATTTGTGTCCCGCTGACAAACCTCGACCTTTGCAGGCCTTCTAAAATATTTATCAGCTACTTATATCTCATTCTGAATTCGGGTGCACAGTGCTGCAGTGGTTGGCACGGCTGCCTCACATTGGGCTTTTCCACTGATCTGGTGCTAGTGCCAAGTTGGGAACTGGTTCTTTCTGTTTCCACCAACATAGAACTGCTGGGCCAGAGCCAAGCACCAACTAAGTCAGAATATATACATATAGATAGATAGATAGATATGTCTAAAGTGAGTTGAGTTTAGAATCTTATCTTACAAACTGCGATTTCAATATGACATAATTAGGTTTCCGGGGCCCAGCAGATATTCCAGACCAATGCACTTGGCACTGAATGTGATTAATCAGGGGTCAGTGATGTTTCTAACCGAGAGTGAAGCTGTGCCAAACTGCCACTGTCAAAGACAGCAGGGTCAGGACATGATAATCACTCTGCCTGACGCCTTCCACAGCTCAGCACTCGGCTGAACATCGAAAAAGCAGGGTGGAATTAAAAAGAGAGCCTGAGAAGTTGAGCTTCTGCGTGATCACTCATCTCCATATTATCTTGCCTGTTACTGTGTGATGTCAGCTTGCCAGTTCCAGAATAAACCGTGTCAGATTCCGTGTGGCGGGGAAAGGTTTCTAATACTGTATCAGCACCATAATGATCCTACCCATTATGTGATTTCACGTTTGTCTCATCCATTATACCCTGAACAAAGCCCAGCAGTGTCCTCAGGGTGCTGATCGCATTACAGTGTATAACATTTAAGCAACAGCAGAAAACCACATTATTCCTGCAGCTGAAAGGAAATAGAAAACAGAGCAGGTAGTCAGAGGATATTTAAAGTGCTGCTGCAGGTCATTCCTTGGTGTAGAGATGAGGGATGGAGGATAGCACAGAAAGATCTGAAGCCAAGAGTACAAACAGTCAGAAGGAGTGGTGGGGGAGGTCAGATGCTATGACTCACCGCAGGGACGGACTCTTATATGATCTTCTCTGCAGCTTTCACTTATTCTTTGCATGGACTTGGGCTTGGGCTCAGCTGCTGCACAGCTGCTGTTCCAGATGTGATGCGTGTATCAGGCTGCTGCTGATGGGTGGTGAATGGGGGGTTTATTTTGTAGTCTCCACAGGAAGTAATGCAGCACCGGGGCTTTATTGGTTGTTGAGTGATGAGTCTTACCAGTTCAGTTTGATGTGAAAACTCTGATGTAAAACTCCTCTACGACAGAGACCACATCCTCAGTCTTCTCCAGTGACATTGGGGTTGTTGTTGCTGCAGCACACAGCCAGTTTCTTCACCTCCTCTTAGCTGTAAACAACAACATGTATATCTTAAGGTACACAGTAGTATTGACATGATCGCTTGGTGACGTCCATGATGTCCCAGTGAGTGAAGACTAAGAGGCTCAGGACGAGTGGGAGCAGCCAGGGTTGGACACCATATCCACTCCACAGGCAGCATTGTCCAGTCCAGTGTGAGGGTTTGCTGTTTAACTACAGCAAAATACAAACTTTAACTCTGAAGGGAAAGGTGGGGGCCCAAACCTATAAACTCTGACTGAACTTTAAAATCATCATCATTTGTTTGAAGAGAAAATTCCATATTTGCAGATTTCCACTTTTCCAGGATCTGACACACCTGTGTACATTAACCCCATCACCCCAGATATTGTGATTCTACATAGGATCCAAGCTAAGGAAAGTATTCAGTGCCTGTGTCAACTCAGAGGCAACACCTCACCAGGTAATGACTGTAAGCACACTGTTTATGGAGAGATCTTCTTCTCCCCCCACAGGCTGCTTCCTCCCTCCCTTATCTCCCTCCTCTCCTCCACATCTTCTCCCCATAGTCATCAGTCCCCGTCGCCACCCTCCTTGTAGCCTGCTCCACCCTCATCTATTATTTTTAACCCTCCGGCCTGCCTCATCCGTGACGCAGATGGTCGCGTAACACAGACGTCGCAAACTCAGGAGGGACGGGCTGAGGGAGGGAGAGAGAGAGAGAGAGAGAGAGAGAGAGAGAGAGACTGATCTTAAAGAGTAGAACAGGGAGATGTGGGGGGTCTTGTTATAGGGAGAGAAGGAGAGAGAGAGAGTCTTGGAATTTAAATCTGGGGGTGAGGGACGAGTGGTGAGGACAGAGAGAAAGCATCTCTTCTTTTGCACATTAATCCTAAACATTTATCCCCTGTCACACCCTGAGTAAACAACTCTCTGAACATCCCCTCCTGTGATGGAACTGTGTGAAAAGTATTCATGTATAATGAGCCTTGTTCTATTCCCACATCTTGCCACCACCCCTCTACCCCATCATCCATCTTCCTGAAAGCTCCACACGCCCACTCATTTGTCTGAGCAGAAAGAAGAGGAGTTTCATATCACTCCAACATCACTCAGCAGTCAGCCCAGGACTTTTCATAGAGGCCCTGAGCGAGCATCAGTGCCTGTGACGCACACCAACTGTCAGGTTGAAGCGTTTGGGCGGCTCTGTGTGCCTGCACGTGTGTGTGTGCATGGGTGCAAATATATATTTGCGCATGCTAAATCTGTGGTGCTGGATGTCAGTTAACCAGACAGAGATCATCACCAGACTCACAGAGAGAGAACAGAAACATCCTCCATGTGGTTCAAGTACCCCCCCACCCCACCCCCACCTCTTTTCCCTCTGACTTATTATAAGGACATGACATTAGTCATAATTAGACAATGAGACTATAATTGTCCGTCCTCTCCTACTCAACATATGTTTGCCGACTGGGACGAATCACAATCCCTACACACAACAATGGTAGCACCCAACTTACTGCCAATTACAATGAATAATCAGGCCGCACGTGTAATTCAAATATCACAGTAAAATTAGTACAGATGACACGTTCAGGTTCTGGGAAAAATACATTCTGTGATTTTGACAAAAATGAACAAAGCGTACCGTGATCTGCTCTGTGGCACTCCACCAGACTCATTAAGCTGCCTGAGAAACACGAGCAGTGCTTTTAATGAGGAGATAATAGAGTCTAATGTGTGTGAGTTGTGACAGAACTCTCCATGTGTCTGAAACCATGTCCAGACACTGAACACATTTTATTAATTACATCTGAATCAAGATCTGCTTAGGTTATTTTTTTCATAAAAAGTATTTGCTTCACATCCTTAAGTATTAACACTACGAAATATTAAATGGGTAAAAAAGTAAGGGATTATAAAAGAATATGCTAAATATTTACCCAGGAGTGTTCTAGTTTCTAAACACACTGGCATAATGGATATATTTGTTTTAATTATAGTGAACTTATATTTAGATTTGTCTTTTCCAACTTTCTTTTTTGTTTTCTGTTTGTTTCCAATATATTTGTGTAATTCTGGCTTTTTTCTACAGTTGTGTATGACTTTACAAAAATAATGTAGCTTAAAACTAAAACAAGCTTTTTTCATAATATTCTGATTTTATTAATGTGTCGCTCTCTTCGATGTCCCCCTCATACCAAAAATTGTAAAATGGATTAAAAAAATAATTTGATTCCCAGTAGAAAATTGGGCTCTGTCATAAAATATTCTGTAAATGTATAAATCATTAATTTTGCTGCAACATAAACATAAATTGCTGCATTACTAATTCACAAATTGTATAATACCAGTGTCAACCGAGTGTAGGTAAGATGTGGATGTTCTCCTGTAATTAAATGTGTGAGCATGTGAAGAAAATGTATTTGCGATGACAAGATGGGAACATATATTTATGGATTCACAAAAAGCTGTGTGCCGGCACCGTGTCAGCCCTCTGTGAGAGCCAATGACAGGAAATCCACGTTTCACAAAGGACTGGAGCCTCTCATCAGCTTCTGATAACCTTGGTACAGTTAGTCTCCATTAGCAGCAGCGAACAGGTGGTCAGAACTGCGAACTCACCAGATGAAAAGGGAAGCGAAGTAATGGATGTGAGAAAATAATGGAGAGCAGGTTGATATCCCCCCCTCTCTCTCTCGCTCTCTCTCTCTCTCTCTCACTGTACTCATTATTTAGCAGTATTCTATCACAAGGAGTCATTAAGCTCTCATAAGCTATCCCATAATGCCCTGCTGCTGAAACAGTCCCAATCCACAGAGTGACATCAGAGGCAAGGCTGAAAATAGTAGTAGCAGCATGTGCATGTGTGTGTGTGAGGATGTTACTTGTGTTGTGGGAACTTAGTATGATATTTATGTACTTATACAGTTTGTTTTTAGATTCAGGTTAGTTAGGGTCAGTGGTATTGTTAGGTTTTGTGTGTGTGTGTGTGTCTGTCCTCTCTTTCTGACCCACCTGAAGTGAACTGTTTGGCCAGGCGTGATCTCAGGGTGGGAGGGGGTTTGAGTTTGACCCACAGTCGTCATTATTAAAGTTAGTTCAAAGGGCTCATTATGTCACGAGTGTCCTCATTAAGACCGAATTGCAGCATGTGCGCGCACGTTTGCCTGCGCCTGGGTCTCATTATGTATGCACATCCATATGTGTGTTTGTGTTACATTAACATGTGCGTATTTGCTAACGTGCTTGTTTGTGTGTGTGTGCCTGGGTGACGTCAATACTCCTCCGATCCACATTTAGCTGCGGAGTGCTCACAGCCCCTTGTAGGTGTCTTTTCTCCTCTTTTTATAGACTGAAGTGAGCAGTGCTTGTGTGACAGGTGAGGTGTGTGCTTCCTCCTGGTTTGAGGGCTGAGCTGCACTCACAGGTAGTTTATTTCTGGAGTGGGGCAGCATGGGAATTTGACTGATGTTTCGAAATCTGACGTGGAAGAATATTCAGATGGATGAACTGTTGATCCTGATCTCATGAAGATACGTTTCCTGTGCAGCTTGAGTTGAGCTGAAAAGCCGTTGATGTGAGGTGGAAATACAAAGACAACAACATGAACAGAACTCGCCCCATGGTGCCCCAAATGTGTGACTTTTTCCTTCAGGTGCAAACCACTCCTTTTCCTGCTGAGTTTTCATTTCTGTTTCTTTCCCCCACCCCCACACTAGTTTGGTGACGGCTGTGTGGTGCAGCTGTTTCCTCTGGATCTGTCAAGTATTATTCATTATTCATGCGAATCTGAAGAACACAAACGTGCTCCATTTTTCTCAGTCGTGTTGCAGTAATAATGACTGCGAGCCCCATCCATCCTGGTCATGGAGAGGAAGCCAGCCAGTGGGTCACAGTTGGGTAGACTGTGACCTTTGACCCCTGTACCAATCAGCTACAACCCAAGGGTCTTTGCTGGTTAGACGTTTGCTTCAGGGGATTTGTTCAGGTGTGCAAGTGTAGCAGTATTTTGCCTCACTGTTCTGTGTTCTGTGAGAGCCAAAACACAACTAATAAACATAATAGTTATGGTGTAAATGGATAAGTGTGATTATAGAGGAAATAAATATGTGATTGTGACAGACATTTTCTGAGGCCCATCCACTGATGGCGAAAATAATCTTTTATTGCATTTAAATGGAAAGCGGTTGTAGGACAGGAGGTCGGAGAGAACATTGTGAGTGAATCATATTAATGTAGCCATCATTTCTGGGCCGGCAGTGCCTGAATTATGCTCTAATGCAGTTTACTGAAACTCATTATATTTGCGTCAGCTATTTAAAAAGCCTGATCGTCACTGTGCTACAAAGAGGCAGTGCAGATTACAGTGTAATGATAAAGTATTTCTCAATATGTGATGAGTCTGCGTGGGAGAAGTACAAGATGCATCGCGTTCCACAGAAACAAATGCTTTCTGTGATCAATGTTGGTGCTGACGTCAGGTATCAATAGCCTGTTTGGTGAGGAGGATTAATAATGAATCAAACCGCTGATTCCAGGAAAGTTCCCCAGCTCAGTGTTCTGGTTGATGGAGAGAGCTTCAAAACTTTGGGCAAACAACAGCGTCGTCCCAAAGTTTTAACATCAGTATTCATGAAATCTGTGTCTCTGTACGCGTCGTATTGACTGATGACTGGCGCATAGAAATCACAAATTACCTTCAGATGAGCTCTAACAATGACACATCCAGCGAGTCGATCCTCCGAGGTGTTTGTAGGTAAAAAAAAAAGTGGAAAACAGAGCATTTTGATTCTCAGAAAACAAGATGTGAAATCCAGCATTTTGTAATGTTCTCACTCCTGTATCTATAATGTCCAGCTCCAGAATTATTATTCATTCTCATTTGAATGCTGTTGGACGTTTTGAAGCTACAGCATATTAGTGTGGACATGCTATGTCTCCAAGTGAGCGTGAACTCGTCTCATCTCAGTATTTATTTGAACCCCTTTAGCTTCAGACCCTGAACCAACTCATACCTTCACCACTGACTTGTAAAGTCACAAAAGTTCACTTATTATTTTTAAGTTTATTATATATTTCCATGAAAACCTGCTTCAGTGAGTCACGTGACACCAACAAGGTACCAGGATCCTCTTGTGATCCAGTGGCGCTCCAGAGAACGCCACGTGTTGGTGCTCCGGTGTTAAATCAGACATCATTTCAAGCGGCGCAGGATGTGAGATGCTTTATTGGGGATCAGGGAACTCAGACATTGCCTCCTTCTGTCACGAACCCCCCCCCCCCACACCACACCACATAAACACACAACATCCCCTCTGGTGCCCCCACCTCAACCCCTGGTCCCTCCAACCACCAGAGGAGGAGTAAGTGAGGAGGGAGAAGGAGGGAGGGGAGGAGAGAGAGGAGCTGACAAACACAGATGCTGAGAGAGGGAGACCAAAATTGGAGAAAGCATTTATTCGCTGTATGATAATCTCCTTGTTCCCCTGCTACATTTTGAATAAAGTTTCATTGTCCAATGGATTTCAATGCAGCTCCAAATAGCGCCGTGTTGTCTTCCCTCCATCATGCACTTTAAACCACCACCAAGAGTTATTTTTGGGACAGAGGAGGAAACCATTACACCCTCTCCCTCTTCTCCCTCTTCGCCTTCCCCAGCGCTCCCCCTCCCTCTCTTTGCCCGCCCTCCGCCTTCCTCCCTCCTCCGATCCCTCTCTTCCTCGCCCTCGCCAGGCTTCACTTGGAGCTGATGGTGTAGCAGCCGTGTGGGTGCCACTGCATGTCGCGGATGCGCCTGATGGACTGCATCTGGGGGGAGCGGGCGCCGAACTCGTTGAAGTGCCTGTAATCGCCCTTCTCCAGCAGGTACTGGCTGCCACGGTAGCCTGGGAACTGGTAACCCACCCAGCTGTGAGAGAGAGAAGAAAGGAAGCGAATTAGATCACAGGAGAGGCCGAAGCAGTAACAAACAAGTAAACTGTGACTGACAGACCAATCAGGGGAGTCAAGACATCAATCTGTTTGTCACGCCGTCGAACCACAGGCCGCTCAGTGCCAGCCGTTTGATTCAGGAGCAGGGAGTGCTCCAAATGAAGTAATCGAAGCCGATAAGACGCTGACGCTTGTCACCCTCGACTAGCTGCTGATGAAAAAGCTTCTGATCGTGAGCTGGCTGCCAAACAAACACTTAGAGCTCTGTGTGAGTGAGGGATTATGCTACTGTCTCGGTTTGAGAATGACGTCAGCTGGGTGTGGAATCTGTCTCTCACACGCTGGATTCAGTGGGGTTCGGCTTTTTTATAGACCGAGGTGTTGCAGAAGTCGTTTCTGCTCGGTCGGCAGCAAATAAGAAAACAGAGGCAGCTTCACTTCATGTTTTGGAAACAGTAAACTGTGTGTTTGTGAGCCCAACACTAGAAGGTTTGTGTTCATCCTACCTGGTTGTTAGTTGTTGTATTAGCATATTCATGACATGGTTGTCTGATTTACCTTCTGCCTAATGTTTAAAACCCATCATCTGCCTGCTCCTCTCCTCCTCTCCGCGCTCACACTTTAGATCAGGCACTTCTCATTTCCATGTTTTTCTGGGTCTGTATGACTGAAACACGCTGGAGAGTGGCAGAATACATTTGTTTTCGCACAACATCCAGCGGCCTGGCAGAGTGAAGTGCAGAGAGAGGTGTTTGAACAGCGTGATCAGTCACACGGCCTTCGACTGTCCGTTAATTAATTGATGAACTTGGCAAAGGGGAATTTGTGACCTCAGTCATGAGATCTAGTCCCACAGTGGCTGGAACGAGTTGGCCCAGTACTCACGTTCCACAGCTGACCATGATGCTGCCCACTCTGTCGGTGAAGCCGTAGGCGAACAGGCTGGGGACGTCGTCATCCATGATCTCCATCTTACGGCCCTTGAACTCTCCGACCTCGTGCAGGCAGATCTTATGCTTCTCAGGATCCTTCAGGGCAGAAGAACCAGGGGGCAGAGTTAAACAGAGCACAAGGAAGAGAGCCTGGATGAGTCCCCTGTGAGGTGGAGGGCATCACCATGCGGACAGGTCTGAAGGACAGCAGGTAGTCGTTCTTCTGGCAGTTGGTCCAGGAGTCCCAGCGGGGGTACTCGCCCTTCTCCAGGATGAACATCTCACCACAGAAGTTCATCTGCTCAAACCCAACGAAGCTGAGAGGGAACGAGGCAAAAGAGATCACTGGGTTGTCTTTTTAAAGGAAAAAAATAATAATTGTGATGTTATTGAATGCAGGATCTGATGTTCTGGATCTGTTTTTTTAGACTAGAATGTAAAATCTGGATATTTCAGTCCCTTGAAGTTCAGTTTCATGGAGTTCCAAATCCGATTTCGTTTGAGATCACTGGATGTCTTTCTTCAAGCTTTGACCTCTAAACTTTTCCCCTACAGTGTTTGTTTTATCCGTGCGTGGCTCTGTGACGTCAGTAGCTTGGGGACTGGAGCTCATTATCCTGCTGCACTCTCTGCACCTCACTCAGCAGCAAAGCATCAGATAAACGTCGAAAATGCAAAGTACGAAGCATTGCATAATGGCGAGGTGCCCAAATTGCCCGCTCTTTGCTCAGACGAGTGTGGGTGACAGGCGCATTATACGTGCGTGTGTGGGAGGGCGTGCACGTGACTGCGTGTGCTCAGGCTACTTACGGTCCCGAGTCGACTCGCAGGGAGCGCACCCTGTCCATTCCCATGTCGCACACGTTCATGCACTCGCCCGTGATCTCAATGCAGCGGCCCTGGAAGTTCTCCTGGTCGTACACACACATCTGGACAGTGGGGGGGGAAGATGAGAATGAGAAAGGAGAATAGAGAGACTGGCAGAGGAGAAAGTCTCTGAGCGGAAAGAGTGAGAGAAAGGTGTGGGGACTGTCAGCTATAGTTAGAGGCCATCTCCCACAGAGCTGCAGGAACCAGCAGGCTGTGTGTGTGTGTGTGTGTGTGTTGTACCTTGTAGGACATCATGCCCATCTCAGACATCTTGTTCTGAGCCGCCTTCCCATCAGTCTGAGAAGCAGACTTGGATTTATCTCCCCCGGCAGACATGACGACTGAGAGGAGGAGAGGAATGGCTCTTTAGTTGGCTTTTAACCATCACCCTGAGAGACTGCACAAAACTAATTTACATTTTAAATGCAGTGTAAGCACACAGATAGAAGTTCTAAAAAGTAGTGGAGTATCCTGTGGTCAAAACTGAGGCATGCATTAAACAGAATAACAACTAATTATCATGATCCTGTGGCAAATCTGAACAGATCATTGATCATCGTTTGAGTCACAACATCACTAAAAAACTGCAAAAATTAAATTCATATATATATTTTTTTTTTTAACAACTTGTAATCCAGGAAAGACACAAAAACAGACAAAAGAAATTTGAGACACAAACCTCCCATCTTTCTGATCGTCTCTCGCAGCCTGAATCATTTTCACACATTCCACAACAAAGCTGAATTCAATTCAAACGGAACCACACAAACGACCATCTTGTCACTTTGCTGTCCACACAGAGTTTCAGGGAAACCAATCAAATCGATTCGACTAACCCTCGCCCTTCATAAATGTCCAAAACTCTACGGTCCGTTCTGTACAACTGGCAGAATTCAGCAGTTAAAGCTTTTCTCAGTTTTAGCATTTATACAAATTCAATTTTTTTTTTCAGTTATTCGTTAGATACCACCAGACAAATTATAAGAATTAAAGAAGTCATGATATTTTCAGTGCTGACTTTTGGATTTGCTCTACAGAAATTCACTCCACAGCTTGACTTTCATATCTCAGCCTGACCTGGACCTGACCTCCTCTCTGTCTCCCTGCTGCTTTCGGTTTGATGTTTGTCCACTGTCTTACCTGTGGCAGTGTGTGCGTAAAAGTGTAGACTCGGGGCTGGTGGTCTGTGTGAGAGTGCGCCGGGCCCCTCGTAGCTTTTATATGCTGGCGCCCAGAGAGAGGGGATTATGGAGACAGACAACAAACTCGCTGAGCTCACAGCCCCCACAGAAAAGAAATCCCCCCATCATCAAAGAGCGCGAGGAGAGAGAGAGACAGTGAAGCAGGTGGAGAGGCAGAGAGAGGGCACAATGTACAGTAAATCTACTACCATACTATTCCACAACTCTGTCTGTTTGTAGAGCACATAACCAAAGTGGGACATTACTCTTTAACAGACCTCTGAAATAGCAAGCATGTAATGTGTGAAATAACAACAGCAGCTCAGTGACTCATTCAAATCATAAGCCATAAGCCACATGTGGGAAAATAATAAAGCAAATTCTCTTTGACCAGCGCAGACCAGGCAGCAGGAACTAACCCAGTCTCTGCACACACTTTGTTGATTGAGGAGGACTCACCGATGTTTAATCATCTCTGATGATGAAAGGATACGTCTGAGTCTCTCTGAGAGCATTAACCCAAGAGATGGCGCTGCACCAGCGAGTCGGAAAATCAAGTGGGCTATGAGGAGGAGGAGGATAAGGCAAACTTAAAATCAGAGTATGCAAATATTTAACCTCAGACACGCTGGAAGGAAAACAACACAAAACTTCCTGCAGACTTGTGCATAATACAAATCCCCTTGATAAAGAGAGCGACATGGAGAGACAAGAACTCTTAATGCAGGATGTTTAAAGACGTAACCTCAGCAGCCGCTCGCCTTATAATGACGTCCAGGCTGACCAGGTTCACTTCTAAGAGCCTGTCACGAAATTATTCATCCCAACTCCCTCCTGTTCCGTAATCAAGAGGCACTGGGGCAAACAATAAGAGGAAAAGCAATAAGCTGGGAGAAGCAATAACCTCGCCGTTCCACCTCTGGGTGAGCAAAGCGGTTTGGAGTGTGCACGGACAATAATCTGAATCGCCCTCTTCATCACTGTGGAAGAAGACTATCAAATTAAAGACTGCTGTCTGCTCTCCGGCGTGGGCGGATGAAATGGTGCGGTGGGTGTCGGCTGCAAGAGGAAATGAGAAGCATTGGAGGAGGGCTCCACACGGCCCGAAATGGCTACGCCGACTTCGTCATTCATACCATGCGATGATGACGAAGACGACGAAGATGCAGCTTTGTCTGGCGTTGTTGTTGGTTGCAGTAATACTTTAGAGGACGCCATTTCTCATTTCCCGATGACATCACGGTGATGTCGTCCCTACCGTTTGACCATTGTTTTCTGTGTTTCGCTGACTTCACAATAGCTCTGAAGTGAAGTGTAGTTTTGCCATCCATCCACTCACACACACACACACACACACAGATGGAACAGCAGTCAGAATGATTTGGGGTTAAGCATCTTGCCTGCTGGATGAGGGAGACAGGGATTGAACTGCTGACCTTTCGTTAGTGTATGACACACTCTTCATGGTCTCTCTTATCAAATAACATCATATGATGCACATATAGTACGGGCCTCAGATTTTATTATTATTTCATCTTTTTGCAGAGAGCATGGACAACATGTTTTTGCCTTGACCTTTGACCTCTGATTGTTCAGCTGCATAAGTAAATCAAACTGCACCACGTTTGGTGAAAACATGTCCAGGTGCAGTTGAGGTGGCTGCCTCTAACTGAGAACGCAGGGGAGTCGAACGTGTGGCTCCACGTTCAGCCACACGTGTGATGTCACATGACAGGAGTGTTCACTGGGTCTACTGAGGTTCAGCTACAGGCGTGATCGCACTCTTCCCTCTTACATTATTTCACTATATCAGTGATATACATATATACATACATGAATGTGTTTTATCTTTTAGGCTTTTATTATATATTTGAATTGATGTCTATATATATATATATATATATATGTTGCATATCACACTGCATTTGTAAATGAAAGGGTGAGTGTGAAAGTTTGCTGAGTGACTCAGTGTGTGTGTGTGTGTGTGTGTGTGTGTGTGTGTGTGTGTGTGTATACTTGGTGTCATCTTTGTAAACTATGTGATTGTCAAGGACCAGATGAGTCCAATGGGGCGTTGCTATGGCAACCCGGGGCCCACTGTCTACATCAGTGCAACAAAAATAATTTCCTCTGAGCTTTTTTCTTAATTTTTTTTTGTCATATTAACATTTTCATAAATTACTTTTCAGGTCGTATTTTATTATTATTATTATTATTATGGCTTCAGGAGTATCCTCAATAATTGCAGTTTTTTCTTCCACTTTCCTCCACCTCGGGGCAGAGCCACTGCAACAGGCTCCCCGGGCGTTTCTCCAAATCCTCCTCATTCTCTGCCTATAGTCCCGGCCATTGTTGCGCTATATGATGGCTCTGCTGACCTACACGAATACACCAACAACAGCCCCGCATTCAGCGGCCGCCCCTCAGCTGTGAGCGATCTGCTGAGTCGACAGACACCACGGCCACAATGAGAGGGGGGGGGGGGACTGGGGGGAACGCCCCGCAGGCGCGCGTAAAAACCGCGTTTGTTTGTTTTTACGCACCAACAGGAGCGCACGTTCTCACCTGCGTCAAGTTGCACATAGTGCATCAGATGGGCCGCACCGGAAGTGCTTCAACTCCGGCCTTCAAAATGAATGTCAGAGAGTTCACGAAAAAAAAACAAAAAACAACACATTAGTATGCTGTTAAGCAAGGCTGTAATTAAAGTAATTAGTGTTGAATTAGCTGGTAATTCCCCATTTTACAAAGTGATTGTTGAGTATACTCTACTTCTATTGATATTCAATTTGCAATCAGCTAATAAAACAAATACCCTTTGAAGAGAAGCTGGATCCATTGAAGACAAAAAAAAAAAAAAAAAAAAGCCCGGCTGCTGATTCATTTTATAATGGTCCACAGATGTTTTCACAAGTGATGCTAATCAATCAAGGGTTTGCTAATAATAATAATAATAATACTGTTTATAAGTGTGTAATATAAATATTTTTAATAAATTAGGGACCTGTTAATTGTAATTAATATTCCATTTTATCATCTCTTTCCAATATAGTCACTATTGTTTTCTATTTTTTAACAGTTTAACTTTGAAAAGGCTCACCGGAAGTACATTCTTTAATTGAGCTAATGCTGCTCGCTTAATATACAGTCATCAGGAAAGTGTAGTGGCTGCACGCGCACGTGCGCGAGCACGAGGGCTCCGCGTGGATGACGGTATAAAGCGGAGGCGACAGGTTGAGACAAAAGTCTACGTCAGGAGGAGCCGGTGTGTGAGGAGAGCGAGGACACGTATCAGGTAAGATCGGTTTGGATGTTCATTCATTCTCCTCAATCCCATATTTGAAGTATCATTAACATTAGCATTTCGTGACTTCCTCTAATGGCAAACTGGATGAAAGGTTATTACAGTAGATTTTCACTTCTTTATTAAAAATGTGTGTGTGTGTGATTTTGTAGTGAATTGTCTCAGAGCTGTGCCAGTTTACTGAGGACACCTCTTTTCACCCGGGACCCCTCTCATTCTCTCTCTGTCTCTCTCTCTTTCTGACCTCCTCTAATAGAAATGTACCGAGTCAATAAAACCAGCATGACCATACCCATGTCCTTCCCCAGCATGGGTACAGCCCCTTTCTTTAAGGTGAACACACACACACACACACACACACACACACTATTGTGTATCCGTGACTTCAGTTTCTTATTTTCCTCAACCTCAACATAACCCTTTCTTTAAAATAATTCAAACTCACCCATAACACCAATCTAAACCTAATTTAACCTAAACATAACCTTAACTTAATTTAAACCTAATTAAAATGTATTCTAAACCCAATAACACTCATCTAAACCTGAAAGTAACCTCAATTTTAACCCTAACCTTTCCTTAATCAAAGCCTAATTGAACCTTTATCGAAAACTAAACATGAACGACGTCCTGACCTGAACGTGTCATTATTAATCTCTTTTGTTCCCATGTGGACACCATGCATCATCATTGTGGCTGAGCAAACATCACTACTGTATGTCCCCACCACGTGATGCTGTAGATCCTGGACCACACACACACACACACTCAGACCACAGAGTGCTGACGTGCCCGTCCCGTGTCCGCAGGTGACTGTGTTTGAGCAGGAGCACTTCCAGGGCAAGAACATGGAGTTCACCTCCGAGTGCTGCAACATCCACGACTGCGGCCTGGACAACATCCGTTCCATCCGAGTGGAGAGTGGAGCGTGAGTCACAGCCTGTACGCCTGCAAGTCTCTGTGGACAGCTGACTGACTCTGTGTGTGTGTGTGTGTGTGTGTGTGTGTGAGGCAGTATAAAGGTAGAACGATGGTGGGTTAGGAAACAGTGTCAAGGCTCCCACAACAAAGCATGTGATCCAGCTCCGTCTTCCTTCTGCCTCTGACCCTTTTAGAAGACGCACCACAGAGACTTAATTCAAGATGCCCTGAGAGGCTAAAAGTCTTTGAAACCATGGCGCTGCCTCGGTGCGGAGGCTGAGCCGACCTGGCGCATGTCGCCTACATGCGGTCAGCAGCGCATCAGCCAGGGTCGCATGAGAGTTTATTGTTTCTCTCCTGGGCGCACGTCCATCCAGATCCGTGACATCACAGCCCGTAGAGACAGAACCTCTGAGTCGTCACCATGAATGAAGAGTACCAAACAAAATACTTGTGTTAGTCTGAGTACTGGCTCCATAGGATCAGTTATTTTAAATGTTTGCTAATTTTTAAATAGTAATATTGTTAGTGTCTATTACTGATTCCGTAGTAACTCCCTAGTATTTTCCTAGTAACGTTCAGTATCAATATCAGTGCTGTGAAGCAGCTAAATATATGAATTGAAAGAGAGTACTTACACTTATTAACATTCTGGAGACGAGATGATTCTTCTAACATTTAGATTTTTTTAAACACAAACTGATCTGGACCATTTAATGAAAACTTGCCATATTATAGCCTACATTCAGATGGATGGTGCCTCTGCACTTCCTCCAAAGTTCAACAATGAAGCTTGAACAGTTAGTCGCAGCCCTCCTGAACTTTTATGTGCTGCTTTCAATCATGTTTCACCTCATTTTTTTAAAGCATTCAATAATTAAACACATCATCGATATGATCAAAGCAACCTGAAATGACAAAAAAAATATATTTAAAAAATAGAATATAAAAAATAGATTTTGACTGTGCTGATGCAGCAGCCAGCCACCAGAGGGCGATCAAGATGATTTGGTTTGGGAGCACTCAAGATTGAATTACTGTCCATGTTCGAAATAACCAAACTCTCAAGTGCTGAAGCCCCAATGCCGAGGTAGCGCTTGAGTATTTATATTTTTTATGATCCAGTTATCTAAGACAGCCCCGAGCCATTCTGTGTGATGAGTTCATTTTGTTTTGATTACTGATGAATATTCTTTATATAACGTAGAAATGGTTTGAATATAACTGCATTAACAACTCATTACATCTGTTTTTGGGACAGTAGGAAAAAAACAAGGATGAAGATGAAGTACGATTTTCTCCTTCAAATCAAATGACACTTAGTTCTAGTTGTGTTCTTCTTCTTCAGCATGGCCCAGATATAGTTGGTAATCCTCTAGTTTGCAGTTCATGGGATCGTGTATGGAGCATGTCGACTGATCCACCATTGATCAAATGTAACTCAGCTCAGCCGCCTGTCATCAGAAATGTTTCCCCCACGCGGTCGTCTGCAGACTCAGACTCATCACAGGGCGAGAAAACTTTTTTTTAGCTCGCTCCGATCATCGAGGGGCTGAGGGCAGATTTAAAAACACGCAAAACTTTGTCTCACCCTCCGTGTTTTGACGCACTCAAGAGCAGGAGTTCTCTCCGAGCTGATTTGTACGTAACAGACATTAGTCACGTTGTTTACAGAGTGGACGTTCTCCAAACACCTGCTGCCTGACGCTGCAGAGAGCAACGTGCTTTACTTTTCCTTCTGGTTCTCACTCCAACATCGTATGTATGAATATTTTCTAGTGATTCAGTTCTTTTGCAGAAAAAACAAAGAAGCAAACTCTAACACGGATCTGACTAATACTATGATATTACTATGTTCCTTAGTTACTGAAACAGTCTTTTTCCCACCATAGTCACATTCAGCTTCACAGCATCAGATATTAAACACAAGCACTTGAACACCAGTGTGGGGGATAACTACCTCTAGTGACTTTTTAACTAGTGCAACAAGCCACTCAGGGACAATTGAAACGCTTTAGTTCCACTTATGGGGCACAGCCTATGATCGTCCTTCAAAACCAGTGGAAACACTTCAAACTGTTCATTTAGGGGCATTATTAAATTATTAAAGCGTGGACGTGAGCCCCAGCACCTGAAAATGAAGGAAGGACATGTCTCTCGTGTCTGATGTCCCCTGTCTGTTTTGTGTTCAGACTAATCTCAGATGACTCTGTGAACTGCTGTTGACCCCTCCTCCCCCCTCCTCCCTCCCCTGTGTGTCCAGCTGGGTGGGCTTCGAGCACCACAACTTCCAGGGCCAGCAGTTCGTCCTGGAGAGAGGCGAGTACCCCAGCTGGGACGCCTTCAGCGGCTCCCTCTCCTACCACACAGAGCGCCTCATGTCCCTTCGCCCCATCTACTGCGCCGTGAGTACCCAGCGGGGGAGGGCAGGGCGGCGGTGAGCCACAGGATGAGTGGGAGTGAAAGAGCAGGAGAGAGGGTGAATGGAGATGGCAGCGATGACAGAGTGACAGAAGGAGCGAGTGGTCACCGGAGTGACTTGCGAGCGAGCTCCAAAATAGAAATGAGACAAGTCAGTGGCAAATGTACGTGCGTCTGACGGGCCCTCGTTCTAATATTAACCCGCCGCTCTGTTGCGCCCGTCCGCAGTCGCATCAGAGCAGCCGCATGATGATCTTTGAGGCGGAGAACTTCAAGGGCCGCAGCACCCAGCTGTGCGACGACTACCCCTCCCTGCAGGCCATGGGCTGGCTCAAGCCCGAGGTCGGCTCTATGCACGTGCAGTGTGGAGCGTAAGTCACCGACTCTGTTGACACGTAAAAGAAGAAATGAAAAGGTTTTTTTTATTATTATAAAAAAAAATATTATTTGGTAATAGAAATTGAATTGATATTGAAGGAATAGCTCACCCAAAAATGAAAATCAATTCATTATTTACACATGGTTAGACTCCCAGTTCCAAAGACTCCTCACTTCCTGTCTCCGTCCCTTCACAGCTTCGTGTGCTACGAGTACCCGGGCTACAGGGGCCAGCAGTACATCATGGAGTGTGAGAGACACAGCGGGGACTACCAGCACTGGAAGAACTGGGGCTCCCACTGCCAGACTCCCAAGATCCAGTCCATCCGCCGCATCAGGCACTGAGAGGGGAACGCACCTGCAGCAACAGGGGCCGGGCTCTGGCTATCACCTGGGCCCCTGCTTTGGATACGAGTCCAAAAGGCAACTGATCTTCTTCTTTAAGACAATGCACACCATCGGTGATGTAGCAGCTACCTCTTTATTCTTGCAGTAGATTCTTATTTCTTCGAACACTCATTATGTTTTAGTGAAATAAAGTTCACATGAGGAAGAGCATCATGAGGAGTCCTGTAATTCCTGGGTGCTGGTGAGATTAGTCTGGACGCTGTATCCCAACACGTACTGTGTGTATTACTTGTTAAAACTTCACTCTTTTACTTTTTACCCTTCAAGGAGAATCTAAGAATCCAATGATTTTTATGCATAACAATAATTCTTCATTTTTCATGTAGATTTAATGCATCTGCAATGAACAGCAGGGAACGCTTGTTATGTATATCTTTTCTTTGGTAACTGGATGTTCACGTCCCCTGAAGCAACCCTGTATTTGTGTACAACACATTTCGTGCGTGGGCGGACACGACAGCTCAGTTAAGAAGGAAAAGTAAGAGCAGAAGTGCGGACACTGAAGAGCAGATCACCCAGAGCTGTGCTCCGAGGGGACCACTGGATTCAGTCCTATCAGGACACATGGCATGTGTGCAGACGTGTTATTGCAAAGTCCAATTTTGAGACACAGAATTTTTCCCACTCTATACTTCCTGATATTGATGACACATCTCAGTGTCACTCAGTTACACTGGCATGATGAAAAACAGCCCATAAGGTTTATGCAGTTAGACCTTGTATTATAAATGAATGCATGAGCTCTTTAACAGGTGAAAGTGATGCAGGTTATGTATTTCTAACTACTAATTAATGCTGTTCTTCAAATACCATGTACTCTTATGCGTGGCATTGATGTAATATTCAGATGTCACAACAAACAAGCAACAGGTAGCCGTGCTATTCTTTGTCATACATCCATGTTTCCATGGCGATAAGTGTTTTAGTAGTTGTAGTTGCCACAGTCTTAATATAAAGTTAGTGACTTCAATAAGCGCCACCCACCCCTGGAGAGAAACAGTCGGCAGCAGCGGTGAACACAGTGTTTAGTTGGTTCCAGTGAACACAGCGACACAGCAACACAAAAACCAAACTGATGCAACGCCACGTACCTTTGGCTTTCACAGTTCACAGAGAAACATGCATTTAAATGACAAAATGAAATGTGGATTCGGTTTATTCCACCTACAGCTGGTCTCCTTAAATAAATCCAACTTCAATGAGATCCTCAGCTTTCACGGCCCAACTTATATTCATGGTGTAACTAAAGCAAAAATGTAAATGATGAGTAGAACCCTTAAATGCCACGAAAGCAGAAGCAAGTACACAGTAAAGTAGAAATGTCATTATTATATGGCAGAGCAGCAACTTCATTCTCTTTCCCCCAAACAGACATTCTGATTTAGCAAATGCAGCGAGTTACCAACATCAACTGGCCCGTTTTGAGTCAGCATCAACACCTGGTGTAAGTGAGTGGAGTGGAAATAGTTACTGTATATAAGTCAAGTACAAATGTCGACTAATGTCTTTCAGGAGGAATTAAGTTACATCTTATTTTTTAGATTTTTTTAAAGGACTGAATTGTATGTAACAATCTTAACCCTTTATTTAGCATATATTTAAAAAAATAATAATTATGAATTGAAGTATTGAAGTATTTAAAAATATATTTGGAATGTGATCCACTTAAGTTGTACCGATTTTTGAGATGATTTATTTTTGCGAACAAACAACATTTTCAGCATAAGACATGCTAACCTATGATGTTTTCATTGATTTCTGGGCAAAAAAAATATATATTTTATTGATTTCTGGGCAAAAAAAAAAAATCTTTTTTTTGAAAAAAAACGACATGCTAACCTATGACTTTTTCATCGATTTTTGAGATGATTTATTTTTGCGAACAA
>JAFBJW010001603.1:0-66244 GCA_016785235.1 Pseudorhombus dupliciocellatus | reverse complement strand
AGATCCCAGTCTTGCTGCTGTGTTCATGCCTGTTTCCACCCTGCTAATGAAGACTTGGAAGCAAATGTTTCAATCTTTATTAAACATAGCTTGCAAGAGACAAACACCTAGAGTCAGCATGTGCTGACTCCAGGTGCTTGTCTTAGGTTGGGTCCAACCAACCATCCACAAGCGGGATTCGAACCGGCCAACCCGGGGCTCCACATGCCGAGCGCTCGACCACTGAGCCACTTGCCCCACGTTCTTGGTGAAAGTCCTCTCCTCATTCTCACACAACCCTAACGGCAACCTTAGATTTCGCAGTAAAACTCCTAACATGCCCCCAACGGGAATCGAACCAGCCAACCTGGGATCCCTAGTACTAGTGCTCTACGTACTGAGCTATCTGGCCACCTTTGCACTAGGTTCAATTCGAGGTACTTGTGTCTACCACTGAGCTGGTGAAATTCGTCTCCTCATTCAACCCTAACGCCAACCTTAGATCTGAACGGACATGTTGTGAGTTTCAGTAAAAGTTTTTTATTTACATAAAAATATTTTTCAATTTAGCTAATTTCAATTAATTTGCTTGTTTTTGTGTTTGTAGTTGTTGTAAAACTTTTGTGATTAAACTTCAATTTAAATATGCTACTTTATAGAATAGAACGTTTTTATTCCTCCCCCATGGGGGGAAACACAGCACGCTTCGGTTAGCTAAGTGTGACACAAGAGGTGGGTGCGCTGGGGTTTACATTTACAGAAGCTCCGTAAAAAACAAGGATAAAGAAAATAAAATAAGATAAAGAAAATCTTAAAGGCCTACTATTTACAGTTAAGTTCACAGTTAAATATGAGAACTGGGTGTGCAAAAGAAACCAGAATGTGCAGCAAAAAACAGAATGCGCAAATGTTCACAAAAACAGTTAAGACAACCCTGAGCAGAAAAAGATTATACTGTTATAGTGAGACTAACATTAATTGCATTAATGCCCTTAACCCTCTGGGATCATTGAAGACATTTTTGTCCAAATAAGCCATTTTTCACTTTTCTTTTTGCAATATCTTTGGTTGTGTTAATGCATCTGTCATGATTTTTTGTAAGAAGGATGTTTTCTCTGTATATTTTGTTTTTCCACTTTAAAATTTTTGAATAGGTCTTTAATACGCCCTGTAGAGATATACCACCCTTTTGTGTTTTATAAGATAGTAAGTAGATTTAAGATAAGAACATTGGAATGTTTATATCAGAGCTTTTCTTGTGGAAAACCTGAGGCGGCCCAGCCTCACCCAGACTCTGCTTCCAGCAGCCCCCAGGTAAATTGAGTTTGAGGCCCCTGGTTTAGACCAACGCCCAGTTGCCCCCATAAATCCAATCAAGCTGAAATCTGAAAATGTTCAACACCCAATAAAGTGGGAAAGAAATTTCTGGATCTAAAAAAAAAAAAAAAAAAAAAAAAAAAAAAAGTTCTCAAACATTTAAAATACCTGAACCACTGCAGGGAATCCAACAGCCTCTCACTGGTGGGGAGGGGGGCGTTGCAAATGCATTTTGTTTGTCATTTTATTTATTTATTTATTTTTTTTTTAAATAGCTGACATTCAATGCTTTAGAAACAAACAAAAAAACAGGGATATTTTGTTAAGATTTTTTTTTATTATTATTTAAAGTTTTAACTGAGGGGTTAACAGAATGGGTCCAGAGGAGAGCAGTCTTTGGTTGCGTGATGTTGTGCTTCTTTGTGCTGGAGGGGAAAAAAAAAAAAAAAAAAAAAAGACCGTATTCAGAACGACTCAGTAAATAAAGTGATTGTTATTTTGTATATGCTCACGTCTTTTAACCCCTGGCTGTCTGTGGGGCTTCAGGCCTGTAGGATTCGCACACTGTCCTCTGCAGGGGACGTCTGCGGCGCTGCTCGCGTCACAGATCACTGCATCGCAGTGGACGTAGACCTGCGGGACAGGGACGAATTAAGGTGCGTTGTGGCCTGAACCGAGTCTTGTGTGTGTGTTTTGATTACCTGGTCTTCTAGAACATTGTCATCTTTAATGAAGGTGAACATCCGCATCGAGAAGCGTTTGAAATGGGACGGGATGGAGACTCTGGTGTCCGTCCCAACGAGGTGGAAGACGGTCACGTAGCTGTCGTCACGGTTCTCACAGCTGGTGAAGACAAACAGTTTAGTGGAGGGATTTTGAACTAATGGGGCTTTCATTTAAATTGAATAAATCAATTTTAATGTCCCTGTCCACAACAAGCCAATAGTTTTTTTAAACAAGACTGCTTTATTACCCGTCCACAATAATGTCCCAGCTGGGCAGGGATGTCCTGTCCTCGTTCATAGTGGCCCAGCAGTTCTCCAGGATGAGCTCCAGCTGTGGGTCTGCAGAGTACAGCAGTTCCACCTCAAAATACAGAGGCTCTCTCAGGTACTTCATCACTGGATAGTCTTCTGCCTGGTAGAAGGACTCATACGCCGAATCTGGAGGAGACAACATGTTGTAGACCGTCAGGACGAGAGACTCCATTGTGAGATGTTTTCCTACAGACCTTCAGCGAGTCTCAGCTGCACCATCAGCTGTCCAGACCCGATCTCTGCTGCAGGCTGATTTTGGATGGGTTTGGATGTGAAGGCGACGGTCTGAGTGTCATTCACCACATAGTAGCAGGAAATGGTTTGCCTGAAGGAGAACAGGACAAATTAAACATTTTAGGACTTTATCCAAAAGGTTAAGAGTGTTTTTACCTGTATTCGGGATCGACGGGTGACACGTAGGCGGCTCCTTTGTTGTTGTAATAAAGGCCGATTTCATTTTCATACAGCACAAAGTTTTCAAAAAACTAAAGATGAGGAGAAATAAGCATTAAAGAAAGGAAGCTTCGGAGTTTAAATATGAAATTAATAGTAACTCACCACTCTGGTGGTTTTACAGGAATCAGCAGTGAACGAAAACTGAGCGAAGCGGTTGTTGCTATAAACCGGTTTGCAGGACTGGTCCCTCAGAGTCAGCATGCTCGGGTCAAGGTTGGGCACCGACTCCACCTTTACAGCCACAGAGCTCATCGTGCCGTTCGGGTGGCACTCTTCAGGGAGAGTGCGACGTGTCAAGAGGATATTTCATATTGAAAGAAGAAAAAAAAAATACCAGAGTTATGCTCTTACTGGTCGCCATGAACGGGAAGCTGCAGATCAGGTAGAGGTCCCCCAGCACCCAGCTGTTGTTCGCGTCCCACAGGATGATGTCCAGTCTGGCTCTGATCGAGTCAGAGGTGAGCAGCTGCAGGAGAAGGGAAGCGGTAAGTGTTCAGTGCAAATAGGTTGGAGTCGGTTTCGGTCCTTTCAAGAACCGTACCTCAAACACCGTGCCCTCAGCGACGTACGGCACGATGAGGTTGAAATTTGTGTTGTTATCTGCAAAGTTGTAGGTCTCCATGAGCTCAGGGTTCAGCTGCTGGGACCCAACTATGGTCTGGAAGCCGGGGCCCTGGCTCCCGTACTTCACGCTGATGTAGAAAGCGTTCTGGTCACAGGAACCGGAGAGTGTGGGAAGCACTGGAGGAGGAAAGGGTGGGGGGGGAAAAAAAGGTTTCTCCCATGTGTCATTATTGGAAGTCATGTCCTCAACTGCCAAAGACGGTCTCACCAACATCCTGCAGAGAGGTCTCCACGTTCACAGCGTAGGGGAAGGGAGTTTCTTCCGGCAGAGTTAGAAACCCAAACACCAGAGGGAGGAAGTAGGTCGTGACCAAGGGCTCAGGATTCTGCAGAAGTTAAAGACGCTCAGCCGTGGCCACAGAACACGTCCAAAAGATCAGCATCAAGGATTCGTGTGAATGTGACTCACGTGTTTCAGGACGACGTCAGAGTCAAAGGGCACACGTAGAGTGAAGCTCTTTGATCCATTGGAGAAGCTGTGCTCCTGCACGATACAGCCTCTGGCGTTACTCTCCTCCACAGAGAGGACTCCAGTGGAGTAGGTGATGTTCCTGAGCTCCACATCATGGAGAAAGGTTCCCACGTGCACAGTGAACATCCTGTCCTGTGGGACAGTGGCTGTGGAGCAGAGCGTGGCGGTTTAGCTCGGCCACAAGTTCCCGTTGCCCCGACCAGATGAAGTGGGACTCACCATCCCTGTGGTGCGGCGGTCTGGACATCAGTGGGGTGGTGATGGGGAACAAAACCTTGTATCTGGTATCATCTCGAGTGTCCTCTGCCCTCCACAGCACCTCCACCATGGGCTCCACACTATAGGCGATGTGGTACTGGTAATCTGGGGCATGGCTCTGCAATTATTCATGCTGGTTTCAATAAATCATGAAAATGGACCAGAGACGTGCATTGCAAATTCACACTCTTGCCCACCTTGAAGTAACCGTCAGGCGATCCCACAGGGATCTCCACGACCATGTGAAAGTCCGAGGCAGACAGCGTGTACCCTCGTGCAGCCATCTGGGATTTATCCAGCCTCTGGCCGTTGATGCCCATGAACATTTCCAGAATTTCGAAGTTGCCGTCCACCAGGGGCGTCACACGCCGGGGCACGTACCAGGTGATGGCCTCATCGGTGAAGAGGACGCCGCCTGTTGAAGAAACATTGAAACAAACCGCACTCTAAATCAAATCTACGCTCCTAGAATTTTTTTTTTTTTTAAACTCACCTGTGGGACAGGCAGCTGCCAGGTTCACCACGCTCAGACCCTGTGGCGTCTTGTAGTAAGTGGTCACTTTTAAAACCTCCATGGGGACTCCAGCCACCTAAACAAAGTATTTACGGTCACTCAAGAGACGGAGGACACAGTGGACAGGCGGGCGTGTCGCTTACCTCCTCAGAGTAAGTCTCCGCTGTATCGTAAGGGCTTCGCATGACCAGGCGGTTTGCGGTAGTCATGGCGGCGTAGCCCGCCTGGGTGGCCTCCCTCAGCACCATGGGAACTGGTTCTGGGGTGAAAAACGTCATCTTCCAGATACCTTGCTCTCCATCCGAGTCCTAAACGGAGAAGCATTCGTTTGCATCACTTCTGTTTGAAGTGAGCTAAACTTGGTGCCAGTAGAGAGGCAAGTAAACGTACACCAGGAACAGTGTTGATCTGGGGTTCATCTTTAGTATCCTGAGCTTGTCCCTTAGCCTCAGCAGCTACAGCAGGCGGAGCCATGTGGTGTGACACCTAAAGAAAGACAGATTTAAAATCAGTGACATTCACTCCTGGAGACATTACGGTCTTTGTCCAGACACTTTAACTAACAAGTCTTTTAAAAACAATAAAGGAGACATACTTCCATGTAGTTCCTTTCACAGAGAATCTCTCTGGCGGCCCAGCGAGTGTAGCTGCACGTCTTAGTCACGTCATGAGTGGCCACGTCAGAAGGACTCTGCGGGTTGAACATTTGGAGTCTCATGGCAACATTAAATGTTGCATCATCCTATTTTTTTCAAAAAAAGGGAAGAAAGTACAAAGACAAGAGTCAACGTTTGGGTAAGTGTAAAAGGCAAACATTTCACCATTCCTATAAAACATGTACAGCTCAACGCACTGTGTTGTCCACATAGCAGCCCATCAGAGATGTGTAGATTCTGGTGTTGCCCCAAGGGTCGGACTCCATGCTGTAGCCACACTGAGCGGCCAGGCTGGGCGTCAACAGCACACGCTGCGTGCCATCTGGAGAGCGGAGACAAACATGACAAGGATCGGGTCTGAGTGACAAAGCAATGTGCTCATACTCTGCTCCAGTTCATACTCACTGATGGCTTCCACCTCAAGCTGGTTCCCCACAGCCAGAGCCTTGTCCAAAGAGAGTCTCATCAGATTCCCTGCACAGTCTGACCGTAAACCACTGCCTGTGAGGAGAGGGGACGGGAAGTTGGGTCAGCCGAGCAATTAAACTGACGTCGAGTGAAGTAAAGCCAAGCGAGTTCTTACCTGACTGTGAATTGAGCTTCAGGTTAGGCCTCGCTTGACTCAAGGTGACAACCGCAGCCATCAAGAAGTTCCATAACAAACTGTAACAAAGACGACATGAGTTAGAAATAAGTGAAAAACGGCTCCAAGTTACCAACAGACCAAACAATTCACTCACATGTGCTCAGGCCTCCTCATGGCGTTCTGTACACAACCGAAGACAAAGTCACAGAAATCAAACCACTTTCAGAGCTTGGCACTGAGAGCCCAGCAAAACCTTCCACAACAAACCAGCTCTGAAGTGGCTGATTGCTTCACCCAGAAGCTACCAGGTGCTTTATAATTCACCTGATCGGGACGCAGGTGAGATGAATCAGTGAATCAGCCCCACCCACCCAATCACACACTGAAATATCATTGCTCATTATTTGTGTGCAGGAAAAATAATTTATTGTGTTCTCATTATGTACAAACTTACATGTGTTCAACATCAGAGAGGCATTTCTAGATCCATTATTGACAAGTTTTCCATTGACATTATCACTTCATACAAACGTTTAATAATTGTTCAGTTATGGTCACAAACATCCTTCTGTTGTCTGTTGTTTGTTTGTGCAGGAAAGGAATCAGAAAGGCTCTGCTTAATCAAAATCCATATTAGCGTCTCGCCCAATCCGGTGGGATGTCCATTTCCTCCAGAAGATTTTATGCTTTGCAGCCGTCATCTGATCTTCGGCTACAATGTTTGTGAGCCACATTATGAAACAGACTCAGTGCCAGTGTGGTTTCTGAGACTGTCAGTATCCTCTGTTTGTCTTCTCCTGCTGGTCCAGAAGTGTCTGCTGCAGACTCAGTTTGGCATCTTCAAACTCTGGATTGAGCTTTAACGCCTGCTGGAAGTCGCTCAATGCAGCGTTGAAAAAACCTGTAACACAATAAAATAAATAAATACAGACTGAACTAAGTCCATGGTGTGGAAAGCTGTGGCAGATTGGTTAGATAAGATTCAGCAGATTCTTTATCTCAGCGGCACCAGGGCTGGAAAGCATCTGGGTTAGTGTTGGCACGACTCCATCTAGTGTCCTTGGGAAGAACACGGCATTCAGCACCGTCCAGGAGAACAGCGTGATCGTACTGTGATGGCTAAAGGGAGCCAGAACAGCTTCATTACACCGTGGCACTCCTAAAACATAATCCAGGAACAAGGATGTCTAACACCAAATCTAACTTCCTAGCATATAGAAACTGTTCATGCCAGGCCTGCTGATGATCAAAGATTTAAATTATACTCAAGTGTCTGCTCTTACCCAGTCGGTATCGAATAAGGCCTCTGTTGTAGAAAGGTATTTCAAAGTGGCAGTCAGTCTGAATGGCAGCAGTGTAATCCTCCAACGCTTCGTGAAAATCCACCCGGAGGTACTTGATCTGTCCTCGGTTGTTAAAAGCTGTGGCCAAACCAGCAGCGTCACACTTCCTGTGAAAGCACAGCACAATGTAATGACTTTAATTCAATCCCATTGGTTCTAACAGGAGCCAGTACTTTGTGACAGCGGGTGGAGGAGGTGAGACCGACAGAGCAGTGGGAAGAGGACCGAGTACTATGAAATACTGTGCTGTATACTGAGCACTTATAGGTTCTGTCTAACTCCATGTTATGTTGTACAGTAGGCGGCGGTAGGACACCTGCCAGTTTACCAAGAGAAGAAGTAGTGAAAGGAGTAGAAGAAGAAGAATTAAAGTCAATGAAAACAGAGAAGAAGAGAAACTGTCTCGACGCTTGCTAACCAGTGGTTAGCCGTTAGCTCCCTTCGCCCGCCGGCCGACAGAGGACAGAGTACCTGGAAAGTAAACAGGAAGCGATGAACTGGGAGTACAGCTCCTCTGCCTCTGTGAAGTTCTTCTGGTTGAACTGGGAGTGTCCACGTTCCAGGATCTCTGACATGTTTTCCTCCATCTGCGGCTTTCCGCGTTTGTTATGTCGGATTTCCGCAAACACAGACGTGACGTCAGGAACAAAGAGCCCAATCGCAGCTCAGTGCGTCCAGAGTAGTACTTCTGTTTATTTGGTGCAAATGTACGTGTTGGTAAAACTCTGCTTTCTGTTTTTAATAGACTTAAAGCTTGTATAAAATGTGCTTTATAAATACAAGTGTCTCCTTAATCACTTGAATACTTGTAATTTTATATGACAGTATAATCTAATTTGTGTAAATATATTGTTGATATTATTTAATCACATTCATCTAATAAATGAAGTTCAGTTTAATGTCTGAACAGCAGGTGGCAGACAAGATTTACAATTCATTTAAAAAAAAAGGCATAACAGACAACTTCTGAATAAAACCATCCCAGACTCAAACATCTGTCCCTCCACAGCACAGTGGACAGTGAGGACACTTCCTGAAGTAAATACTCAGCAATGAGGTCAACTCCATGGGCAAACTTGTAAGAGATTCTCAGACCAGGGTGTCAAACGTCCCGGTGAAAAATGGCGCCTTAAGTAAGCAAAGGTCGCTCAGGAGCCGTGCACTTCCCCTCTCTGCGCCCCATTTATCTCCAGACTGCGAGGATGAGCTGGATCCAACAGAGACCAGTTTGACCCAGAGGAAGAACGGCTTTTGACGCTAGTGAGAAAATGGCAATAACATACAACCTGTGGAAATGTGGGTTAACTGCTGAGCAATACATCACAATAACACACACGGAGAGGCAGTGAGTTAAGAAGAAAACATTCCAGAATCCATTCACTTACAAGGGTTCAATTCAATTGTTCGTGACAAAACGACTGGTCAGCTCCACACGTGCAGTCAAATGTGATCTGTGGGATGAGATAAAATCTTCATTCCAGAGATGATGATGCAAAGATGTCTAACTCTTCACCGTTTACAGAAAGCTCTGCACTGATGAGTCCTGCAGGCTGGTGCGTCTTCTCAGGCTCTAAATATTACTGTTGACTGAGAAAATTGGCACAAAGAATCAAAGTCCACTTCAGTCGGGCAGAACCAAGACAAACATTCATCAGATCAGGGGTTGGATTTACTTTCTCTTACATCGGGGGGGTAGCATGGTTTTCCACATTTTCATTTGTCAGTTATTTATGAACGTCTAGTAGAACCTCTAGTAGAATAAAACATGTTCTCAGTTTACAGATATTTATTAATTCAGTCCTGAGGCTCAATATTAAAATTGAATTTGAAATTGAAAATATGTCCCTACAAAAAATAAAACACTTAATAAAAAGCACCTCAAACATTTTTTGAGATATTGTTGAGGATTGAAGTTCACCCACATGTGTAACTTCAGCAGCGACGTGCACCAGACTTCATGTCTTTCCCACTTCACAAAGGTGTGCGAGTCCCATTCATCTTCTTCCACTGAAACACTGGTGGGCTCACCTCTGTGTGTGTGTGTGTGTGTGTGTGGTAACCATGAAAGCCACAGCAGATAGCAAACAAACATAAAACAGCTGTTTGCTGAAAGGCAGGAGGGAGAGGATCCAAACCAGACTCGAGGTAAACGTTGGCGTGTTGACTCTCTGCCTCACACAGCCGTCGCAGACAGAGACTCTCTGTTGTCAGCTCTGTTCCAGGAAAACAAGCCAACGCATTCCACAGGAAACACCCTGAGGGCCTGTCTGTTAATTTTATGGACATCACTGAGGGGTTAAAAAAATTAAGACAATAACAAGGCCCCAAAACATATGGTGGTGTTGAAAATTATTAAATGTGCATCATTGTATTTGCTACAATTTAGATTTGATTCCAGTTGTATTTTATTTTTGACTGGAGGTGTAAAAGGGGTCAGAGGTCACACTCTGATTTTCCCCTGACCCCAGATATCAGAGCAGCTCTGAGGTTGGGGTGAATTATGGCACGTTGTTAATAGAAACGTCAAAGCTTCAGCAATATTTACTTTTCCATATTGACACAGAAATACATACATGTCACCTGGATTTACAGTTAGACCACAGAGGTGGATCTAAGGCCACGTTCATCTCCGCACAGACAGACACCTCCGATTCTCCCACAGCTCCTGCTGAAACCTGATCTTTAGTGAGAGTCACTGGAACCAATGATCATAACTGATTTAATTTGACTGAAATGTTCCAAACTTTGTCTTAAATCAAATAATGGATTCGAAATAACTTAAACCAGGCACAGGTTTTGTTTCTTTGATTTGGTTTCATCACATTTCTAATGTTATATTATGTCCAGGTGGTAGTTAATGTATTGACATTTAAAAAGCATATAGGAGGATAAAATACGTCCTTATGTCTTTAAATTATCAACGATAAATGTACCTTTACAAGAATATAAACATGGCATTTCTCCTATGATACTGATTAACTTATGATGGAAAAAAAATCAGATTTGATTTTTTTATGATCCAATGTAATTTTATTACATGTATAGAATTTGGCAAACATTAAACACAGTCCTATGGTATTCATATAACATATATATGTTTTCCAATAACAAACCAATTTTTATTCCTCTGAGCAAACTGTCATTTTACTATAAAATCGCATGAGTATATAAATCATGATTATACATTCCCACAAATGACCACTATGTACACTATGCACAAACAGCTACATTATACAGTACAGGAGAAACCATGGATATATATATTTTTGTTAAATCTACACTGGAGAAAACACAACATATTGCTTTAACAGCATTTTCATTTTCAATTAAAAAAAAAACAAACAAAACAGAAATCTCAGATCAGCTGAGGATGCTGTTGAAGGATCGTGGTCTGTGACTCACAGCTTCACTCGACCTGCAACTGTTGAATGACAGGGGGCGGGAGTCAGGGTGATCTGCGGCTCTGACAGGAAACACACCGGTTAGCTGCCACTGTGCAAAGTCAATAAACAGGAGGCCAGACACTGAGGTGGGTGGGAGGTTTTCTCAACCATCAATCAAAAAATAAAGGCTCACCTCCGTGTCCCGCCTCACGCACGGCCCACCGCGTTCTCCAGACGCTCTATTCTCCCAGACACATCCGCCAGTGAGGTCAGTCAAGGAAACGCATTTGCGAACACACGTGCAGGGAGAGAGCAGGATGAGGAATGTTCATATAGCTCCTTGAAACATACACAGGACACACTGTTAACTTTCATTCCTATAACACCGGCAGGCAGAAATAAGCAGCTGTCGGCTCAGTGACGTGCAGCGGGCTCTGCTCATAATAAAAGTCCTTGTCCATCTGAAACAACACAAAGGATATGCTTGGCTGTGAGCTGCTGGATGGCCGCCTGCGTCTGCTTCTGGAAGGCCAGCCTGGACTCGCATTTACAGGGATCCATCTGCACCACCTCGGCCTTCACCGCTTCACCAGGAGACACCGGTGCAACAGATCAGAAGGAGACAGAGAAGAGACAGATGACGCGTGGGGAGTATGCCCCATACTGCAGCCAGCCACCAGGGGGTGGTCAACATGATTTGGCTTCACTCCTAAGGAGCTGTCATGGCGTCCATCTTTACGCACAGTCTCTGGTTAAGTGAAGGAGTCCTCACTGGAGGCTCTTACGTTTCAGGGAACACGATTTCATGTTGGCGTTCAGGACGTATCCGGCCCGACACTTGCAGTAATAGGAGGCGTTGCTGTTGACACAAATGTGCTCACACTCGTTTCCCACAGAGCAGGGGTCCGGACCTAGGAAGAGACGGGATTCAGTGACGGCGGCATCAAGATGGCAACAGGTTACTGTAAAGTTTCTGATGACAATCTAATAATACGATGAATAAGTCTTTGTGCGATTGTAGCTTTTCTTAAGTGTTTGGACTTGACCACCTGCTCCATTCATGTGATTCAGCACTGTCTGAAGAGGTTAGATTCTCTGAGAGATCACAGAACCCTGAGGCACAACAGTTATGACACATACAGCAGAGATGAAGGAAAACGAGACAAACATGAGACAGTGACACGGAAAAATGCCTGAATCTCTGAAATCCTAATATGGAAAAATATCTGTTCTCTAAACTGCAGTTGAGACAAATGTTACGTGCAGACACTTTCATTCACAGAGTTAAATAAACATGTACAAATTCAAAGCAATCCATAATGATGCTTTAGTTTAAAAAAAAAACAAAACAAAACAAAAAACTAATAATTATCCTGTGTCAAAGTTCAGGGCTGCGTGGCCCCAAGACTTTGCACAGGTTTCATGTTTGTGGTTACGAGCAGGTTCTAGTGCCGACATCTGCAGTCCATGTGGGGGTTGGGAGCATGCGTTGATTTCACAGTTTATAATTCGCCACAAACACTGGAAATGGTCCACACAGTGAGACAGACCCCCTGCAGACTGTAGATGCCCCTTACAGGAACTAGAACCAGGGTTAATGGTGGGAAAAGGTCTTGCAGGCCCGTCTCTGTCCTACCGCACAGCGTCTCCCTGAACTTGGAGGTGAGCTTCTCAATAACGCCGTACGTCTCCACGTAGAACACGTGGTCGTCCAGAGGGACGCTCGCCATCAGCCGCAGCGAGCGCATGTCCGCCCGGTCCACCCCGACGGCGTAGATCTCGATGCCGGAGGCCCGAGCTGAAGCGGACACCTCCTCCACCTGGTCTTGAGGCCTCCCGTCCGTCACAATGATGGCCACCTTGGAGATGTTCCCCGAGCGAGGCCGGGCCCCGGACTGCTCGGTGAAGGCCTCGTTCATTGCCGTTTTGATGGCGAGGCCGGTCATGGTCCCTGCGGCCAGAGGCCCGATGCGGGAGATGGCCTTCTTCAAGTCCGGTTTGTTGAAGTGGGCTTTGAGCAGAAACTCGATCTTGACAGTGCTGGCGTAGTTGACCACAGCCACTCTGGTGGCGTCTGAGCCCACGTCCAGAGTGTCCACCATGTCCGCCAGGAAGATCTTGACCTTCTCGAACTCACCTGGACGGACACTGCGAGAGCTGTCGATGATGAAGACCAGGTCCAGGAGGCGGCTCCTGCACTGAGAGTCCGTCTCTGGTGATCAACCAAACCATGGCAGGATTAAGTCCAGTTAATAGCCACAACCCAGTTCATCAGTCACATTCAAGGTCGTTCGTGGGACTTTGACAGAGACAAGAGTCAGCGTGATGCACAACACACGAGACGCAGACAGACGTGTTTGTGCAGCAGAGAAACAACAGGTTCTGGTGAAATGATATAATATCAGTGAGATATACTCTACATCATTTCAGCGTTTCAATAGCCCATCGAAGACTTCCCATTGAAATGATCTTTTCATCTCGTTTCTGTGAATGAAAAGAACGTTTGGTGTTTCACACAGAGAAGGAGACATCACATCTGAAGACAGTGTTAGGATCCCTGCCTCTACACACAGCGTGTCTATGGCTCTGTAACATCAGATCCTCTCAAAAAAATAAAAAATAAAAAATCTCAGTCTGAACTCCATAATATACACACATCTCTCTATATAAAGATAGAAAATGTAAAAATGGTTTCCATAGGAGCCTGAATAATATTATTAAAATGAATAAAGTGATCAAAAAAATAAATTTTGTGTGCTATCAGGTAACTTAGTTTCCCACTTCCCAGCTTTAATCACACATTAAATTAATAATTTATTTTAATGAAACTGCATTTGTCCCAATTTTTGGTTCCGTGGTTAATGATCAGTTATTCTGTCAGTTGCTTAAAATCGAACTGATAGATGACAATGGTTCCAATTATTGAGCCTCAGAAAAAAAAGAAATGAATGTGTTTTAAATTATATGTCGTTTTTTTTTAAGTGGCTCTACACTGGTGTCTGTCACGAAACAGAAAGTTCTGACCCTTTAAAGCATCGAGGAGCATTGACTGTTTTGTGTTGGGAATCAAACCTGACTGGTAATGTTCTACCTGTCTCCACAGGACTGATGGAGGCGATGAGGCCGCTGTGGGTACTGACCAGTAGCGTCACAGGAGCAGGGGCCTCCACTGTGGTCACCACCACCGGCACGGTGGTTGGCAGCACTGTTGGCTCCGGCTCAGTTGGGAGTCGTACCACCGGTGTTGTTGGTACCGTGGGGTCAGACCTCGTTGGGCACGGACCTTTAAATTTATAAGGGAACGGGCCTTTGACCCTGTGGTGTGGATGGAAAGCTACAGGTGGAGAGAAGCCTTTGTATATATGGTGCATTTGAGGCACCACCGGCCCTGAGAACCTGTGGTGATAGGGCGGCATGGGGACGGGTCTGTGGTAAGTCACTGGTGGAGGGAGAGGAACAGGATGATACACTACCGGCGGAGGGATCCGTGGTGGCTGGTAGTGGTAGTGATACCCTCCTCTATACGTGTAATCACTTCTGTGGACTACAGGGTCACCGGAAAGGAAAAGAACATTAGTAGGTTGGACGAAGAGCAGTGTAGGTGAGAGCACATATGATTAGTTAAAGCACGAGGGCACGTTCAGCCACATGGACTTTTTTTTTTGATTGCAGAAAATATTTTTCTTATGCAAATAAATAATTACAGAGACTTTAATTAGTATGTGGCTGAAGAGCAGCAGTAAAATATAAGAAAGTACATTTATTTAAGTAGTTCTGAGAAACGCATCTATTACTTCCACTTCATTTCACTTTGGGGTTCAACTTCACCACATTTCAGAGTACAAATATTAGCAGCAAATAGTTCACTTTTCATTGTCTATATACTTTTAAGGAGCATTATAATAGTATATGAGACCACTTTGTCATCACATTAAAATGCTGCTTACACATATTAGAAATGCATCATACATCTCTGCATTATGGGTCATTTCTACTTAACTCATATTTTGAATATAGTATAATGAACTCATTTAGATCTGAAAATACCTGCTGCTTAAAAACTAAAATACTGGTAGTTCAAAATAGGGGAGTAAATAACAACGTTCTTCTCGGAAATATGGTGAAGAAATAATCTGTAAAATAAAGTAGAAATACAGGTACCACAACTTGACTAAATGCACTTTCTTACTTTGCAACACAACAGTACTTTATACTTGTGTTGGTAATTTTACATAAAACACAAATTGACAAAGGAAAAGTAATTTCAGATGCTGGAGTCAAACTTACTTGCTGGATTCAGGGTCCTGGTCGGAGGCCGGCCGTTGGTTCGGGTCTGAGCGTAGCTCTGTGCAGCGATTGCCTGAGGATCCACTGCACTGAGGTGATACGTGGCCAGAACGTGAGAGAGCAGCAGAGAGGTGCAGATCAACAGGCTCCACAGTGACTTCATCGTGTCTGCTGATCCCGCGCTGCCGTGAGATCTTTGTCCGCTCTGTGTCTCAGACGAGGATCTGACCTCCTCTGACCGCCTCCACATATGAGCAGCTCCGCAGGGCAACACCTCAAACCCTCCACCCAATCCCAAAGAGGGACATGACCTGCAGGCCCCAGTGAAGGAGGACGGGTTTTAAACACTCACATAAATCTGTCCTGGGCTGCACAGTCCAGAAACATTCATAAAACTTCAATTTTTCCATACAAAGAGAATTTCCGGGCAGAGTGGCTCGACATAAATCGATTCAAAAACTAGACATTAACAAAAAAAGTCGAATGGAGAAACAAATGTTCTGAAATGTTTATTGAAGTCAGATGTTTTTCCACTAGGATAAAATCATATAACCAGTAAAGTAATGAGGGGATGTGATCGATAAGCATGCATCTACTAAATGTTCACAGTTTGCTCCAGAGGTGAGAGAGCGAGAAGCAGTGACATTGATCAGGCGTCGGCGCCCCCTGCTGTCTCTGTCCTTCTCTCCCTCTCCAAGATTCAGCTGGATAACTATTCACTAGCTCTGCTAACACATCAGGGTGATGTCGGGGCTGGGGGTCGGGCGGTGAACTGAACCACAGCAAAGCTAAATAAATAACAGACAAAAAAGCTACAGACCAGTCGAGACTCCGAAGGAACAGTCTAGATATTAACAAGAGAAAAAGGTAACACAATTCAACAATAAGAGCTATAATAAGTGGATTGTCATAATAGTTTTTTAACTTTTTACACGTCATATATGAATCTATAGGTAGAGTGCTGCTGGATCGATGGGAGGATTTCAAGCAGTTACATCTTCACACGAATGCCTTTTACTACGACATTAAAAAGGCCGGAGAGAAATTGGGCTGGTAGCTTCGGTCGCTTTTCAATCATCATCACATTCATCCATTCAGTCATTTGTCTGATTCACAGAAATCTCAATCTCTCTTAAAAACTGTTCTCCTCTCACACCTCCAGACACAGAAACACAGCGGAACAAAGCGTCTTCAGTGGCCGTACATGTACACAGCAGGTCAGAGGATCAGGGATCAGGGGTGTTCAAAGAGGGTCAGTGAGCGAATGCAGGAATGCATATGGTGGGTGTGTGTGTGTCTTGGCAACAAACGGTGCTGGTGCTTAAGCGGGCATGTAAGGGGGAGGCGGTTCCTTCTCTGGCATCTTCATGGCCATCTCGTAAGTGGGCAGGATGTACTGAAGAAGAAAAACAAAAGGAACATGGGAGGTCACATAATTGGAAAAAATTGTGATGGAAATGTTTCACAATACTCTACCATTTTAAACAGTTCAAGAATATTCAGTATATAATTTGAATACTTTAAAGTAAATACACTGTCCTCCCCAGTTTGAATCAGTTTAGTGAACCAAAAGAAAATCTGGAAACTTCACTTTCGCCATTAACATGGTGAACTCCCTCTTGTGGCTTTATGTGTCAGCATGTGCACATCGCGCCACCTGGTGTCTTCTTTTACACGTTACATCATGCTGCATCTGAGTGGAGTGTGTAACAGAAGATCTTTAAGTGTCCGGAGGGAATCACAGGAAGCGTTTCTACCTGAGGTGGGGTCTCGAAGGCAGGGTACACAGCGATTTCTGGCATGTTCCTGTTGTTGATGTACTTGTAGCAGTTCCACACACAGTTGATCAGGTAAGCCTGAGAAACAACAATTACGCTGAGTCACTGGATGTCAGTAAGCGGATTGAAACAATAAATGTTAATGTTTAGTCAATTTACACAAATGAATAACACTAGTTAAATATACTTAACAGCCAGCTCTTTTACACAGCATCAGCATTAACATCCGCTTTGTCACCTAACCACAGATCATCTTCTTTACTATTTGTTTGCTATCTCACACTAACATCACACACTGATAAAACCAGGTTTCACAGTGAATCATTAACAGTTTCACCTTGAGGATGATGAGGAATGCAAAGAAGACGAGCACGAAGAGCAGCAGGCAGCTGGAGTCCATAGAGAGGAGGTTGTCTTTGTATGGGAAATCCGGCTGCAGAGGAAAACAACAGACGATGTCAGATAATCAATGAAACCTTTTTGGATTTTATTCAACTGGCATCACCATCACAGCTACTAGATCAATAAGATACAACTTCATAATCCTTTTGATTTGGGATGAGACGATGAGCACCATGTTATGACAAAACATTGGCAGGATTCTGTGGGGTCAAATCAACACAGAGGAAGTGCGACTGCATCATGTGACTGAGGGTGAACTGTGGCATCTGACCAGCTGGTCCAGGTAGTCCTTGATCCTGGGCAGGTAGGTGAGGGAGCTGACGGCCACCAGGCAGCTCAGAGCAAAGTCAAACAGCTGGTAGCAGAAAAATGGGATGAGCCACCCGTCACGATGCTGAAGAGATCAGAAACATGTGGAAGAAAATGACTCAGCAGAAAGAACAATTTGACATTTTAAAAAGAACCATGTCGTTTCTTTTCAACCTAACAAGTTCAACTTTCCCTGAAGAGCATCTCTTCTAATCCAGCAGATGAGGATAAACTCACATCCTGAGCAGCAGGATGTTTTTCACTCGAGTACCGAGAAGAAAGGTCTAGCCTTGGTTTTCTCGGTTTGATTTTTCTAAGATTAAAAAGACAAGGATTACTGAGATGAAAGGCATGCCTATCAATAAACCCATTTCTAACCAGATCAAATAGAAATAATTTAACATGGGTCTAAATGTGTCAGATGTGATTCTGAGTAAATACTGACACAGGAAGAGAGAGAGCTGACACGGTAAATGTGAGTTTCAGACAAACTTCTATCGACAGAGTGAAGGTTGAAAACAACAAAATGGTCCTTTTACTTTGTCGCATCACAGAAATCTCTACGGGCATTCTGGGTAATCTGACTTAACAAAATCAAAATCTACTTTACTCTCCATTCCTACTTTATTTATCCAAGTACTGAATCTGTTTTATGCTCGTGGTTCAAGGAGAGGTTCACTGGGACACTACATCAACAGCAGTGCTGCCTGGGAGCATCTACCTACACAGCTGAAGCATAAACAGCCAACACACAGCCAGCGTGTGTGTTTGTGTGTCATGCTTTAACTGTGCAGTCATCCCAACTAGCAGCTTAATGCAGGTCCATGTGGAGAGGTTATCAAACCTGTCGGTGTTGATGCCATCAGGCGAACCTGTGAGGTGAAGATGACAAGCAGTGAAAACACAGCATGTGTGTGCTACACCCCCGCTGCATCAGGGCTGAACTAAAATAAACTGTTGTTGAGAAACAGAAACAAAGAAGAGACACTTTGGTTTGTCTGGTGACTTGTCACCTCTGGTGCTGGTACAACTACAGAGAATCTAATCACGCTCGTGTGGGGGCTTACGTGAGAAGCTGTGATGATAGTTTAGAGTTAGTTAGTGCTGTAAAAAAGAGAAACTATAAAAAGCCACCAGACTCACAGTAATGGCTCCGTACACCATCATGGCACTGATGGTGAGCATCAGCAGAGAGATGGCAAATCCAACGCAGGCATTCTCTGAGTGGGACAAAGACAAAACAAACACAAGCATAGATTTGTTAATATTTTAGTCACAGCAGCCTCTGTATGGTGAGCGGCAATAAATGCGTATTTGCCTGGTTGCCTTGAGGCAGCTTGGCTTTGCATACAGTGCAGCTCAACTCTCTCTGGGCTTCTCTATTTCCAGCCAGTATGACTCTGGGAAGCATTAAGCCTCTCGCTCTACGCAGCAATGAAACTCAGACTGTGGTAATTAAAAGGCCCACAATTCATATCCTCTTTTCCCTCATCACTCACTCTCTCGCTTCCTCTAACTGCTCTTGCCTGTTGAGCTGGCAAGACAACGCTTGTTTCCCCTTATTCTTTGCTTAGTTAATGTTTGGGAAAACGAAGAGGCTGACCAACAAAACAACTAGAATGGAAGGAGCCCAAACAGTGCTCCCAGCCCTGCCCACACACACACACACACCTTTGATAAACTTAAATTGTTCAGGAAAGACAAAGGAAGAACAACAATGGGATGAGACTAAAAACAACATTTTCAAACCGTGTGTACACATCACAGCGGAGCTCTGTTGTCTCCATGACATGTTTTGTTGAGCAGTCAGTGGGGAGCTGGTGTGCTCCCTGTGGACAATGAATCACATGTTCAATCCCAGCACAACAGCAGCTCATGAGCTCGTGGGAGCGTTTAAAGAGAGAATGCAGCTACGCACAGAAAAATCCAGCCAAGGAAAATATGTATTCAGAGCTATTTTTATGGACCACCATGACCAGTGTAGCCAGAAGACATCTGACGTTTACAGACCACAAAATGTTTTGAGCGATTCATTGAATGAAAAACCATTAACAACTTTTGATTCTAATCACATAACTTATGAGGCTCAAGTGTACACCCATAAAGTGAACAAACTGGTCTGTCAAAGCAGTCAAGTAGCCCTTACCAGACATCCTGTTGGAGGCAAAGTAATGGTCGATGACCTCATACTGCAGGTCGATGGTGGGCACATTCTCCGGGTGGGTCACAGCTACAGTCAGCAGGATACCCATCAACAGATTGACCACCTGAGAAGGGGGGAGGGTAGGATTTTTTTTAAAAAAAGGTGTGACCTGTATAAAATGATTAAAGAACTATATATCTGGAATAAACATTTAAACATGGCATAACTTTTAAGGTGAAATCAATCAAAGAAATGTATAAAGAACAAACCAGTACTCTATCTTCTCATCTTTCCAGTTAATTTAGAGCATGTTTGTAAAGTGACTTGATTTATGCATAGTTGTTTTGTAAGCCCTAACTTTGAAGTGAGTATTCACCTGTTACCATGGCTGCCACCAAACGATTGCTTAGTTTTGAATGTCAACAGTGACAAGAAGCCACAGAGTGAAAACTGGTTTTCAGTGGATGTGGTGGAACTCGGCTCACGTGTTTAGTGACAGAGTCCAACTGGAATTTAACAAAAAAGACCTAAGTGGGAGGATTTGAAAGCGCAACAAAAACGCAGACACATCTGCTGTGTGATCTGCGAGAAGGGGAAATGAGAAGCAGATTAACCCAGATGTGGCTTTAGCTGCAGGGACAAGATGTGCTCCAGACCACGACAGTAAAAAAAAAGCTCCGTGACATCCACCAGCAGTCACAATCACCAGCCACAAGAACCCAGCAAGAGGGACGTGATTAAAATCCTGTCACTGTTTGTGTTACTGCGGACACAAACTTCTGTTTTGGTTTGTTAGCATGTCAGCCCGAGGACAGCTAGCTAAAGTGTTGTCCGAGCTGAATGTCGTGCACGAACTTTGCGGGTCTCTGCAGCGGACAGATGAAGGGGGAACACGGGTCAGTCATCAGAGCTACTTCAATCCTGACGTGGATTCAAAACAGGCGCATTGATATAAACAGGGTAGGCTAGCAGGCTAATGCTAAAGGTAGCTAATGCTAATGCACCGTTAACTCGGCACGAATCCACGATGTGAATTGGAGATAAAGTCACAAATAGCGAAAAGTGGAGTATTTAATGTTAATTAATAGCTTATTCGCAAGCAACCCAAATTATCTCGCGGGCACGCACGTATCAACTTGTTAATGTAACGAACTTGACACAAGTGGCTTTCAGCGCTAGCTTCCGTTAGCACGCTAGCCCTCCTCCATCGACCATTTTACGCACCATGTACCATGTCCCCAGGATGATGGTCCCCGTTCGGACGTGGCAGCATCCGCAGCACCGGGTGGTGTACAGCCGGTCACGACTGGGCTTGAAGTGATGCATGTCCTCCACCAGTGTCGGGAGAAACATCGGGAGAGTCGCGGGTCAACAGCCGGGAACAGAAGAGCCTCGCACCCGGGAGCCGTGAAGAGCGAACGCGCTGTGAGAGAAACGCCCACAACTTGAGCCGCTGCCACCGCGAGGAGCTGCGAGACACCGCCGATCAAAACAAATCCTCTGACGGGAAGGAAGAGGCTGGACCACCACTCTGCAGGGTGTGGGGTTCCACCAATGGAGGGATGTCTTGGCACGGTGGATAATAATAATAAATAACAACAACAACCATAATAATAATAATAACAAAGTCATTTAGTTGAATCTAGTTATTACAGTTTATTTTGTCTTTACATTATATATATTCATATTTGCACATATAACAACAACAACAACAAACTATAAATCTAATTTTTTAATAATTATACAATACAAAAAGTGTTTAAAATCATATGGCAGTGGCAGACAGGGCAGAGTCAGTTCACGTAATTCACCTCTGCATTGAAAAAAGTATTTTGTGCACAGTGTAAACACTCGTCCTTCATTAATCCTGATTGTAGCTTTGAGAGCTACCAACAGGTCCTTTTGCCGAAACAGCATTGAACCAACAAACACCCGGAACTCTAAACGCTAAACAGATAAATGTGATATTTATTTATTGTTCTATTATTTACACGTGTGCTCTTCCCTATCTTGACATGTCAAAATGTGACTCCAGGTCATGTTATTTTAAGTTAAAGTGCTTCATAAATGTGTGCTGATAACAAAAGATTAAAGCGCACTAGTAGACTAGTAAGATTGCTCCGAACGTCCGAGTCCCTCAAACAAAATATTAACAAAACACAATATCTCTTACATACAAAATAAGTGGCCTCAATGGTAGCTGCTGCAGTTTCTATGGTATATATACACCACGCTACAGTCTTCAAGTCTTTCATGGCATTTCTTGTTCCTCTATCGATAAATAAATGAAGTTCATCAAAATTGCGGAGAGCTAATCATCCTCTTCCTTGTTGTTCCGCTGCCCCTGAATATATGCTCCATTATCTTTGTTGTACCACTTGTAGATAAATATTGTCGTGACTATAACGGCCAGTATCATCCCAGTCACTCCTCCTGCGATAATGCCTGCAGAGATAAATTCCTGCGTTAGAATAAGTGGAGCAGCTCAATGGAATGCCGCCATCATTCATTTCATGATTTACAGCTAATATATAAAATGGTGCAAAATACCTGCAACGATCTGTTTGTTCTCTAGGAAGCTGTTGCTGTTTGATACGATAACGTATCCTGACCTCACGTCTCTGTCAGTCCACAGTGTTTCGTCAAACGTCCGCTCTTTGCTGCCGGGTTGGTCCATGATAGCCTCCCCTAATGAGAGTTCAGACAGCGAGCATGAAGAAAGTAACTTTGGAAATAATAATGAGATTCACACAATGCAAGGAGGAGGCAGGGTTTATGTTATACTGCAGTAAGCCACCAGGAGGTGACCATGATGTTTTGGCTTCAGCTTTATCACACTTTAAAAGTAGTTGGACACATTTAAAGCAAGTTCTTAAGTCTAACAAAAGATTACCTTGTTCTGGGCCACCCCCTGAACCGTAACCAGATGCGTTCAGGTCATAGCCTGATCCCTCAGAGTCGTCAGGAGGTTTGGAATTCTGATTCAAAAGAGAACAAGGACATTTTAACTCAGAAGGACGTCTGAACGTCACCACATGTTTTCCTTCCTGCCCTGTTGTAAAGACATGAAAACAGACACGAGGCGAACGAAGATTATCAACGTTGTTGTTTCCATGACGAAGCAATAAAGAGCTGAAACACATCCTTGATACAAAGTCCCACTGAGGTGACACAACAACAGACTGTAGCTGAGAGACTGACGCAAGCGTTCGCTGTTATCAACAGTAAAAAAGTCGTGACTAGAATATATAGGGCCAATATAGGTGATGATGCCCCTCCACCTGTTTGACAAAGAAGCCAAAGAGCAAGAGTACAGAATTTACTGCGTGCAGAATCATACAGAAAACATTTGGTGAAATATAAGCATGTATTTGGATAACAGCAGGTGTTTGACCTCAGCATTTACTACTTCAACAAATAGGACAATAATGAAATATGTCTTTGTTAGAATTTTCAGTGATGACCCTGCTTGAGTATCTCAGTTCTCTAGAACTATATTATACATGAGTCAAAAGTAATCATTACTTTAAGTTAATAAACGATTATTATTATTTTCTGCATATAATACACTAAATATTTTACATTTTCTCCTTGTATTGAATACAGATAATGGAGTAATTTCACACCTTTAGTTTTCTGTATTTAACACAAACCTAAATGTTTCAAACTTGACCCTGGAGCAGCATCAAACTTCATAAAAGTTTGTGGAACAGACCAACACACGTCAGCAAGCCTCGCGCGGTGTTAACACCCGGAAGTGAGCGCGGTGACGTCTCCGCCGCTTTAAACTTGGATTTAAACAGAGAATCGATAAACTCACCGTCGTCCTGACCGGAAGTGAGCAGAGCAGGGAGACGAGGAGAGCCGCAGTAAGAGTTCTGCTCATGTTTCAGCTGAGGGTCCGTCAGAAGCGGGTCTGATCTCCTCACGCACACACACACATAAACCTCCACATACAGGACAGGTATTTACAGGCAGGTCACACACTCGCTCACACACACACTCCGCCTACCAACCACCGTCACACCTACAGCTCACTATCCAAACACTTTTGTGTACAACAAAATCAGTGAGTACTCCTGGTGTAAATTAAAGTGTATTTCTGCTACTATCATCTGAAACCCCTTTATTTCCCCAGCTGATTATAAGGTGCACAATATTCTATAAAAATATCTGCATGCATTTTCATTTACCAGTATTACAACTGATGGAAATGTAAAATAAAAAATGTTCATTGTATCAGATTGATAGACTTAAGTTTAACAAGAACGCCAACAATGTACCTGGACACTTCTCCTCGATACTGGATTATTTAATTCTAAAATTCAAAATGTGGAAGAAAAAAAACAAAAAAAAACCCACAAAAATGCAAGTCAAATGTTAGAAGAACAGTTTAATCATACATAGTCACAATTCTGCTTCCAAAAATGAGTTTGTTTTCTTCATCTAACATCTGGAAATGTACATAAGGCCACCTGAAAATGTACATGACTTTGACAGTGTGACAAAACTCATATGTTCATATTTATATAATTGACAATATTTTACACTGGTTTTGCTTACAAGGTAGTAGCTGTTCCAAAATACAGCACTCTTCTGTACAAAAATAATTCTTGTCATATCCCGTGAAGTTTCCATGGTAGCAGAGAGGACTAAATGCAGCCTCAGTTTTTAGTACAGAGTGTTTTTTTTTTTTTCTTCTCCTTTTTAAACTGTCACACTTCAGAAAGACTATCAACAGTGGATGTTACAGCTCCGGTACAAATAGAGGCTGGCCTTTCCCATAACAGATTAAAAACAAAAACCATGCCAGATTGTGAAGCAATAAAGTTTTTTTTCTTTTTTAAAAATTACATTTGATCAAATAAAACTGTATACATATTATATTCAGGGGGGAAGGAGTGATGAATATACACACATCAAAATGCACATTTTTGCCTTTTTCCCCCCAAAAGTGTAAAAGACATCCCATTTACAGCATAAACGTTTACAAATGTACAACTGTACAGACGAAATAAAAGCATCACTACAAATTTAGAGCAAGGCCTGTCAAAAACACCACAACTAGACACATTTTTTCAGTTAAACTAATAATCTTACACTTATTAACTGCACATATACTACATGTATTCTACAATTATTCATATGAAGCAAAGAAGCCATCACTACGAGCATTACAGGTGAATTGTATAGCTTTTGATGGCCCCACCGGCCTCCACCAATGCACTTCCATACCCAACCAAAAGAAACTGAAATTATTAAAAAACAAAAACAGGACCATTAAAAAAAAAAAAATCTCTCAACATTTCACCTCTCTGACACCTGTCCCTCTACTTCTATTTCAATTCACTTCACGACATTTATGCTCACTACGCCAACCTTCAGGCGGTGGGGGTCCCATCATTGGTGTAAAGCCCCCTGCCCAAAAGCAACAATTTACTCATACATAAAGATGCTATACATTGTTAAACTACTACTATGCAAGAGATGATTATTCAGTACATAAAAGATACTGTTTTCTAGGGCAGTGTTCATCTCAAAAACTACAAGACAGATAAGATGTTACACAAAACATGATAAAGAAAAAAAAAATATTCCAAGGGTTAAAACCTGTCACAGCATGCCAACGCATACCCCGCTCCCACCCCACTATTCCCACTGGAAAAAAGAAAGAAGCTCCCCATTACGGTCATTTTCATGTAAAGATTAAACCAGGTTCCACACCCGCTGTACAACCAAACCTCATGCTCTGCTTCTGGAAGGTAATGGTAGCTTTTATCTTGCATAATACCCCCCAAGCGATCAACTGGATAAGGGGGAAAGTAAGACGGCTGAAATGGGGGCTCAGTGGATGCAGCAGTTCAGATTCGTCAGGCTGTAATTATCATCTAGTACCAAAAAAAAAAAAAAAAAAAAAAATGTCAGACGGACGACAACCTGCTGGGGTAGATGCACCCAACCCCTCCACTTAGCCTGGAAAATAGGCAAGAAAAAGCCACCACCACTGGAAAACACTACCCTAGACTAAAGCACCAATCCCCAAAGCCAAGCTTGCAAACTGGTCTCCAAGACCTCTGAATGACTGTGGCACGTGACACATAGTACTCACCTGTGGACGGAGGTTGTTACCTCCACCCATACTACGCAGTGCTGTTGAAAACTAATCTGTCAGCTGCTTTGGCATGGGAAAACACTTTTAAACTGTGCATGGGATAATATACAAATATTCAATTGCCAAGATTTAATCAGAACAGTTGACGCAAGTCGTGTTACAAAAACAAAAGGAATCGTTTGTTTTTAAAGGATCTCTCAGTTTAGCCTTATAAAGTCACTTGCTGGTGTTAATTGTAAGAATTGTAAATTTCAGCAAATGTGTAATAAGATTTTTTTCTACAGAGAATTTACAAGGTAAAAAACTAAATGTACAAGTTAATATGAAAATTATTCAAATACATCAATTACATCATTAACAGTGGGCTTGTGCTTTACCCAGGAGGAGGAGAAAAAAAAAAAAAAAAAAAAAGGAAAACGGCCTGCTTACTTTGTTTACCCTTGGGGCCACGCTGGGGACCTGCACCAGGGGTGGCAGAGCGGCAGGGGTCAGTTGTCACAGCGTTCTTAGGTGAGGTTGAATTGTCTTTCTCTGTTTTTTGGTAATTCCCAAAAAAAAATGGGACGTCAGAGGGTGTCAAAAAGTCCTATGGCTAAGGAGCATCTCTCACAGAACACGGGGTTTGGGGCTCCTCCTCTCCTCCTTCTTCTTCTTCATCCTCAGGGGGGCCAGGATGTGGATGTGACTACATGAGGCCATTTGCAGGGCCGCCAATAGGACCCAGTTCAGATCCACTCTTCATGTAGTACTTTTCTAGCTTGGCCAGAATGTGCTTCCCGTAGGTGTACTTGCGCAAAGTAGCAATATGAGGCCGGATCTGGGAAAAAAAAAAAAAAAAGAGAGGAAATCTTTGTCAATATTCAATGTTTAAATTGGACATATGTTGTACTAAAGTTATTTTGATATGTTAGAGGAAACATATCGAAATAAATATGGGAACATCTATTCAAAAGAAATGTCTGTCAAGTGTTTGAAGTAATGAAGAGAATTGATTTTTTCCCCACCCCCTCAGACATTATGCAGGTCTTCTTTAAATCTCAATATTTAAACAAAGAATAAAGCTTAAGTGAAACTCAGGACGACTTCAGCCTTGTGTGAAAAGTCAAATCTGCTGAATTAATTTGAATAAGCAAGCCATGAATGAATGAATGAGGACTGTTTGCCTGGAAAAACAGACAATGTATTCTGTCTACTCCACAACTCCTGCTATGCTAAAAATCAAATAAATCCTCCTGGGACAGATTTCCAGAGCCACTTCATTGTATTATTCATCACTGAGCCAAGTGAGATTGGTTCAAATGCACTGATGCATTATTCACACTGGTCTAATCTCTGATTCATGTGTCAATGCTACCTGCAGCAGTTTTACCTTCTGTCTTAGAGCAGTGGAGTGATCAATATGTTCTGATGCTGTTAAAGGCCTTGCACGCTCAGAAAAAGCCCTCCTGGGTAAACCTTTATTTGCTCCATGGTAAACTTTAATTTAATTGGCTTCTCCCAGGTATGTAGGCATTTAAAAAGCCTTTGTTGCCCCTGTTACTCCAAGACAAGTTAAACATTTGCATTAGCTTCCACAGTCTCATCAAACTAAAAGTTAACCCACCTTGTGCATGATAATTTTGCGCTGTGCGGGTTCTGCCATGTCAATCATTCTTTGGACAACATAGTTGGCATACTGGTCCTTCATCATCGTGTACAGGGCGCTGTGAGGCCCGTCTTTCTGGCAGCACACCTCATCGATCAGCAGAGCTCTTTCGGCACGCGAGGAGTGGATCACACACTTCTCAACAACATTACTGAAGAAAGACAGAGAAACTTTGATTAAAACACACACCAATCCATATCCGAGCTGATGCAGACTGATGAAGAATCATGCGGGAACATGTAGTTTGTAGTTGTGGCATTACTGTTAAGGATTAAAAGGCTTATAACAGACTGGACAACATTCCCTAACCTAATGTTTGGTGGCTGTGAGATTTCGATTTAATCAAAGCTGTGCGGTAGATTTCTTTTTAGGGTGGGTCAGGGCCAGAGGCAAGGCACTGTGACAAACCACAGGAGGTGCAACCAAACAAAAAGCAGCTCCCTGTGATCCATTATCCATTTTAAAAAGCCACTGCTCAACCAGTTTCAAAAAGTAATTTCATCATTTTAAATGTTTGCTGAGGTGCACGTTTTAGGAACTCTTAAATAGTATAGGTAATCATTTTTGACATTTTAGTGACACATTATTTTGCATTCATTGTTAAAAAGGTCAAATGGAAGTTTTGTTTTAGTAGTATGAGTTTCTGTTCTAAGGAACATGACGCACAAGATCATCCAAGCTCTTTACACCAAAGCAGTTTCTGGTTCCTTTTCGTGGTTCCTGCAGAGTCTGTGGTCAACTGAATGTTATGTTACTGAGCTGCAGCTGGGTGTCATATGCATCATTGAGGTTTTCCAACCTTTATTCATTTTTTGTACGAGTACAGAGCTGTCAGTCAGTGCAGGGACAATACTGAGAAACAGTGTTTCCCACGAAATGAAATCAATCTGGTTAAGTGGCTCTATGTGCATGAAGGTCACAGACCATAGTGTAAGAGACATCCTGTGGTGGGATAAATTAGAATATGATGTTCAGCCCACTACAGTTAATTCAAATAAATCTGACTGAGTGTTTGTTAATCATTTTTTAGCTGTAGATTTAAAATCTACAATGACAGTGTTATGCGTCATTTGTGAAAAACTGAATCAAGATTATATTTGTTATGGGACAGCCTGGTAATTTAATATTCCTCTAGGGACAAAGCACTGAAATGGTAAAATGGTTCAGACAGTGATGAGATCACCCACAGGAGGTATGAATAATCCCTCCCAGTGCATTAAAAAAAAAAAACAAACCTTGCAAATTTGTGTTGGCTCAGGACAAGGACCTTTCCTCGAACCTCTGCCACTATCTTGCTCTTATCTTCTGGCCGTCCATGCTCCAACACGTGCTGAATGACGTAGTTACCATATTGATCCTGCAGGAGGCAGTGGAGATGTGAGCTCAAAGCCAACAGCCATTTTAACACTTCAAAGTCAAAATCGGTGCAAAACCTTTACTCCGGTCGGTACTCATGCACTATGTTCACCATTGGTCTCGATTGGCGTGAGATAAATCATGCAGAACTACAATGATAGGTTGACGACTGAGTGACACCCCCATTTGTAGTCTTTTAATACCCTTACGTCATCACTGCGGAAGGTCAGACAAAACAGATGCTGCTGGTTTGAAGCGTTGCTGACCAGGCAACCACCAACAGCACCTTTGCCCCTTCAGAAACGGGTGATAGACAGTTCTGGGTGTCATTTTGGCGACAAGCTGGAGGCAAAGACTCACCTGACCAAGCAACAAATAATACCACTCTCCAATCGATACTTGGCAAGGGAGGAATTTGTTCGATAGGTATGTGTGAACTTCAATTGGAAAGCATTGGCCTTCAAATCCATTTCCTGTCAATCTGTTTTAACAAGAACTTTTTTTTTTTTTTTTTAAACTTGAGCCATCAAAGGGCTTGAGGTAAAATTAAAGTGGTTCAGAGCACCACTTATTAAGAAGTTTGATCCTCTACTTTTAACATTAGGGAGGCAATAGTAAAACAAATTGATCAGGAAATGCTGTAGGCAAAAAGAAGCATGTGCCTTGTGAATCCTCTGTGGCATTAAGCAAGTGAAGGGTAAAGTCAAGAAAAATAGATAGCTCAATGGGTTAGGAGAAGGCCTATGAAAGTACGGAGTTTGAAAAAATATCTAAAAGTGTTAAAAAAGACAGAATTAAAAGGGGGGAAAGAGGAAGGGAGCACAGGGACATCCGCGAGAGAGAGGCAAATTGCTCTGACCTTGAACAGTGCATCGCGGGACACTGTATAATATGTTTTGGGTGTCATCTCCAATGATACGCCTTGATATTTCTAGATGGAATAAGTGAGGGGGTAGGGTGGATGTTTAAATAATCACATGTCAGATGTAATGACAGCTAACAGTACAATAACATTCATCCTTACACTTAGCAGACAACAACAAAAAGGTACAAAAAAGTGAAATGTTCAAACACGAAGGAGACATGCAAAAATACACAAGACGAACACAAACAAGTCACCAATGATCAAAAATGTAGGAGACTGGAGACAGATGTGCTCACCTGGCCCAGCTGTTCAGAATGCTGATGCAGCTCCTCCAGGATGGGGAGGGTCTGCTCCTGAGTGCAGTGCTCCAAAATCCTTTGGATGACTCTGCAGCCGTAAGGGTGTGTGGACAACACAAACACCTGACGAAGCAGAGAGAGAGAGAGAGAGCGTTCAACACAGGGTCCTGTGCTCAGGGCCTTATACAAGGATAATTTCAAAAGCATTGATTGGTTGATGCTTGTCTCTGTGGTTGCATCATGATTCACTGTTTGCATCTTTGCCATATTCAACACAGTGGCATCAGTCAAAACCAAGACAAAAGAAACTCACCTGGCCCTGGAAGGCGTCGATAATAAACTGAAGAGCCTGAGGTTGGACGCACTCAATGCACTTCTGCACCACATGGTTCCCATTCTGGTCCTTCACACACTTCAACACGTGGCCATCCAGCTCACGGACAATGTCGCTCTAAAGTAAAAAGTGGAAAAAAGACAAAATATTTAATGTCACCATGTCAAAAAAAAGAAGAAAAAAAAGAAAAAAAGAAAGAAAACCCACCAAAAAAAAAAAAGTTCAGAAACGGCTCAAAAGAATTAAAATCTCACTTACAATTACCTGCTGGTCTGAGGAAATCGACTCCAGGGCTTTCTGGATGACTCTACAACCATACATCTGCAGAGCCAGGGGAAGTACGTGGCCACGAATACGTGTTGCCAAAGCCAGTTTCTGGTCAGCACTTCCAAACTGCATGAAATATAAACAGCAAATTATTCATGTGCTCCAAAATAGAACAATAGTTTCAGTTAAATTTTCTAGAAGAAGTTAACATTAGGATAAAGTTTAACAGTCCACACCTCAAAAAACTTTTGAATGACATAGTTCCCAAAGACGTCAGTCATCAGCTGGTATGCCGCTTGCAGAATCTCTCCGAACACCATCTGCCTCTCAGCAGGAGTGGCCCTCTCCAGCTTCTGTTGGATAAACCTGGATTCAAGAATTAAGATTCAGAGTTAGTCAAATTTTTACACTGCGACGTAGTTTGTTTGTGCTCGTCCCGAATAAAGCCAAATTTAACCCACCTGGATCCATGTTGGTCTTGAGAGAACTCCACCATGTGTCCTGGAAGGTCACGGAGCTGAAGGTTTGGGAAGCGGTTGTTTCTGAAGTCTTCCAGTAGGCGGCTGCGTCCGGACGGCATGACATCAGAACGACTATAACGGGGCCGAGATGGCGGGAACAGCTGGCTGCTGGAGTTGAACAGACTGGATGTACTTCCAGCACTCCGGTACTTTGCCTCAGCTCCAGGTGCTGCGGAGATGTAACGCCCGCTGCCATTAGTCAGGCCACCTAGGATTACAAAATGATTCCATTTATCACTACCGTAATGAAATGTAAGTAGTTAAAGCTTATAGCTTTGTGGACCGCCGTCTTAAATGACCATTAAATATTACACCGATGTGAAATGTCTTCAACATTAAAGCACTTCCTTGTTCAATGATCATAAATAAGCTTACCGAGGTGAAGGCTGGAAGAGGATCCATGGGAGGAGGGCAAAGAAGGTGGAGGAGTGAGTGGGGAGTGACCAGGTGTAAGGCCAATAGGACTGGGTGAAGAGGAGTATCCCAGGCTGTTGTAAAACGGCTGACCAATGGGAGTTAAACTACTGCCACCGCGTTTGTACAGATCAGAGCTTGCCAACAGAGAGTCCCTGCGAGTTACACTGCTACTGGTAGAGCTGGATACTGTAAGAAATAAAAATAAATGTGTGTCAGTCTAATAAATGAACTGCATTAAATAAAATTGGCTTGTGGCTGAGACACTGACCAGAGGAGCCGAAAGCGCTGAGAGCTGAGCCCAGGCCCACGCCAAGAGAACTGCCGGTGTTGCTGAAGCCCAGGGAGGAGCTCGGTGGCGGGGCAGCGGAGGTGTGTGAGAAAAGGGAGCTGCTTTGAGAAGTGTTGGGAACCGACCCAGAGCCGTAGAATGAGCTGGAGGGCAGGCCGCTGCTGGGCGGGGGAGCCTGCTGCTGCTGCTGTTGCTGGGGTTGAGGTTGAGGCATGGAGCGGTACAGCCCATTGGCAGGAGGACCAGACATGTTGTTGCCTGAGCCAGATGCAGACACCGCAGCTGTTGGCAGGAGGGGAGAGGTCAGTATTGGGGGGGTTAAAGGAGAAACACGGTCAGAATGGTAATGATTTAATAAGATGGAGGAGAGGCTGTGTGGCTTTCATGCAATTTCTTAATTTAGAAAGTGACATTGAATTCAAGTGGCAACGTTCTCAGAATGATCAAAACAAAATAAGAGAGCCAATGAGATTAGACTTGTCACTGAAGCCCTGTATTCACATATTAAAAATGATAAATAAAGATGGATCAGTGCCTACCAGCCTGAGCAGCAGCTGCAGCAGGGTTGATGAGTAGAGGGGTCTGGACAAGACGCATTGGCCCACCGAGACCAGTTCGGGCCCCGGGGCCCATCACCAGAGCTCCAGTCTGGTCATAGTAAGCAGCAGGAGCCAATACCTGATAACCTGATGAAAAAAATAACAAGTTAACCGTGAAGATAATTATTTAGTTAATCTTTAAGCCAGTGAGAGCAAGTAGTGATCTACTAACCAGACATTCCTGTGTATGCCAGTGTGGGATTCGCTGCGGCTGCTGCAGCTAGAGACTCTTGCTGACTTTGCTGGCCTTGCCCAGGTGTGAGAGGTCGCTGGTTGTTTCCTGTGCGCATTACCTGAGGGGAAAGGCAATGCTGTTGTTTAACCCACAGGCTGCTGAAGCGCTTCATTTAAAGCTGTCAAGAGTGTTCACCAGAAAAGGCCTGTGAAACTACTCTTCAGCGACATATGGAGGTAATGTTAATGCCACTCACAGGTGGTTTTAGTTTTAACAAAATTGTCTCCTGTGGTTGTTACATATTGAATTGCAAAGACAGTAATTAATATAAAAAAAAAACATGGCTTCTTGGTTATTATCACAGGCCAGGGAGAATCTCCACTGCAGATTCTTTCAGGGGCTCTCTCATTGTCTTGTGCTTTATCATGTATCTGCTTTGGTATGGTTCTTTGAGACAAGCTGACACGTTAGACTATTTTTATCCACAGCAGCAAGAAGCCACTTAACAACTTCTCTATTCTTTTAGCTATCGGCCCCTTCACCACAAGACTTGCCTGTATAACATCATCTCTGTCAGAGTGAGGTCTTGCCTCTGCCAAACTATATACCAAATGCAAATGTCCTTGACACATCTAGTACAGCTCTGACCCTCGCCTTTGTATGTCCCCCACAAACTGAGAACTGCTTCACAAGTGTTGAATAATGTGATTGTGCCCAGACAGGGGGAACCACCCTGTTAGAAACTAGCTTTCTATTTTCTAACATTCTTTATGCCACAGAAAATCTTCTGCTGTCATCAGAATTTTTTACATTTCAAAATTCCCAAATTTCATTAATTCTGACCTGCAATAACATGGGACAAGGCAACTGAGAAATGGAGTTAACAAACTAAGCCTGTGCAAAGCAGCCAGACTCAAATATATAAACAAATCCTACCTGCTGTTGGCCTGGTCCTGGTCCCTGATTGGTTGCTTGCTGATTCGCTGAATGATTGGCATTAGATGCAGCCTGCTGCTGGAAAAGATTGGCAGGGTACACACCCCATGGAACTCCGTAGTACTGTGGTGGAACCACTGTGGGCCCTGAGGGAAACATTGTGATGTTACATATACATCTCATATAACTGAAAACAGGAGCTGCATCAGAAATACACCTGCATCTCTGTGGAACAATAAACTGAGAAGATCATATGATCTGAAAATGTGCTGTGTGATCACCTGCAAGCGTGGCTGCGGCTGCCAGCCCAGCTGCAGTGTAGGGATCTGTTCCAGGGGGGGCAGCATTAATGATGTAAGGGTATGCGGGAGCAAGGCCAGCTGTATAAAATGAAAACAGCCAAGTTACTTATATTTCCAAATCAAATCTAGACAGCCTGAGACTTGAAGTACGCTAATTGTCTAACATGATGTACTGCAGTGAAAAGAATGAGGCAAACATCATGACTTACCAAGATGCTGCTGCTGGGCTGCAGCCAGGGCATATTGCTGTTGCTGAGCTGCAGTGAGTTGCTGAACAGTCAGCTGATTAGATCTCTGGAACAACTGGAGAGGGGGGGGAAGCATCACAGTCAGTTGAGCTTTCTTACAGTTAGATCTCGAAATAGATGCGTTTTGTGTTGCAACAGACCTGCTGCTGAGAGGTGTAGTCAAACAATCCTACTGGAGTCCCCGAGGAGTCCACCTGAATCTGGTTCCCAGCGTAGTCAAACTGAAGGGACTCCACACTGGCTTGCTGCTCCATTCCTCCCATGTTCTGTGCCTCTTGGTTTTGGAAATCCTCAGCAGGAGCCTTGTTTTGAACAGGGTTCTGCTGTTGGAGGGCGTGGGGGTGGTGCTGTACCATCATCTCCATACCTGTCTGAATTGGGCCCATCCTCTCCACAGCCTCTGTGGGGGAAGCTTGGCGGCTTCCAGGTGTTGGACTGGGAAATCAAAGACATTAAACATCAGCATTGTTTGCTAGAAGAGTACGGAAGTTCGCTGTGAAAGCATGTGCAGTAGGACCAGAGATTTCCCAGCACTAGCATGTGTTAAAGTGTCTCAGAACTGTTACTTTTGTGTACCGTTACACCCTTAATGTCTAGTAACATCAAAAGCACAAATACATATAGATGTTCACTTTATGTTAAGAGTAAGTGGGAAACCTACTTGAAGTCTTTGCAGTCTCTGTCCATGCCGTTTAATAGACTTCTTCCGTTGGCTTTCGCTGGATCACTCTCCTCTCCCACCTTCATCTCTGGGCTCTTATCTTCTTCAAATGGGGAGATTTTCTCTTGAACATCACTCTTCTCTCTCCCATCTGGGTCAGCATCTCCTCCACCCTGTTTTCACAAGTTTATTAGATAACTGACTATATGCCACACTTGAGAAAAAGGTTTGAAATGAGTACAAGGATTTGGCTTACATAGCCTCCGTTCCTGTAGCGTCCATCCATCTTGTCACCGGGAGAGGAGCTCAGGACGTACTCCACCATGCTCACACCCAGGCCTCCACCTTCTGAGCGAGGTGAAAGCACAGAATTGGCATCACCATTGCCATGGAAACTCTGGCCTGGTCGCCGCTGCACCATGATTGGCTGAGACACTGAATGATCTGAATGAAAAGTTGCGATCAAATATCTAACAGTTATGTACGAAAAAATAAAAACCTAAAAAAACCCTGTCAGACAAAAACAACACAGCTAACCATGATCAATAACCACTCACGAGATGTTCCCCAGGCAGTGTCTCTCCACTCCTCTCCAAGGAGCATCCCTTTCCTTCCATCTTTGGCCATCTCATCAGAATCCCAAAGCTTTTTTGCAGGCAAGAGCTGAAAATAAAAAGGGTTACACTGTAGGATATCCAAATGTGAAATAAAAACACCTCCGCCTCAGGTTTATAATCCACTTCTTCACTGTTCATATTTGCTGAAATGTGAAATACTGCTTTGCGAGTCGCTATCCATTCTTAACACAACAACACTGTCAAAGTTGATTTGTGTCTGGGCGTCTATCCCCTTCGTCAGCTGTGCTTCCATGTCAGCTTACTCTTTTCCACTAAGCTAAAACTTCAGATCAACTAGTGTCTGATTTCAAGCCAAGAACGCGCATCTCACAAAAATTATTTTAGTTCATTGCGGTACCATAATAGACAAAGAGATGATTGTTACAGAAAAGCCCTACTTACCTCTCCCATGCCCCTCGACTCCAAAGCAAGGGCTTGAAAGTCATAATTCATTTCATCCAAAGGACGGTTCTGGGAAAGAGAGGACACAGGTTTTTAAAAATGCAAAATCTTGTAATTTTGATTCAATACCTAAACAAATATCATTACTTTATTAAAGAAGCGAAAGGCATCTGACAAAAGACTACAAATTAGAATCACAGCAAAGAATTCAATTAATTCTTCTGATTGCAGGACAGAAGGGCCAAATGGGCCCTTAAATTGAGAACAAGACTGTACAGAAAAACACACTCACTAACGAAATGAGCATAATGTCCTGAAATAGTCCAGCTGTGACTGGTCATATTCTGTGTCATAAACTGGGGGACATTTTTCAACTGCAACTTTCTCTTCCCGTAATACCATCTGTAACGGCATTTGGATGTTTTCCAAAATTTTTGTTGGGTTGGAGATCTACAGAGTGATCACTAGTCAGCTGACTTAGTCACTGGGGCTGGTTCATAATCATTTCCTCTGATGGTTAACATCTGTCATACAAACTTGTTTTACTCATCAATACATTTCCTTTGTGGCTGCAGAACATGTTACACAAGCCTTCAGAAACTGCTGCAGGTTTAACTGGACTAACCATACACTAACTGATTAACTATAAAGCAGACTTGAACATGCTCACTATAATTACAAAATTAAGGCTATAAAGAACCAATAACAGGACTGTAGTTACTCTCCATTCATAAGGAATCTGTTGTAATGAATGAACATGTGATTGTGTGGCCTTGAAACAAAAAAGAATAAGGACACAAAGAAATGCTTGACAGTTGAAGTTAAACTGGAATATCAACTTTCCCATTAAAATTTTTGGCATACAAGGAAGTCATACATGTACAGTTGCTCAAACGTTAAACATTTGTCAAGGCAGGCAGTTTGAAACCCATTGAGGAATCCACTTGCAACCTTTTTTCTCACATGGACCAAAGAAATGCAGGTTAGGCCCAGTGGGTGTGTTGCAACAAGAACAAGTAAGAAGATACTACCTAATGCAGGGAGGCAACTACAACTAATGAATAGGATATTAAAACTCAGCCCTGTTTTAACACTAATGACGTAACCTAAGCACTGATCTCACACGTTTTGAACACTGTAAAAGACAAGGTTTTTTTTTTTTAATTTAATACAGACTTTGTGTTCACCCTGTCTGTGCTGCACTCCACTACATTAAGCTCTACACACAAAATCCAATGATAATATTAGTTTGCTCCAACTTCAAAAACAAACCTAGAATAATAATGTCCTGCAGATGGTTTACATCAAAAATACATGCTGATTTTTCATTTCCAAACACACACTACTTACCTGGTCAATATGATTGGCATCTCCAGTGGGCCAACGATGTTTACTGGGAGCGCAACCGCCAAGCTGCTCCCCGGGCTGCCTCTGAAAGAAGTATCCAACTGTGGCGTCATCCTGAGATCGTCCACTCAGCAGAGGCTGCGGGGTACCTGGGGTGGGGTTGGCTACCCTGTCCATGCCTTGTAAGTGAGTACCTCCTGGAGCCTGTCCAGCTCCTCCAACTGAGGTTAGGGCCCCCCCAACGTGAACTCTTACACCTCCAGTTTCAGGAGCACCATTTGCATGCAGCATCCCACCTCTTGTCTCCTGCCAGGCCACGTCATTCATACCTAGGATGCTGCATGGAATGCTCATTCCACGGGAAAGCCTAAACAAAATGGTGACACTTTGGTTAATAAATGACCATTGAAATGAATAATCAATAATAACATGATTTTAATTGATGGCATTATGACAAAGGATAGATATATATGAGTCAATGTGTTTGCATTGTGTAAGCACAAAGACATATTCATGATATAAGTTAGTATCTGTATTAAATGTAGCACAACAGGCCAGTCATTGTACCTGATTAACTTTCAATTTCTGAACTCTGTAGGACATGTGGCCTTCAGAGCTCACTGTTTTGGGAACATTTGGTCTAACTGGCTTTTTAAAATGACTCCAGGAAGAGGATGCACCTACGGGGAAAAAGCTGATGCAACTAATACCCACATTAAAATTGCTGTTTTACGTTATCCGTGCTTTGATTGTCACACCATTATTATTTGATTGTTTGGAAATGTGTTTCCATCATCCGCACTGAGAGGCATTAACGCTGAACAGGACGTTTGGTTTACCTATTATTAATAGGATAACAGCCGCACAACAAAACAAGTGACTGTCAGGGATACTCGGGTGCTAATTTAACAAGAAAACAAACTAGGTGTTGTCGTGAGCCTGGTGTTAGCTAGTGACTATAAAGCTAACGTAACGCTACCACCATTGTAATGTTATAGTGACTCAACGGAGAGTCGCCGCCATTCGGCTGGCCGCATTTAGCCACAAAAAGACTGTCTGTGTTCTTTTGGAACAACTGAACACGTTGTAACGTTACATCAGGTTTTGACCCATTCTGCTGGTGGAAAAACCGGAGCGCAACCTCCCTGCTAGCATGCTAGCTAGTTAGCCTAGCCTACCTTACCAGCAAGCTGCTAATATGCGAGCCAATGCTGCGGTTTTAATGGAGGGTTTGTGCATTGGTTGCTTAAAACGTCAATTGTTAATAGTTCGTGTTCTTGTCGTCTTTCAATCTTTGTGCCAATTCATTTATTTTCACAACAGGTAACCGGACATGTTTAAGTAGAAACGGATGCTACAAGTCAGCGGGGAGCATTAGCAACATCCTTAGCTAGCCAGCTAATGCTAGTCGCTGCGGGCCTGCTGTTTATTATTGCTACACTTTCAGCGTTGAATTCGCAAATCCCCGAATTGTTTCACATGAGACGTGTTGGCTCGTCTGTCGTACTGAAAACGGGCTCTTCTCTCGACTGGAAATACCCAAGAATATGTTTGCAACGAGCACACAGAACCGCCGCGGCTAGCGTGAGGGGTGCTAGCGAGTGCTACTTGCCCAGTCGGTGTTGTGTGAGAGCTAAAACATTAAGCAAACACTCGGGAAGCTAAACAACATGGCCCCCCTTCAAGTCCCAAACAGAGGGGCCTTAACCGCTAAACAAAAGGGGAAACGCTCATGGCATCGCAGCCGCCTGTGGATCAGCCGGATTGTTTTAATTAAACGCATTTGCTCGCGACGTGAAAGGATAGAGAGGGGATACTCACGCGCTGTCGTGTGGAGAGACGGTCTCTGCTCGTCGCACGCCGTCAAGCCGACTCTATATTGTTTTGTTTCCTTGGAGAAGGCGGTGATTTAGCAACGGCTGCTAGTCCGAGCTAAGAGTTTGCCTACGCCAGTGCCCCCTCCCTGTAAATAGCGTGAACTGCGTAGACATGCGTAAACGAGCCTCCCCCGGCGTACCTTTTCTTTGTGGAATACAAGTGACACTAACGCACTTTTTTTAAAATGGCAAATGTGATTTAATCTGCTATAATAAATACATTTAAATTTAAATAAAAATTAAAACGTCAAGGTTTGATGCTCACTCCGTGCTATGTGAATGGATGTGTATTGGACACCGGGTAATTTAATAATAGGGACAATGTTGACTTAGACGGGAAGTCTAAGTGGTAAAAGTTGATCCAATGTGTCCAAATGAGGGTCGTGTTCTATTATATTGAAAGCCACTTGAATTAGAATCCACACACAAAAAAAGAAAAGTTACTCGTGATGAGAACAGTTTCGGCCGGTTCAGGCTGATCCTGGGTCAGGTGGGTCCTCGTGGTCCGCGACCCTCCTCTACACAAGGAATAGCGGTGAGATCCAATCACCTCCTCCATTACGCGCAGTGAGCTCACCTCCCCATTTCCGATTGGGCTGCTATATTTAGGAAAACCACCCTTCCCTTTATAAGGAGCAGTGGCGACTGGGAAAGGGCTGTGTGGATACAAGAAAGACAAGTCGCGGCAGTCACACGTAGAGGATCACACGCGGAGGGAGTGGAGGAGAAGAGTGTGTCCGCGTGTGTCTTCGGTACGGCGGAGCCAGAGCTCGAGCAACAATGGCAGGGATGGCAGACATCCGCAAAAAACTTGTGGTGGTGGGGGACGGCGCATGCGGGAAGACGTGTCTCCTGATCGTGTTCAGCAAGGACGAGTTCCCAGAGGTGTACGTCCCCACAGTGTTTGAGACCTATGTGGCCGACATTGAAGTGGACAACAAGCAGGTCCAGCTGGCCCTGTGGGACACCGCCGGACAGGAGGACTACGACCGCCTGCGCCCCCTCTCCTACCCGGACACAGATGTCATCCTCATGTGCTTCTCCGTGGACAGCCCGGACTCGCTGGAAAACATCCCCGAAAAGTGGGTCCCCGAAGTCAAACACTTTTGTCCCAATGTGCCTATTATACTGGTGGCCAACAAGAAGGATCTGCGCAACGACGAGAACGTAAAGAACGAGCTGTCCCGGTTGAAGCTGGAGCCCGTGAAAGCGGAGGACGGCCGCGCCATGGCCATGCGCATTGGCGCATATGACTATATGGAGTGCTCGGCCAAAACCAAGGAGGGGATCTGGGAAGTGTTCGAGAGCGCGACGCGGGCGGCCTTACAGAAACGAACCACACAGCAGGGTGGTTGTCTCAAATGCTGCGTGTTGATGTGAGTCGACTTCCTCTGTCTGGAGAACCAGGAGGGCGCAGAAGGACGGTGGCGCCTCTGGGGCGTGTGTCTGAACATGTACGGGCAGTGACCACGGTGTGGCCGCGATGTGGGCACTCCCATGAAGGCAGGCGACCCTGGCTGAATGACTGCGAACAAGTTGTTTTTTGAAAACGCTCGATGATCATCTGATATCAGTGTGTGTTGGAGAGAGAGAGAGAAAGAGAAGGAGAGAGGGGAGGAAAACACTGGTCACAGTATGTTCTTTGTGGGTCACATGATCCCAGTCTGACTTGTGGATGGGGTTAAAAAAAAAAAGGACAAACCACATCGTGCTACGTTTCAGTGGACTCCTGTCCCCGGTGTCTGCTGTGTGGTCCCCGGGCCTGCTTCCAGCCACGATTTTAATTTCACACTATTTTGTGCTTCAAACTGTTTTTAAAGGCTACTGCCTCACTGCCACGGCTATACTGCAGACAAGAAAATGCACTCGTTATTTATGTCCACGTGTATTGTAAAAGAAATAATAGTAATAATACTGTGTTCAGTTTGTTGGATTGCACAGCACCTGTAAACCTTTAAAAGCAATTTTACAGACAGTTTTATTAAGTCTACAAATTGGTGTAAAGAGACCCGCAGTGTTCTGTATAGCTTCTCCTGTTCTATTTCATTAGTTTATGGACTCGGCTGTCTCAGGTCTGTCAGTTGGAACAACACTAGAAAATGCATGTGTCTGACTCCACGGTATTATTACGTTTAGTAGTTGTCATTCAGCAGGGCACATTTCGCCACTGATGGAGTGAACTACACATTGACCGGTCTCAAAAAGGGCTTCACATATTGTCACAGTGTGTTTTGTTAAAGTGAAGTGGGCAGAGAAACGGTTAACCGTGTGTTGCCGCAGATATTTGTTTTTATGAAGCACCCCCTCAACCCTATGCTTGGCTGTTTGCTTATTACAACTTTATAAGATAAAGATAAAGCAGAGAAGGAAAATGTTTGTTTGTTTTTTAATCTCAGTACATATATGAACTCTTTAAATCCAGACTTTGATGCATCTTTAAGACTCTGACATTTTCTACATTGATATGAGTGATATTTCCAACAGAAGTTTGAGCATGTGAGATGGTTTAACATGTGAGTGCTGTGCCCAGAGAGACACGTTTCTCTCATGAAATGGAATGTGCTACGTGTGATGTCCAAGACCCAGCAGCACACCCTCGTGGGATTACATCACTGGATGGCATCAGACATTGAATTTGGAGAGTTGTCAGATGTTATGTTATTATAACCACAGTCTTACAAACATAATGATACAACCTTTTATTTCAAAAAAGGGTATCCCTTTGATTTAAACGCAGACACTAAATGTAAAGAAGTAAAACTAACTGTCAAAGCTGTAGAAAGTTTGTTTACAACTGAAATCTGACATGCTGAGATGCACACACACGATTCCACCTTAATGTGGACCTGTACTGCTGTGAATGTACCTCAGATTGGCGTGTTCAGGAACTGTGTTTGAGCTTTGAAATCAAGTGTACGTCAACCAAATTTCCATTCTTGGGAAATAAATTGAGCTCACGTTTGATCTGTTGCTGCACAGAGTGTTACATAACTGTCCTCTTACACTATGGTGGGAGTGCCTGTTCAAATGACAGCTATGATCATCAATTACAGGGACTGTTGTTACACTGAGAATGCAGGGCAGAGCCCTGGTGGATGTACAATGAGAGCTCTTCTTTTAAAGGTAACCGAAGATAAAAAGCTCAGTTTCACTATTTTGTGTCATTTTCCTTTGTTCTAATAACAGGAAAAATAAATCACAGTGTAAAAGAGAATGTTTAGCAAATCCAACCAGAGTTACGATGGGGTAAAAGTCACATTCCTCCCTGCCTTCTGTTGCTGGGTTTTTTGCTGACTTACAGAGCAGGAATGCATTGTGCTGGTTTGGTTAATTTTTCCCACACTGGCCCCCCTCATGTGCCTCTGATTTCCAATGTTGTTGGGTTATTATTCACTGAGGGCAAGACAGGGCAGTTTTCATCTGATACAACAATGTAATCATGGAGAGGGAAAATAAAGAATTGTTTTGAGGACATGACCAAGTCGTGACTACCTTAATGCAATTCACTTAAAAGCTTCAACAGAGGATGTCAAACAATGGAAATCCTTGTAAGGCGGACACAATGCAGACTGTAAGGGAACAAGCAGCAGTTTTTTTTGGGAAACTCAATAAAAAAAAAATTTGTGTCACCAGCTCAAATGCTTCAATTCTTTTGGCTCATTTTCTGTCACTGAAGACCGGTTGATATTGTTCACAATGTTTACAATTGCTTAAACATACTTGAGGAACCTGTGGATGAGTTTTTAATGTATAAACGGGTTTATACTTAATATTCTAATACTATTATTAGAATATAAAGTATAAATTTGAGTCTTTATTGTTCTTGTTCAAATTGTTTTATGTTCAGAGAGCATGTGAGTCACACAGGCTATTTGTGTTTCTGCTAAATTTATACCCATACAAATGATTTATCCACGAGGGACTAATTTTGACTGTGTTCTTTTTTTTATTTTTTGTCTATTGATGTGTGGGTTTTAGTCAAACAGCTTGCATACATACAAGATGGGAGCTGAGACATTCAGGTCAAATCACATGTATAAGACTTTATTGAAGTCCACATGAGGGGTTTTAAATAGTACAAGACACAAAGAAAACAGTAGAATCACAACAAATTGTAGACTACTGTGAAACAGAACAAACAAAATTAATAGTTTGAAACATAAGGAGAGAGTTACAGAATTGAGGTTGGCTTGATGGTTACGCACTACATACAATCAATACAAACACTGCATTATACGTTCATGCCACAGCTAGTTAGAATTTGGCGACAAAAGGTAAAGGAATGTCAATATCCATCTGATTGTCGCTTACTCTCACAAAGGGTTCAACACTTTTGCTTTTCTCCTTCATTACCTCAACAACATTGTTCTGGAAAGCATTCATGCCTTTTACCACTGAGTTGATCCAGGACTGGATGTCAACTTCAAACTGTTCAGCAGACATGTCAGAAACAACATTTTGGATCTTAGCTCTCACGGTTTTTAGATATTCAAAAACAATCCTGACGTACTCTTCAATCTGCTGTGCAATCTCAGCCACGAGAGGAGAGTTCACGGCATCGTTGTACACATCAGCAACAAAAGCAGAGATCTTTTCTACATTCTGAGATTTTATGGTATGGAGAAAGTTCTCACTTTGTTCTGTGGTAAACTGCAAGAATGCTGAGAATTTCTCGTTAATATCTTCCAGTTGGATGTTTCCTAGTTTTCTCACAGAGACAATAACTCTATCCTGGGTTGCCCTCATAGCCACAGACATATCATCAAGAATTTCTCTGCCACTCACAATGTAGGAAGAGCCAGGGAGGGTGAATTCAATGTCTTTGATAAAATCAAGGACAGATTCAAAGATGTAGGAAAAATACTCTGGAATCTTTTGAACAGCTTCCTCAGATACATCTGCAACAAAAGTGCTGAATTTCTGGTAGATCTCAAGCCCAGACAGTCTCTGTTCATACCCATAGATCTGGAAATTGGTCTCTCTCAGGACTTTAACAATAGCTTCAAGAATAGCTTCAACCTTCTGTTGGGTCTTTCTGAGAATCACAACGGTCCTATCTGTGACATCTGTCATAACATCAGAAGGATTGACTGTTGCAAGGCTGTCAAGACCCCTCTTGAACTCCCCTCTGACCCTCCTGCTACCCTCTTCAACAAAGTCTGTGAGCTTTTCAACTTTTCTGTTGATTTCTTTATATGTCATGTAAGCAGGTTCGGACACCATCTCCACCACTGTGGGTACCTGGTTCTTAACTTCCAGCATCATGTGGTAGGGCATCTCCATATTCCAGGTTGTCTGAATGTTCAGTTTCTCAGAGTCCATCACAGACATTTTCAGACTCAAGATATCAATGTCTGTTGTTGGCTCAGACTGTGGGAAAAACATGAAAACAACAATTATTACAAAGACAAATACACACTTTTTTCATTGAATTCACAATAATATGTAATTATTAAAAGTCCTCTTACCGGGTAGCGGCCGTAGACTCTTGCTCTGACTTGTGATGGGTATTTAGCATTCATCTGAACTGCAAAGGATCCTGCAGATGGACTCGACATAGAAATGACTAAATCCTCTGGATTTTGAGTGAGCATATGCTCAACTTGAATCATTTTATCAAGTAGATTGACCTTTGCTGAATTGGTGATGGTGGTATGGAGCTGTGCATTGCTTAAGGTGATAGAACTGTCATGGATTCCCTCCACCATTGGGTGTTTCACAGAGAGGAAAAGGGCTATTTTGTAATCATCGGCTGTGTCTACGTTGGCATTGCCCTCAATCGTTCCAGTCAGAAGCTCAAATTCAGAGGATGAAGAAGCATCAAGTTTGATGAGGATTTTGTCCTTGTTGAGGATGCTGGCATCAGTTTTGAGTGTGATCATTGCTGTTTTCACTGAACCCTCAAAGGTCAGATCACCCAGTGCTGGGATCTTGATGCTCTCAATTTTAGGCAGAGTGATTTTTGGAAGAGTCAGCTTGCTCAGGGCAGATGGGACATGCAGAGCAGGCATTGTAAGGAGAGTGAAGTCAGGCAGGGGAATGGTAAATGTGGAGACCTCAATATTCATCACTGGAACTTTGTAGGTGGGCACTGTAATGGTTTTGGGAAATTCAATGTTATATTTTTTGTACTCTTCTTTTGCTTTGTTGTAAGATGTAGCGAACATGGCTGCAGCCTTGTCCTTGCCAAGGAGTGCTGTCTTGTGCAGAGTCTTGACATTGGTATTAATGACATTGATCAGTGGCTCCACATTGATGTCAATGGTAATAACCTCAGGGTTTTTCTTGTAGGTCAGCTTAGAGTTCATGTCGAATGTCTGCTGGGTTGTGAGAAGGAGCTCACTAAGGAAAGTATCTTCCCACAGGGATAAGTCATTCAGTCTTGGTGTCTCAATACCAATGAATGGCACTGTCATTTCAGGAATTGTGATTGACTGCTTCAAAGCATCAAGATTAGCTTCTCCATTAACCTGGGAAATTATGCGTATTTCTGTCTCATCATTATCAATGGTGAACAAATGGGAGTACTTGTACTGGTTGAATCTAGCCAGGCCTGTCCAGCTAGCACGCTGAACTTCAGAGTTCAGGGAAAGAGCCATGTCATTCTGGAGATCCACCTTTCCAGACAGCAGGAATGGAAGGGTAAGCCTGACATTTCCCTTGTTCTTGGTGTCAAATACAACCTCATTAGGCGTGATCACTGCCATGGCAGTGTTTGAGAGAGGTCCCTCAACTCTTCCGGTCAGCTCAGCACTGTGAGAGGCAGTGAAATCAATTTTCATGTCTTCAACCTTAGCCTGGATGTTGAGATCTGCAACACTTCCCTTCATGAAAGGTGTCTCTGTCGTAACCTTGCCACGAATAATAAGGTGTCTCAAGATGCACATATCAGCAATCACACTGTGAGTCATCGTGTAGAGGCCGCATCCAGTTTCTCCAGTGAAGGTTACTTTGGCTGTGTGGAGATCCATGACCACTTCCACGTCACTCTTGTGGGAACCCTCATTTGTGACGTCCTTAAGTGTAAATTTGTCATTAGCAACATTGTTAAAAGTCAGATGGGCAGTGCCATCCTCAAGCTGGAAAACAGTCTTCTGATTCATCTGTGCTTCAGTGAAGATGTCAAAGAGTGGCATGTTGAGGTCTTGTTTGTAGGCGGTTTCTACAGTGGCAGAAACTCCATTTTCCATGGCCAGAAATGCTTTGTTGATGAGCTCTGCAGTGTAAATCTCAGTTGCGACCTTTGCAGTAGTCTCAGCATTAGCCTGAGCTGACAGACCATAGAGAGTCATCGTTCCTTTGTGGTCAAGTGTGAAACAAGACTGGTCAACAATGATGTTCTCAGAAATGGACAGACGACTCATCTTGGGCATGGCAATGTGCGCACTGGCATCGGTGGTGAATTCAAGGATTTTCAAAGTAGATGTAGCCTGAGAGTTGACGTGCATTTTGAACTCCGGTGTGACTGAAACAGTTGTGGTATTCTCCAGATCAGCAGTGGTCCTGTGGTTGTAATGAGGAGATGTAACCCTGAACTCTCCATAGAGTTTTCCAAAACAGGGAATTCTAGTCATATCTGTCGCCTTCTCTTTCAGCTCCTTACTGAATGTGTCATAATCAAAAGATTTGATTTTCTGGATCACTTTCATGAAATAATCACGCACATCTTCTGCCAGTTGTTTGAAGTCAAAGGAATAAATTTCATCTACAAGCTCCTGAACAGGTGCCAGAGCTTTGTTGAGCAAAGGCTGGAAGTCAATAGATTTGAGAGCAGCAAATGCAGACTGAATCTTCTCCCTCACCTGGTACTGCTTCATAATTTTAACAACCTCATCCATGATGGCCTCAATTATCTTCTCAACCTCATATTTGGAGAGGATTTCTTCAATCTTGGTGTAAGCAACAGTGAACTTGTTTGCAATGTCATGTTTCTTGATAAAAGCCATGACAGTATCCGTGATGGACTTCAGCACATTCATGATTTGCTCAGTTGGGACTTTGTTTGTCAGGTTGGTCAAGACATTTTGAATTGAATTCAGAAACTTCCTCAAGTCTTGGACAAAGAGTTTGGAGTCAAAGTTGTCAATGACCTCTTTAAGTTCTGCCACCTTGTTCTGGAGCCTGACACTGATGTCAAACTTGTTGTTTATTTCTTTCAGCATCTCAATGCTCTGGTCTGCCATCCTCATCATTGTGATCCTTACGTTTTCAATCAACGCAGGCAGGTGCTCAATGAATGGGATCTGGACAAAGTGGCTGTCGCTGTTCTTATCATATTTCACAAATCCAGACATGGTATAATCTTCACTGGCCTCAGTGAAGAAGGAGGTTGACATTGCTCCTGCCATCTCAATACCCATTTTCTCTGGTCCATTATAAGCACTAATGGTTTCATCAAAAGTGTGCTCGTTTACCTTGGATTTCATCTTCAGTGTGACACTTTGCTCTTGCAAGCTCAGCATGCTGGTGAAACTGTTCTCCATGTTGGTCTTGATTGCTGGTGTGTCTTCCAGTTCATGGGTGGTTGAAGCTCTGTACTCAAGTGAATGTGTGAACAAAAGAGGTTCTGCTTTCAGGAGGAATTTGCTGTACACCTCGCCGCTCTGCTGGCCATACAGATACACTGCACCATCTGAGTTGAGAAGGGCGTCAATGGTCAGAGTGAAGGGTGCGGCAACAGTTTTGACTGTGCTGTCCAGATGAAGGGATGGTGAGTTGACGTTAGCAACATTATTGAACTTCATGGTCAGACCAGCGATCTCCAGATCAGTGGTATGTGTCATGTGAGATCCCAGAAGTTTACCATTTGTATTGCACTTTGCAGACAGGGCCATGTCAATAAACTTGATTTCATAAGTGTGCTTGAGCTCTTCTTCTGAGAAACCTCCCATCACTGTTCCAGTTAGCTCCATGTTGTAGGGCTGTGCCTTGAACTGGGCATCATTCACAAAGTTAATCTCCATGATCTTCAGGTCATTCTTTACAATAACTGAAGCAGTGTAAGGCTTCATGGTGACTGTGATGTCATGCATGTAGGAGTTCTCCTTATTAAGGACATGATCAGTCTTGGAACGAAGGGTAAATGATCTCAGTGCCAGAGATAGTGTGTGGGTATTTTCAGTCCTCATTTCATTGAAAGACCCAACCATGTTGGTGGAGGCAACCAGGCCATCTTCATTCAGCATGAGGTTCACTCTGTTCCTGGTGTCAATGCCGTAGATGTTACCCTTAAGCATGCTGTTGAAATAGGCTTCCGTGCTTGCAAGCTTACCCTCAACATTAAGCTCAACGTTATGGTCTTTAATGGCTCCCTTGGTGGTCAGAGACATGGTAGCACCAGAGGTATCAACTCCACCATGGAAAATATTCTCAAAGGTCATTGGGCGGAACTGGGCAGTTGTTGTGCAACTGGTTGTCAGGCCATCTGTGTTCAGGGTCAAGGTTGCCTTGTGAGAGACCAGGCTGGAAAAGTAGGTCAACGAGGCATCAGCATTTACCTCCACACCAGAGGGGTTGATGGACCCGGTGACCAGGGAGTAGGCACGGTTCACTGTATCATCTGCTTGGTTCTCAATCCTGAGACTGGCTTGTCCTGTGATGGAAGAGAACTCGATCTGGCTACGAATCATTCTATCATCAGCCTTGGTCACGGAGTCAGACTGGGCGGTAAGCTTGACATCCTTGTAGCTAAGGCTCATTTTGGTAGTGTGCTTGATTGGGTTGCTGTTCATGGTGGTGTCAGACTCAACCAGAAGTTCCTCATCTGCATATGATGCCTTGACCTTGTTCACAACCTTCAGGATATCAGAGTTCACCGTCAGTGTACTCTTCAGTCTTGCTTCTTTCTTCATTGGCTCAACAGAGAAGGTGTGCAGATAGGTGGTGGTAGCAGTCATGGGTCCTACGGTAATACTTCCATCTGTGTTAATGTCTCCTGAGAGTATGTTGGCGTCAACAGTGAACATTGTGGTCAGAGTCAGAGAAGTGTCAAGACCCAGAGGGGTGGCAGCATTGATGCTGTACCTTCCTGTAGTTAGCACTTTGTCTGTGACAGCAACGGTCTCCAGCAAATTAAAATCTGTGTTCACAACCATGTGCTTCAGGAAGCAATAAATGGCCAATTTCATGGTTTCATCTGCAGTATCTGTGAGTTTTGCAGATCCTGAAAACAGACAAATCAGTAGAAATATGAATTAGTATACACTTAACATTATTTCAGGTCTGTTAAAAAATAAACACGTATTCTGGAAAGAATAAAGATCAAATTACCCTCAGTTGAGAAGGACAGAGGTTTGAATGGACTGTCAGCCATGATACTGAACTGGGCCACGTAGCTGGGAAATTCAACAGTGTTGTTTCCAGCAGAAGCTGTTGCCTCCCACTTGTAATAGTTACTGTTGACCTTGGCAGACACTTCCATCATTCCCATTAGAGGCATGGTGAGATCATATTCAGAAGGAATGGTGAAGGTGGGGATTTGGATCTCCTGTGGGACAATATTCACGCCCATCTGAGGCAAAGCGATGTGAGGGGAGGTGAGCCTTGCAGGTATCCTTAGCTCCTCAGATGATTTGCCTCCAAAAGGCACAGGGATAGTGATGATCATACGGTCCTGGTTATAGAGGTATCTGAATGTGCTTTCCCTGGTGGAATAATGAAAACAGAGTATTCGTAAAACATTTGTCTTGTTTTAAAGAAGTTGTAATTTATGACAACTCATGGAATTTTTTTTCAATATGTTGACCCTAATTCCAATATTTTATGTGGTTCACTTACATGTTCATGAAGAGGTTTTCAGGCATAGCAGGCATTTCCACATCAGCCATTCTGCTCCTCAGAGTCTCAACATAGGGAACATTGGTTGTGATCTTGTTCATCCAGATGCTGCTAGCCTGATAAAGAAACACCAAATGTATTAAAATTTAGTCAGGGATAAAAAAACATGCAAATAAAGATAATATGGAATATATAGTGTATTTTGTTCACCTCGACTGCCTTGTTTAAGATGTGACGCAGTTTCATATCAGTCTTGACAACCTGCTGGTCCATGACATCCTCAACAAACTGTCCAAGCCAGGCCTGGAGGGCCTCAGTGTAAGGCACCAGAATCCTTGTATCAGCATTCACATTGGACATCAGCTGGACCTCAGCTTGCTCTTCACCTGAGATTCAAAGAATTTAGGGTTAGATTTTCCTTTTTTAGAATATATTCTGACACATACTTGAAATAATCAGTCCATTCTAGTATTGTTTAGAGAAAATCTCACCATATTTGAATACAACTGCCTGAATAGAGGAGGTCTCTGGGAGCTTGACATCACTCTTGATCTCCAAGGTGAGGCTGTCAGTGTTGCTCATTGTCGCCGTGATAGCTGCATCAGTCTTGAGTGAAGGGACTAACAGTTGAAGCTGGAGCATGCCATCAGTCATGCCCTGAAGCCTGAATGCATAATAAACATGATCCAGTCAATGCCTGTATTTAAATAAAGACTGTGGAGCATTGAAGTGAGTGGCAAACTTGAGTTTACTCACTTGGCACGACCAATCAGAGAGAGCTGGGGCACGTTCTTGTTGGAGATCTCGAGGATCATGGATTTGCCTTTGGAACTGCTGTCGGTCATGCTTGCCTTCACACCGGCCTCAACATCAAAGTCGGGTATCTGAACTTTAGTGCTGAATACGTTCCTGTTCCTGTTGTATTTCATTGTGGCTGTGGCCTCGGTAGGCTGAGCACCTGAGGAGAGAGTTATGCAAAGTTTAAGTTGATTACTTATATATGCAGCCTGTAGATGGTTATGCCGAATAGAGAAAACATAAAGTTCTGTAGAAACATGATGAATATACCTTCAGCTCTCAGGGTCATCGTCAAAGAATCAACCTTCTGGCGGCCATCCTTTCCCTCGCTGAGGAGATCATAGGCGATGGTGGCTGTGTACTCGGAGACATCTTTAGTGGGCTTGATGTCCACAGCGAACCTAGAATAAAAATTAAAATTTCACTGATGAGTTTATTTAAAATCCTAATGAAGAAAACAAATCATGAATAATAATCGTGTGACATCAAAGATACAACTTTCAAAATAATCACAGTTTCTCCAAACTCACCTTGTCTCTCCATTCAGGGGGAAGTAAGGGGCAGAAGTCTTGTCACCAGCAACAGCACGGAATGTTTTGGTGCAGTATTTGAGCCCAGTGAAGAGAGGGCTGCAGCTTGATTCACCCTCGGTGTGTGGGATCATTGTAGCCTGGCCAGCACCCACAATCAGCACTTTATTGCTGTAATGAAGAAAGAACAGTACCATTAGTATCTATCTTCTAATACCTCTGTTCAAGTAATAGCAGTACCACATATTGTAACACTTATGTAGTGGCAAACATGGGAGTCCTTGATAGATAGCTCTGTGCGTGCAGTAGCTCTGAATGTGCCTCTGTTAAATATTACATATGAATTTGTTACCTGATACTGAAGAACTTTGTGGTGCCCTGTGGTGCAGGGATGGTAAGCTTGAGCTGGTTCTGCTCCATGCTGATCTTAGCATTGAGCGTGCTCTCATGGTACATGTTGGTTTGCATTTCAACAGCGGACACAACAAACTCAGGGACATGGACTCCCATCTGAGTCGTGAACTCAATTCCAGCGGAGGGCATGAACAACAGCTCCTTCTGTGAGCAAAAGCAGAAGGTATGGAGTTCAACTGGCTGCAGAGGCATGAAAACATATAAAGCAACACAATCATTCAACCAAGACAAAACTGTACCATCTGTGGGGCCAGGCGAAGGCCTCCCTTTGCACCAGGAGTGAAGGTGCCGGACATGGCAAATGTCAGAGGCAAACCAGCTGTGGTTGACATCATGAATTTGTTGTCCATAAAGATGTAGTGGGCAAAGATCTCATTGTCAGTTCCAGACATCAGTTTAGTCAGAGCCTACAAGAAATAATAAGTTATTTTTAATTACTGATGGGCTATGTATAATTGTATTTTTGTTGGATAGGATGTCACGGTAAATGGATAACAGGAGGTAAAGTTCAGTACCTTGGTGGGAAGGATCCTGAAGAGAATATCTGCATACATCAGTGCGTTATCAGCAATGAACCTCAGGTCACTGGACTTGATGAAACCAAGCTCAGCTCCCATGATTCTCAGGTAGGCCATGGCGTCTGGAGAATCCTGGCTCTGCAGCTCCTTCACCAGCTTGTTGAAGTTACGAACAATTTCTTTCCCAAGGTTTTCAGGGACCTGAGTAAAAAAGTTCCATTGTATTAGATGTGGTGGTTGAAATGGTTTGAAAAATTAACAGAAATAATCCCACACGAGATATACCTTCTGTCCTTCTGCTTTAAAGGGAGTAGTCCATTTCTCCAGAACCTCCTTGATCTTTGGGGACATCATGTCTTCAGCTGAGTAAAGAGCCTTGGACAGTGTGTCAGGGAAGAAACCGTTCTTTCCAAACAGAGCTTCAACGGTCGGCTCAAAGCCTTTTCCTTCCATGCCAACCTACAATTCAGTTAAGTGATTAGATAACTTCAATAAAAAACGGTGGGTTTAGACTGTTAGCATATGACATATATGATGTTACCTCCCAGATGTCCATGTTGAAACCAAAAGCATTCAGAGTAGTCTCCAGCAGCATCTCTCTGGGCAGCTGGTTGTTGGGATCGAAGATGATGTTGCCCTGAACGGCGGCCTTTACAATGTCATCTTTCGCGGCATCCAGCTTGTAGTTGCGAGACTTTGTGGTGTAATCGTTGTGGGTGAGGATTTCAGCTCCCTCTAGGGCATCCATGATTGATTTACCGATCCTGAGGGTTTAAAAAAAAAATAAAAATAAAAAAAAAAACAACTTGTGTTTGTTACATCAGGAAGGTATTTACACGACATAAAGCATGAATTGTCCTGTCAGTTTCTCCATTCTTACATCTGAGTTTCTGGATCTGCGGAGGTGATGAGGTTGTAGACGTGGGAGTTCACAAAGGACTTGATCTGCATGTTCTGCTCCTGACTGATCAGCTTCTTCACCATTTCAATGTCGCTGGGCTGGGGGTTCCTCATCAGGATCAGGTATGCTGCCAGGCGCTTCTGCACGGCACCTTTGGGGTACTGGCTCACCCTCTGGAGGTTAGAGCGGACCTGGACAGAGAGGCAAGTGTTCCATGTTTTTCATCTCATTCCATGAAACGTTAAACATTATCCGATAAAAACTGGAAACTGTGACATTCCCCTGATAGGGGTATGTTATATTATCTACCTCATCTGTCACAGACATGCGTCTGAAAGCCTGGATGGCGGCGAGCTGCACAGACAGGGTGGTTGCAGGCTGTCTCATGCACTTGAGCAGGGTGCTCTTGATTGCGGCATCAGCATCCTCCATCGCTGCGCCCATGTTACCAATAACCTGAATGGAAGAGTGAGCGCGTTTAGAAAAACACCTAGCATTGGGATTTGCCAATAGAAATGATATATTTTGAGAGATTTCAACTAGTTTCTCACCCTCAGGGTCAGGAAGGTCAGGTCTTTCTCTCCAGCACAGTCGGGGCCCAGAATAGAAGCCACAAACTCAGATACAGCCATGATCTCGGGGGTGACTCCCTCTCTCTGGTGCAGCCTAGTGACAAAGTTAGATGTGACCAGTGAGTCCCTGTATTCAGACATTCTACAGTTGAATAAAACATTTAAAAGATGGTGAGTGGGTTTACTTACTTCCTGACGACATTGCTCAGAGCATACATGATGGGTTTGCTGTTCTTGTACTGAGCCATTGCCAGCATGTCCTTCACCATGAGGCGGGAGGGGTTAGCCAGCAGCCCCAGGGCGTAGACAGAAGCATCAACTTCGAGAGCAGCTTCATCAAAGGTCCTGAGACCCTTCAGAATGGCACTGGTGCACTCTGGGGTACCACACTGGACCAGAGCCTGGAATGTCAGAGGCATGGACATGTCCATCATCTCAACGGCAGCAGATCCCAGGACGTCAGCCTTCAGGCCACGGAACTGAGACACCAGTTTGCGGAAAAGGCCGGCGCGCTCCTCGCCCTGGGTGGTCTGGGACAGGGTGCTCAGCTCCTGCATTGTGGCGATGGCAGCCTCTTTGGTCTGGACGGGGGACTTCTCTTCAGCAACTTCCATGGGCAATAACTTGAGGTTGTCGAAGTCTGTACAGAATTACGGTGTAAACAATGAGAATATAGAACAGGGACACACTGACACGTTGGGCCATATTATAACAACCTAACCACTCACTGGCTTCAAAGATTCTGTCATTGATCTTGGCAGTCTCCCTCAGACTCACGGTCTGCTTCACCAGGGCAGAGATTCCATATTCATTCCTGTTGATAGGAGAAAGATTGAAAACAAGAATTACAAACTGCAACAGCAATCCTACTTTATACAATCAATCTAGATTTGTAGAACTACAAACTTGGACTAGTTGGACAAATACTTTGCAAAAAAGAATTAAATGTCCTGTACTTTTCATGTAAATATGTACTAATTGTCCTGGGCCCATTTAATTCCATTTCAACTTACTGGTAGGACAGGGGCAGGAAGAGGTGCTTCTCTGTGCAGATACCACTGGTCATGTGCTTCTTCTGGTTGTCAAACTTGTAAGTGCAGGTCTGGGTGCTGGAAATCATCTTGGACATAGGGTAGTTCTGACGGGAGAGACACAGTGAGACACATGTTTTGTTAAGGAAGAGGAGGGCGCTTCATAATTTTAGGGGTTTGGTTGAAAAAAAAAAAAGTCTAAATGTGCATGTTTGAGTGACATTTATTTTCATTTTCTCCATTAGTCTGTGGATATTGGTTCCTTCTAATGATTCAGACTAAACAGGAATGGACCTGAGCAGTTTGTGGTGATTACCATGCCGGTGATGAGGGCCAGGGGACTTGTGTCCTGCCTGTGAGCGCTGAATGCGTCACAGTTGGACAGATCCCGGGTGACGGTCACATCGGTGGCGATGTCCTCTCTTGCGTTGACGGTGTAGTCTGTGGTGCAGACTCCGTGCACGGTGGGCTGTAAAATAAGGTCATTATTAATATTGGGGCAATTAAAAAAAAAAGCACAGTCAGAAGAGCCTGGGTGGTAAAGATGACTGTTGTCCTGTTTTGCCCTCATTCTAATTATTGATCAATCAGAACGATTGCCCCTCATTGTGAGAGCCGGCCATGTCATCAACAAGATAAACTTATCTCAGACTTTGACCTGCTGAGGATAGTGTATGTGAGAACATGATGGTACAGGAGTGTATTTATCACCTGTGCCCGGGGCGCTTATCTACTTATTGTGAAACCTGTTTATCTACTCTTCCACGTAAACAGATTTGAGCTCTCCTCAGGTCGGGTCATCGGTACCTATGACAACCACAAAAATAAGGCAACAGAACGGACAGATGGGGGTTGGATACCATTTCTTTGTTCTTCTCCTCCTCCATTACGGGCACAAGCAGAGCAGAGACGATTCCCCTCTTGATGTTCAGGATGTTGACAGGCTCGTTGTCCTCAGGGAAGAGGTTAACCCTAGTCTGATCTTCAACTGCCAGCTTCAGTGAGTTCCTGTTAATGTGGAAAGATCATTAAGGACGGGTCCTTCGGCTCCAGATTGCCTTGATAAGTGCTCTTAGTTTTCAGACAAAGCAAGACAGAGGATTTAATAAATCTTTCTTACTTGGCCATGGCAGCCTTGAAAGCCTCATTTCCAGCAGCGGGGCTGTAGACTGCGTTTCCCTCAGCGTCCACTCCAGAGATCTCGCTCAGGGAGCACTCTGTGGTGCGCAGGATGAAGCTACAGGTCTGGGGCACTTCAAGCTCAACCTTTGTGACAAATAGAAAAAAATATTATGAATTAAAATGTAAATTTAAAGACAAATTGAGAGTTCGGTCAGGGCAGAGAGAGAGACGTACTTTGCAGGACACTTTGGAGCCGCTCTTGTTGTCAGTGGCTCCATTCACGCCGTTAAAGGTCTCAGCTTCATAGTCGTACACAAACCGTCTGAAGTTCTTGAATCTTTTGGCCACTAAAAAAGTATTTGAAAAATGAGTAAGATAAGCTGTGTTTTCATTTTACACAAACATTTATAGAACTTTTAATACTTGAAATGAGTTGATAGAGGAGCAGATTTGTTGAGCGGTAATTCGACATGGAACTCACATGGACACACTGAAGATTGTTCCGGCACATCTTGCTCTGTAGTAAAAGAAAAACATTGCTCAACATTACGATAGAAAAATGACTAAATAATTATCCTCTACTTGAAAACTGAAAGCAGTGGTTGAGTTTTAGGCTCATTCCCATTACAGCAAATATTCATGAACATCAACTTTTCCCTCTGAGAAAACATGTACAGTCAAAATAGAAAAACGAAGTACTTAAATCCAATGAGCTTAAAAAAACAAAGACAATACTTACGGGCTAGTGTGTATGTTCCCAGCAGGAGCAAAAGGCAGAGCTTGGCGCCCTCCATCATGAGCTCAGAAAAGCTCTAGATGCCTTAAGGAATGGAGAGTCTTCCGCTTTCAGTGAAGACTACTGTTGGTGCTCCTGGCTCTTTGCTTTTATAGTTTTCCAATCTTAGAGTGCGATCACCAGGACTTGGAAATGTGTTGTCCTCGTTCCAAAGTCTGTGCAGTCCTTGTGGCAGGCCAAAGGTAAAAGCGTTTCACAAACGAAGACTGAGTGGCTCCGTCAGCACAGGGAGGGGAGGGGTGGGGTGGTGTGGGGTGTGGGGGGCTTTCCTGCGCCATCAGGATCAATCACCTCTTCTGGCGTCGCTTTAGTTTTCAGAAGGATCCTGATGTTTTTTCAGGGACACATGAATTTTAAATGTGCATTCTAACTAACTACTTCAACTACTCTGATCAAGTGATGTAAAAGTTTTAGTTTGACCCAGGTGGGATTTCCTGTTGAAAGGCTGAACAATTGTTTGATATTTTTAAGGTTTTAACCTGCAAGTTACTCTGTATGGACATTTTAAACATGTACAAGTACATGACGTCCTCTTAGACCTGTGAACAATATGAATCCTATCACGTGCTGCTCCTCTGAGCTATCACCGTCTTAATAAATACGCGCACTGAATTTCTCTAGGCTGTTTCATCGAGATGATCACATTAGCCATGTTTCAGATGTGTAACCACTACGACCGGTACCTCAACACTCTTCGCTGACCTTTCACCTCCTAACAGAAGTCTGTGAAATGATCAGGATTACAAAACAAGTGAACTCAAGATAAGTTAATCAGGCGCGGGGTGACAGGTTGACTTTACATAACAGTGTTTCTTGAGTGACAGTGAATTTTGAAGTTTCTCATGCGTAGTTTTGCAACGCAAGAAGTGTCAGAAAGCAGAGAGGATTTAGGTCTTTTACAAAACATGTTTTCGTGTGCATTCTGTTGGATTGAAAAAATCCATATATGCGTTTACATAAAAAAAAAAAACCTGAACACAGAGGTCAGCTAAACAAACCAATGCTGTTCACTGGGTCACTGTGGCCTCATTGTGTGGCTGATGTCCTCAAAACCAGATATGAAGCCTTGGAAAAATTAAATCAAAAGATCCAAAGGGAAAGAGTTGACATATGTATGAGAGATATGATTATATCAGCGAGTTAAAGACATAAATTAAAACAAATAAAAATGTTTTTTCATTACTTGTTTTAAATGATTTGATTTTTTATAATGTTAGAGTTAATAAATACACAGAACCAACACAACAAGGATGTTTTACCACAGATTATCTTTGAAAACTTTTGCCATTACACAACCTCATTAGAACTGTAATCTAAGTGCTGCAGTGTCCTGGATGCCTTTGACTCAGCAGAGGTGAAGAGGTTATTGAAGGAAGATAGTGAGGGGCACTACTGTCGTAATGGTTTGTCCAGAACTCTCCTCCTGGTTTGTCTGATTGTTGTGAGCATGAGTAAATTCATTACGGCGCTAAAAATGTTCTTTTAATGACACGTTAAAACATGAGAATGTTGCCATGTTATCAGCAGGTGAGATCACCCACTGTAGTCCGTGTCATCACGCACGCTGGGAGTGATTGGTTTTATTGCCCTTCCAAGAAAGAGCTGGGTGACATTAGTGAAATCACGTGTGTCTGCATGAATACTTTTGGGTATTAAACAGCTTTAAAATGTGTCTGAACAGAGTGTCATCAGAATCTTTACTCCATATAGCTCAGTCATTGTTTTGGTGCTGAGCGCGGCCGTCAGAAAACAGAGCTCTGCCTCTCACTCAGCTGGTATCTTCAGGAACTGCTTGATAACATGTTCCAGTTCTCTGAAGGAAACACAGTAATGGGTCAAAGGTTGGTGGCTGAATCCAGAGTATTGACTCAGCACGACTGTACAAGTGTTGTTTTCCTTTTCACCTGGACCACGCTGACAGAATGAATGACTTGCTGCCATCTTCAGACAACAGATGCTAATGGGAGTTCAAGAGCATCAGCTGTTTGGTTTTCCACCACAGATCCAATGACTTTCAATGATTGGAGTCACGCTTATGTTGAGTTTCTTACTTCAGTTACATTTGTTTTGTTAAGTAGACTCTGGAAAGGTCCAGTGCAGTAAATCTAAAACTAAATCTATTAATACTACTTACTGTCTATTATTAACGTTTTACATGTTCACTCTAACAAAATAAGAATTCATCAGCAGTATAAGTTTTCACTGCAGATGTTCTTGTGTCTCTGAGTGTGTTCTTGTGACCCCCTCTGGCTACTGGACAACATTACACTTGAGTGTCGAGAGGCTTCTGCATGAAGCCGATGCCCAGGGAGAGAGAGGGGGAGAGATTTAAGTGGTCATATATTTTCTCAAATGATCCTGATTAATTTTATTTTATTTGAAAAAATCAGTTAATAAAGTTTGACTTTTTATTATATATACTCCCTAAATGAAAACCCAACATGTAGATGTATTACGATATGTAAACTACGAGCATGTAAGCGGAAAAGCTGAAACTCAAGGATATATTGCATTTATTTAAAAAGTATAATTGAGCTTTACTTCTTCTCAGATACTGTGATTTGTGTCTGATGTATAACTATCTTGTCTGGATTTTACCGATTGCAAAATATTCTTTTAATTCCAAGATGTGTGACCTGGTGACATTATTAAAGCTGCATTAGCTGTTTGTGCATTCACAAATGTAGAACTGGTGCCAGAGATGCACGTGTGAGTGAAAAACAAAGGACAGCTGTGCACAGCTGTTGAGAAAGTTCATTTTATTTTACACAAAAATAAACACAGAGAAAATTCACTCGGATGACAGAGAGTTGTTACTTGCTGCTGTTACATATAGCATTCCAAACATTTAACCAGTGTAATTAAAGATTAATCTCAAGCCTTGTGCCCTTAACTTTTATGTATGCCTTGTACTGACCAGGAGCATCCTGCAGATAGTCTGTAACAGTGGATCTAATCTGATTCACCACAGATAGTAAAATATCCAGGAAGTAATCAACCATGTTACTGACAGACTTGGTGCTCACAGCTGTGTTTGCGTACTTGGTGAGGGTCTTCACGAATGTCACGTGTTTCTCATAGAGAGCATTAGCGAGGACAGCAATGGCATCAAGGACATCTGACTTTAGGTTGTTGTCAACAAAGTCCTGAGCTTTGACAACAACATTTTGAAGGATGTCCCCCAGTTTTTCCAGGACTATGTCTACATTCAGTAGGTGCTTCAAAAAATCCACCACAGGATTTGCCATCGTCTTCATCCTGTCCTTCATCTGTTCAAGTATTTTGGCTCCAGCCATGACATCCCGAATGGGCATAGTGACCTGGATTTTACTGACCATGCCAATCAAGACAGTGGAAGCGTATTCCATGTTAACAGCAACAAGGTGCATCACCCTCTCCAGCATAGCTGTCATTTTGTCATTCAGGTTGTTGAGCACGTCAAGGACAGTGGTTGCCTTGTCCGACCCAGGCAGTCTGACCTGGGTCTCTCTCAAGAACCTTATGGTTGCATCCAAGAAAATCTGTATAGTCTTCTGGTACTGAGCCACAGTGTTCCTAAAGAGAATAGACACCTGGCTCATATGAGGGGCATGGTCTGCAATGCTGTGAGCTTCCTCAATATAGAAAATCATGTTATTCTTCAAGTGAGCTGCCTGGCTGAGCAGCTGGTATTTCTCAGCATAGTTAGACAAACAGGAAATGATGGCAGGAATTTTTGCCTGCAGACTCCTGAACATAATGTCTGGGTCCATGTTGACCAACATCTTCAGCTTCATTTTATCAGCATCCTTGTATGAAGCTCTGATGGTGAAAAGTTCAATGTCCCTCCCAGGGTCAGACTGGATCAGAAAAGAAAGAAAATACATATAAATGTTGTTAGCAATGCATAACTGTCTCAATGTGAATATATAAATATCAGATCCTTACAGCATAGCGGCCATAAAGCCTGGCATTCATCTGAGATGAGACCCTGCCATGGAACTGAAGACCCAAGAGGCCTGTAGATGGAATAGAAATTGTGGCACTGGCTCCATCTTTGCGGACAGCATAGCGCAAGTTCACATCAGTGAAGGCAGGGCTTGTTATGTCCACATTCAGTGTGAAATGGGAGTCACTGTGGAGACAAACAAGAATGTGAAACTTCTGTTTTAAATAATCAGCTTTACACAGAAAAGTTATGATTTTTTTTCATCATATTTGCCTAGGATCTATTATTTGGAATTTTTGTTAACCTGGACATGACTTTGACAAAGGGGAAACATTACAACGATAAAATTAATAATAAACACATATGCAAGTGCTTTTTAAAAAGTACCTCAATGTATGGGAAAGAACGTTTTGAAGGTCCACGGTCAGATCGGTATGGGTGAAAACTCCCTTTGCACTCAGACTTAGGCCAGCTTGTTCAAAGTTTATGGTAACAGAAGCTGTTGAAACAAAGTGATTTAGGTTAAATCTTATCTCAATATTTCTTTAAATAAAATAATTCAAAATGTATTTAATTAAATTAAAAATAACTTACAATCCAGGTCATATTCCAAGAAGACAATCACAGAGGTAGCAGAGGACTTTAAGGTGACTTTGATAGGAGCACTGCTGTCAACTTCTGCTGCCAGGTTTGTGCTGTACAATGGGCTGATGAACTTGGTGTTGGTAGAGAGCTTCTGCTTGTCAGCTGTTACTTCAGCAACAGTTTTCTCAAAGATGGTCAGCTCACCCAGACTGCTGGGCTGAGAGATATCGATCTCAATATCGGCAATCAAGGAAGAAACAGGCGCAAAGTCGATGGTTGCTTGGGCAACGTGCTTCCCATTGGTGTTGAAGCCGAACAAGTTGGCCTCATTGTTGCTGGTATACTTGAACAATGCATACACTCGGCTCAGGGAGGCTTCGACAGCAAGATTCTCATTTACATCCAGGCCAACGAGTTTGTCTGTGCCATGGTTCAGTTTGGCATCAGCAATGATCTTGAAGGTGGAGCGCAGGCCATCCTTATTCAGGTACAGATTCATCTCATTATCGAGAACTCCAACAGTTAGATAATCCTCTCTCACTGTTCCATCCATGTTGGCTCTGCTGGATGACTCCATGGAAATGTACTCAAAGGTTCCTTCCAGCTTCAGGCTGTGGTCAGCCTCTGCCTTTCCAACAGCCTTGATCATGGGGATGTTGAAATCAGACTTCACCCTCAGGGTGGAGAGAGCGTTTGCTTTTGTTTTGGTGTCTGCAACCAGATTTTGGTTTGCCTCCAGATTGAGAATGGGCAGGGAAATCTTTACAATGGTAGCCACAGAGACAGCAGGTTCAAAAGTCTCAGCACTCACAGCGATGGAGCTGTCATGACTGCCTTCAACGTGACGATGTTCAAGTGACAGAGAGTTGGCCAACTTGAGTCCTCTTTTGGTGGTCAGACTGGCGGTGCCATCGAGTTTAGCTTTTAGAACCTCAAACTCAGAGAGAGTGGTAACTCCCACGCGGAGGACAAGTTCATCTTCGCCATACAATCCAGCATTGACATTCAGATTAACAATGTCAGATTTAAAAGACAGTTCTGTGATCAAGTTACCCATTGAGGGAATGTAGATTAGACCCATTATATCGACCAAGGGGCCTACTCTGCTTTTTTGGAAAACAATCTTGGAATTGAAATCAATAGTCTGCTCATTGGTGGTTAAAATGTTTTTCAGTCCAGTTTGGTCATACAAGTCAAGATCGCTAATCGCTGGGGTATGGAAGTCAACAAATGGAATATCAAACTCAGGAATACTGATGGGCTTTGTCAGAAATGCAATGTCTGCTTTCCCTTCTACAGCATGAAGAATGCCAAACTCCCTCTCATTGTTCTCGACAGTGAAGTTCCAGAACAATTTGTGCTGATTAAGGCGAGCCAGAGCCACAGTGTTCATATGTTGTCTGTCAGTCCTGAAAATTGCTGAGTAATCATTTTGCAGATCGATTTTGGAAGTAACAGCATCATTGAAACTGAGCTTGGTGTTTCCATTATTCTGAGAGATTAACACAACTTCCCTGGTACCAACAACAACATCAATCACATTGTTGAAGGATCCACTGACAAAACCAGTTAGATCTGTATTCTGTGTAGCCTTTACTTCAAGCTTCATGTCATGAACATTGGCATTTACTGAACCAACCAAAATGCTGTTTTTTATTGTAGAGCCTTTAACTTCAGAACGAAAATCGGTCTTGAAATAGCTGAAGAAGACAAAGTCAACATTCATGATCTGTTTCATCTTCAAAAGGAATGTGTCTGTGTCAGTAATCAAGGTGAGCCCAAACTTATTTGGACTGATTGTGACTTGCAGGTCACTCTTGTGAGTATTGTCATGAGAGTTCATGGTGGTGGTACCCTGGTTTCCAACAGTCACTGTCACTGAGGTACCTTCTTGAAGGACCACACATTTTTGTGAGAAAGATGTCTCGCTTGTAAGGTCCATGACAGGGAGGCTGACAACATGTTTATAGGACGTGTCAGTACTGGCTGATAAACCACCATTTGTGACTAAGTAAGCTTCGTTTAAAAGCTCAGCATTGTAAGGTGCTGTGGTGACCTTTACTGTGGTTTTGGCTGATGCCTGGGCTGAAAAGTCAGAAAATGTTACAGATGCATCATGGTCCACTGCAAGAATATCATGAGTGAACTTAAAGGTCTCAGCAGCAACCAGATGATGGTCCTCTGGAAGAGTAATGCGAGCAGTGGAATCCAGGTTGAAGTTAAGGATTTCAAAACTGAGTGATGTCCCTTGGGAAGTCACAAAGGCTGTAAGCTGAGGAGTGTCATTTATGTCATGAGAGGTTTGAACCTCAGCAGCATTCCTAATGGAGTAGATGGGGGTGCTCACTTTTATCTCACAACTTAATTTACCAAAGCCTGGAATTGTGATGTCACTAGGAATTACTGGCAGATTACTTGTCGGGAGTTGGAGAGTTTTGATAAGTTTATCCTCCGGAAAATGAGGCAGAATGGGGAAGGAGAACTCTGGTAAAGTGATTGCTGGGAGTGAGTATTCAGGAATTTTAGGAAGGTAGTTCATACTCAGGTCTCCAACTAAAGCACCAACATCAAACATTGTCATCTCCATATTGAGAATGTAATCAATCAGGGTAATGACCCTCTGTTTTATGTCATTAACTGAGATGACTGTTGCTTGCACAGTATGCACCCCCAAGAGGGTGAACTCGGGGATGTTCAGCTGTGTTGGTATTTCAAAGTGGTGTAAATCACTCGCGATTAATGTCTTGGAAGGCACAACAAGATCAGTGAGAGGGACTCTGAAGGAAGGTATGTTTAGCTGGGCTTTCTTCAATTCTGTAATGAGCCCTTCAATGATTTGCAAAAGCTCACTGATAATCTTTTGGTCAGGTGCCAGCCTCTTAAAGTTATCAACCATATTGTTTAACATCTCAGTGGCAAGGATTAGGAGGTCAGTATAACACTTACTTGCCAACCGCAGATAAGAAGTAATTTCAGCATTGACATCGAGGTTTGAGATTCTCAGTTTTATCATTTCAGCAAATACTTTCAGATTATCAAGAACAAGCTGGTCGACCAAATCCTGAACAGCTTTGAAAATTTCTGCCATTTTAATTTCTCTCAGTTGTTCCACTGAGCCTCTAAGGGAGGACAACACAAAATTGGCAAAATCTGTAGTTGCCTGAAGCTTCTGGTGGATTTCAAGGGACCTGAACAGACCATTCACGTAAGATGTGCACTTGGCAATTACTTGATTGATATTATCCACAAAGTCATTATAATCAAATGACTTCAGGTTCTCCTCAATAATAAGGAGGTAGTCTTTCAACTGAATAATTATATCCTGAATCTCAGTTGATTTTAAATAGTTGACCGCATCCTCAAATATTTGCATAATTCTGGAAGGTATATGTGCATCTTTAACCATCTTGACGACAGCTCTGAATGATTCCTCACTTTTGAAATCCTTGATGAGCTCCATAATTTGTTCCAAAGCAGCTTGAACCTTTTTGTCTACCTCAAACTTTAAAGTCAACTCTTGTATCTTGTCATAAACTGTGTTAATCTTGCTAGGGATGTCAAGATCCTGAATCATTCCCAGCATATAATCTATGGCTTCACCCAGAATATCTGTTGGAAAATGACTGAAGAGTTCCTCAGTGTGAGCTCTGAAGTTGACAGACAAAATACACTTTTTCAGCTCAGCAAAATACTCCGGCATGTCAAATGTCTCAACTGTTTCCTTAATACCTAATATGATGGTCTGTAGTTTAGCCTTGATTTCATACTTGGCATCGATGTCAAACAGGAAGGCAATGCTGCTGCCCTTCAGCTTCTCCATATCAAACTCCTGGACCATCTCACTGATGGTGTCAATCACATTCACAATCACAGCCTTGATGTCATATTCTTCATTAAATGCACTCAGGTGTTCCTGGATACTCTCAACACTGCCACTAAGAATATCGCCCATCAAACCAACAAAATGTTGGACGTAAACAGAGAGATTAGCCACAACTTTTTCAAATGTAACCTTCAAGTTTTTATAAGAGGCCTCCACATCATCCATGGTAATTAGATATTCTTGGGTAAGATCACTGAAATACTGCTTCAGTTGGTTAACCTTGCCTTCAATATTCAGTTGAGAAACAAAGTGACTTACATACTCAGGAAGTGCCTCAAGTTTAGCCTTCAGTTCTGTATTGTTGATGCAGTCTTGCAGTGTCTCAGCAACGTACACGATGAAGCTTTTCACTGTTTCCAAGAGGGCAGGGACGTTGTTGAAAAGAGGAATCTGAATCATGTGACTCTCTGTGTTCTTGTCATACTTGAGGAAGCCAGAGATGGTGAATTCCTGGTTGTCTGTGGAATCCACATTGATGATGTTTGTAAGGATGGTGCCAGAGACCTCAATTCCAGTTTTCTCAGGGGTATTGTACACACTCATGTCCTGGTTGAAGCCATGCTCATTCATTTTAGATTTAATTCTAAAACTGGTCTTCTGCTCTTGGGGAGACAGAACAGTGTCCATTTTGTTGTCAAATGTGGTCTCAAGAGAAAAGCCAGTTTCTAACTGCTGGGTTACTGATGCTCTGCACTCATGTGAGCTAGCAAAAGCCAGAGGTTGAGCTTTCACTAGGAACTTGCCATAGAGCTGAGCACTGTGCTTTCCATAGGTGTTGATGTCTCCATCAGCATTGACGACAGCCTCCAAGTTGAAATCAAAAGGAACAATGCTGCAGCGGATGCTGTGATCAAAGCGCATTGGCTGTGAGTTGAAACGGGCATCGTTGGTGAGCCTGGCAGCAAGTCCAATGACTTCCAGCTCAGTGTTCTGGTTCATGTGGGTTCCCAAGAGTTTTCCAGTGGTGCTACACTTTGCATTAGCGGTCAGATCAGCATAATTCACCTGATAGATATGTTTGATCTCTTCCTCCCCATAGTTGGCTTTCAGGCTTCCTGTCAGGTCCATCTTGTTCCACTCTGCCTGCAGCTGAGCTTCATTCATGAAGTTGGCAGCCAGAAGTCTCAGGTTGTTATTAACATTAGCAAAAGCAGTGTAAGGTTTCATGTTGACGAGGATAGCATGACTGTAAGAGGCATACTCTCTCACTATGGCTTCAGCCTTTGATTCGAAGTCAAGGCTAGCAAGAGTGATTGTGAGAGTGTTGGCATTGTCAACCTTGATAGCTTGCATTGCAGCCTTGTTGTTAATAGATAGAGTAGCTTTGGAAGCATCAAGCTCAGCATTGAAGGTGTTTTCTAGGGACAGGGGGCTCTGCAGGGTGGTGGTTCCACTTGTGGTCAAACCATCCTTGTTCATCTTCAGAATAGCCTTGTGAATAGCCTCATTCTCAAGGAGTTTCAAGGTGGCATCGCTGTTTACAGCCAGGCCATTGACATCAAGAGTGGCAGTCAGCAGAGAGTAAACACGGTTTTCAGACTGATCTGCATTTGTCTCGATCCTAACAATGACTTCAC
>JAFBJW010001484.1:0-19647 GCA_016785235.1 Pseudorhombus dupliciocellatus | reverse complement strand
TTGTCGATTTTTCACATGAATTCTTTTTGGCCCAAACCACATTTGCTGCAACAGAAATATTAACCTATGCCCTTTTAATTGATTTCCAGGCCAAAATAAAAAAAATCGCATTTTTTGAAAAAAACGACATGCTAACCTATGACTTTTTTGTCGATTTTTCACATGAATTCTTTTTGGCCCAAACCACATTTGCTGCAACAGAAATACTAACCTATGCCCTTTTAATTGATTTCCAGGCCAAAATAAAAAATCTAATTTTTTGAAAAAAAAGACATGCTAACCTATGACTTTTTTGTCGATTTTTCACATGAATTCTTTTTGGCCCAAACCACATTTGCTGCAACAGAAATACTAACCTATGCCCTATTAATTGATTTCCTGGCCAAAATAAAAAATCTCATTTTTTGAAAAAAACGACATGCTAACCTATGACTTTTTTGTCGATTTTCAGATGAAAGATTTTTTTTTTTTTTTTTTTCGGATCAAACAACATTTTCTGCAAAAGACATACTAATCTATGAGTTTTTCATCAAATTTTTTTTTTCTTTGTGGATTTTCAGGTAAAATTTTATTTATTTATTTTTTGGAAGAAACTGCATTTTAAGCTATGACCATGTCCAAAAACATGGGAAAAAATTGCCGCTTCCACCACCACAATCCTGCTGGGACAGAGTAAGACCCTCAATTACTCCGAGCCTATCACTGTAAACAGCCACTTTGCAGCCAGCCACCTGTGACTGGAGGTGAGGGGAGCCCTGGCTGTGGGATGGCTGTGTGTGTGTGTGTGTGTGTGTGGGGGGGGGGTGTACTATTCAAAGCCTTGGCCAGCAGACCCTTGATTGAGAGAATCAGTATTGATTAAGGGACCAGAGGACATCTGGAATGGACCAATTAATGTCCCCACATCAATTATTCAAATGGCTGTCACCAAATTGGATTAGAGGACGATCTTCCTGCCATCACGTCTACCCCTCAACAATTTGTACAGCAAGCTGTCATCATGAGGATCCTCACAAGTTATGCAAACTTTTAGTTCACTGTTCAATTGAAAGTCCTTGTGCTGTGTTTGGATTTAGTCCTCCACATAGAGCACACTAGGACCATACAAGGACAAGCATTTAAACATGCTTTCTGCTCCCATTAACATGACTAATACCTCTAGAGCCCATGCCCGGCTCACACTGTACTGTCACATTTGTTTCTCAGTTTGCCCTTCTTCCTCTGTTGACATCTTGAGGGCTTGAATGCAGTACAGAATGGCACAGCCCGACGAAGTCTGGGTCAGAGGGTAATTCATATTCATTGTGTTGTTGCAGGAGAGGCAGTGACAACATGCACAGTTTTGTGGGGATGAGGGGCAGGGGCATTTTTTTTTCATTTATCTGTGAGGGTGTCTGGCTCCTTGTTTCAAGCATGGTACACCAGTCGGCCCTGAGAGATGGGCCAGCGCTGAGCTCAGCTGATGGGCTCCCGTCCACTGTAGACAAGCCAACACGCTGGGAATGAGTCATGCGACTGAACTAGGGACAAAAGCCCACAGGTGGCTGACTATGATAGAGGGTTGCCCTTTGTCTGCTGCAACCCCCCCCAGAAAAGCGTGTTTTTGTCCAGACTGAATTTGATTTGAAATGTACTTACAAGGAGAAAGTCTTGTTATGTCATGTGCTCGTGTCATTGTTAGGATTATTGCAGCGTAATTCACGGTTGATGAGTTTTGTGCAGTGGCTAATTGAAACATGAGGGGCAGTGAAGTGCACGTCTGTCAAAGTGTTGGGACAAATTATTTGTAGTATTTCCTCTTTCCTTCAGATTGTCCTTATTAGTTTTGGATTTGTACCTTTTTGTGAATCCTCAATCAACAGGGGGAACTTGTTGTTAGAGTTGTAAGTGGACAATAAAGTCATAATAAATTCCAATATACTTCAAAACCAGATAATCAATGTGTTGTGTTGCAGTTGTGGTAATTTGTGTTTCAATGAGGTGCCAGAGCCAGGGGAGCAAATGTGCAGTTTAGATGACTTGCATGGGCGTTATTGATGAGGGGCTGAAATGGGAGTAAAGATTTGTAGAGGCCGTAAAAAGGAGACTGTGTGTGTGTGTGTGTGTGTGTGTGTGTGTGTGTAGTCCTGAGATTGGCAACAATTATGCATCTAAAACTCTCTCTGAGCAGAAATGGTACAGATCATTAAAACTGTTTGACCTTACTTTGAAACCTTCTGACAGACTTGAATCTTCATTCTCCATCTGCAGTCTTGAGGGTATTTCTGGCTGTAATGTTTCATTTCCCATCTCTCCCTGCTGCCACCAGCAACACAAATGTTTACCGGGACAGAGCAGACGGACGATGGACTAATATCGGTAATTGCTCCCATCTGCCTGCGTTCAGTTGTCAATATCTGAGTCCACCGCTGAAATTAGAGCCGTCAGCGTGTGTCCAGGCTCCTATCATCAGTCCATCCGTCCTGCCAGTCAGGCAGTTGACACACACACACACACACTTGGGCGACACATGAGAAACCTCACTCTGAGACTCCTAATCCAAAAACAATAACCCACACAATTGTTAGTTCACACCTATTCAAAATAAAAGCTATGCAACAACAGCAACAAAACCAACATTAAACATTTACTTTGAAGGCGACCTGACTGTCACGGTGTCGCGGTGTGGGGTGTGTGTGGAAAACCTCCCCCAGTGTGAAGCAATCATGGCTGGCTCTCTGTCATCCTGTCCCCTCCGCTAAGATCATCCAACCTCTCCCTCACCCCATCACCCAGCAGAGCTGCCCCCCCCCCCACCGACCACCACCATTATTTCCGTCTCTGTAGTCGGAGAATTAGGGTGACATTTGGCAGCTCTCCCTCTCCCTATTTCTCACCCATTACTCCCAGTTCAGTGGTCTGTATATGGAGGGTGAGTCTGGGCCAATTTAATCTTTGCTGCCGCCCCCCCTCTGCCACCTCCTCCCATCTCTGGGCAGTCACTCTGGTTTGTGTTCTCCACTCTACACACAACCTCCTATTTCCTCATCTGTCACCTCTGCTTTCCATTCCCTCGCCTTTTTAGCTCGTCTGTCGTGCCGTTGTCTCAGGGAAACTGTTTTCTCGACGGTCGTTGTGCTGAAGTCTAGTGATGTACTTTTTTGCAGGGGGAACCTGTTTGAGTTTTTTCAAAGGGTAGTCTGAAGGGCAACCAGTACTTTTCGTTCGTAGAGTTACATTTAACTTTTTAAAGTTGTGTCTGATTCTTAAGCTCTGATGCACTGACCCAGTCGTCCGGTGGTTTGTGGGCCCGGCTCTCTGATTCCGCTCCCAGCTGGCAGGGGTGTTTGTTTTTGTCCGGCCCAGTATGATATGGCTGTGTCGCTGTGCATAGAAGCATTTCATCAGCCAGAATCCACCGGTAGAACAACGACAGCTCCGAGTGAATTCCATGTGATCGCAGCGTGCCAAGCTTCTGTCCTCGTTCTGAGAAAAGCAGGGTAGCAGAATGATTATCAGATGCTAATTTCCTTTTTTTCCTGAGAAATACTCTGTGAGCAAAGGTGTGTGAACCTCGCCTAACTATATTACGCTGTATATAAATGACAGTTTGTATACAATACTATGACGTTATTATCATCTTTTACTGTGACATTTTACGACATTTGGAAACCAGACTAAATTATGATGTTTAAAGGACAATTTGAATTCTTCAATATAATATGACTGCTTATTATTCTGTGAGGTGTTTATGACAGACTGGACAGCGTGATAATAAATCTTTAAGACATATGATAGTATGACATTTTTAGTGGGTCTCTGTCACCTTACCAGACAAAGACAGTTCTCCTTGTGCGTCCACTCTTTGTTGCCACTTGTGAAAGGAGATGACAGGAGACCTGAGCAGCTCCTCTGGCTGATGTAGCATCTGTCACTGTGGAAAAGAAAAAGAGACATGTGGTGCGTCTGAAGTATAGCAGAAGAATGAAGTGTTATAAAACTGCTGTGGTGGTAGCAACATAAAGGAAGAAAGCAGAGAATATGGCTCACCCAAACTGATCCCAGGTCTGTGTTCAGTTGTGCCTCCATCTAATTGGGCAGAAGATCTTGTTCTGTCGTCGCTGCTCTTTGTCTGAATGTTAGCAGGATTACAGTAACTGACCCGAGCAGATCAAGGAGTCTAGTTAAACTAACGAGATGGTGGAGAAACGCGTTCTCTAGTTGTGAAATCAAATGCAGCTGTGGAGGATTTGTCAATAAAAGACAACCACAGTGAGCTTGGTTTCATAATAAAGTTTATTCTATATTACAAATAGTATTTTGTTCTTGACTGCAAAATAGGAATGCATCATATTTACATACACAGGTATACAATTAATTATAACAAAGTTAGAGAAGCTCGCCTTATATCCCCCAGGTTTCGTTTTTCTCTCGATAAGATACTCTTTATCTTTCAAATATGGTCTAGTAAAAGTCATTTCTAGCATGTTTCTGTAACACCTGCTTTAACACTGAACTAGGAGGACATTTCTAGTTCCTACAAAAACGTTTGAAGGTGGAAACTTTATCTGTGCTCTTGGCAACGCAAGGCGGCCTCGTGCAGACGACCTTTGTTGCAGAGGAGGGGACGGGGACGGGGGGATGAGAGACAGGGCGTTACACTGGGGGGCAGATTCACAACGACAGTCCAGGACTCTAACCATGTGTTGTTATTAACACGCGGCTGCTGGGGGGGGGGCTTTGGGTATCTAGACACAGTATACATTGGCTACATGAATAGAAGAGGTTCTTTGAAATTGTTGTCTCTTAAGCCAGTCAGTCCTTATTCCCTCCGTTTTCCAATAACAGCAAAATATTTGATATGTAATTGACACAACATGTCCAGCAAACCTCTTGTGAATGTACCCCTTTGAGTAGAAACAACAGACATTACACTGCAGTTAAACGACAATGAGTTGGAGATCTCACAAACATTTGACAAAAAGGCTAAAAAAAAACAGTCACTTGCCAAACTCTACAATCATCCTGGCGTTTTAGAGAGATTACCTGCGTCTTTAGTTACATGTACACGTTGATTGTTTTTCTTCTAATCAAATGGCATTGTAAAGTTTGCGTTTCATGATGTTGGCAAACTGCAAAATGGACCTCTGTCAAACCCCTTTAATTGGAAAACTGGATTTAAAAACTGAAAACGAGTCTTTACTATTCTGAGCTAAAAAACAAACAAACAAAAAAATATTGTGATGAGTTTACTGTAAAAACAAGATGGAATAGCAGCAAAGAAAGAGCAAGACTGAGCTCGCGTCTTCTACCAAACACCACAGAGGAGAGACGGCAGTAACACCAAACTGTAATGGAAGACAAGTTAAAGTTAAGAGGACACGCGGTTGAAAGTTACAAAAAGGGTTTGTGTTGTCTCGTGAGATCCGATGAACAGTTGGCTTGTAAATGACTTGTAAGTCCTAGTAGCAGTAGAAGTATATAAATATCTTTGAGCAAGGCAGTTCCATTTCATACCATCCAAATAGGTCAACATGCAAGGGTATATATTATTTTCATTTAGCATCTAACACGTCACAGAAACGATGAGCATGAGGTTCTGCAGTAGGGGGCTGGACTGGATAAAGGTTCCACCTTAAACGAAAGTTATAGTTTTTATTACATGAACAATCCACTTTTCCCGTCTCGATTCTTCCAAGCAAAAGAAAGATAAAAGAACACATCCACGTCATCATTGCAAGGCTTAATTTTCTTATTTTTCTTTTTTTTTTTGTAAGTTTCTTAAATTGTTTATGTTTTACATGCGCTTAAAAAGCCAATAAAGGACCCAAGGAGGACCGAGGGCGGTCTTCACACATTCACATCACCACATGGGGCACGTTGTCAAGGCAAAAGAAAGGGCAGAGGTCAAAAGGTACGGAGGGCGCCTCCATCATCTCTCTTTCAATCGCTCTCTCTCTCTCCCTCTCTCCCACCGCGGGGGTTCACATCCAACAAGTCTCAGCAACTTTATTGTCTATCATTTTTCTGTTTATCCTGCCGTTCACGTTTTGTTCCTGCTCTGCTTTATCTTGCTTTTTTTTTTTTTTTTTTAACATCTTTTTTCTCTTCCAGGCTTGGAGAAGGCCGCCCCTGCCGCCACTGAGGACAACTACACTAATACAGACAAGAGCGCCTCAACAGTTACACACTGAAGAGTTGGGGTTTTGCCGTATGCAACTAGCTACCGTCGCCAACGCTTGTGCAAAACAGAAAAGGGGACTGGTAATTTCAGGAGCCGGACACAGAGGTGAACGGTGTGCCGAGAGCCGCAGAGACCCGGGACGATGGAGAGAGGAGGAGGAGGAGGAGGAGGAGGAGGAGGGTTGGATCGCGTCGCCCACGGAGCCTCTCACCTCGACACACTGAGGTCAGAAAAATCACACGGGTTTCTTTAAGTTCCAGTCATATATTTTTTTTTTTTGTCCTAGAAGTGGTCGTCTTTTACATAGTCCTTTGTCGTCAGTTCCTCAGTGGCACTTTACAAATACATTGACCCTTTTGAAAATTTCAAGCTCCTTTGGTTTTTGGCTGACTGGTGAAATCCATCTTGTTTGAGTTCTCCTCACAAAAGTCTTTGAATCAGAGCATCCTGGGAAAGAAGCGCTGCTCCCTCAGCCGTTCTGCGACTTCACTGTCTGTCTCACTTCCTTTTTTTGTTTTCGGGCCCAGCACATTTCCGTCAACTCGTGTCTTCACCTCCTCAGCAGTGGATATCTGTGCATGTGTGTGTGTGTGTGCTTTGATAGACCGTCGCGGGGGACGACACAGGAAGTGGAAGTGGCACGAGCCAGCTGCTGCTGGTGTCAGGACGAGCAGTCAAAGCACGCCTTCCAGAGTTGGGTGTGTGCTTCTTACAGAGGATCCAACTTGGGTCGGGGCCTCCAGGGGTTTGTGTCTAATAGGTTAAATTTGCGGTAGCCACATAAGCCAGATGGAAGCAGAAATCATGAGCATTTTCCAAGTAGATGTTCGCTGGCAGGGACGAATGTGCGAATGTTGCAAAGGGGAAACAGGTCGGAGATGCTCTGGTTTGTAAAGTTTTAGTGTCAGTCACGTTTTTCAAGAAAGGAAAAGTTCAGAGAAGCACTAATTCTCCCCTACCCCCCCATCAGTCTTATCTTAAATACAACTCCAGCTACATTGAAGGAACACAAGAACATTCTAGGTTTGCCTGGACTCGCCCCAAATTTCACAGATATGTATGCTTTGTTTGTCGGTACAGTGTAAACTTGGCAAACCACCCTTGCATGAATCTTCTTCAGAGGTGTTCATTTGGCTTGCAGTCATCATCTTTGATGTTTCCTCTTGATTCCGTGTGTTAAAGATAGATCTACTCTAGAGATGGTTTGATTGGAGCTATCCTATTCTCAAAAAAGTTCTCAACAAAATGGACCAGCAGTGTGGTTTTTAAAGAATTACCTATCAGTGTAAATTCTTAAAGGCAACATAAAAATGTCTTTCCCCTTTTTTTCCCTTCCAGCGGGGGGACTGAAGTTTGCCAATATGGCCAGCTTTCAAGAAATCCCCCCTTGGCGCTCACCCTGTGGTGAAGCTGAAGGCGCCCCCCGCATTGCATTGTGGGAGATGCCACCCTCAGCCCTGGACCACCCTTCAGATGTTTACAGGTAAACTAGTCTATGCAGCAGAGTGGATGAGGAAAACAAAATATCTCTGTGGGGGGGGGGAAGCAGAAAAAAGGTTGAGGAAGAAGTCATCTTTGAAAGGCGGAGGGAGGAAGTCACATGATGAAAAAGATGGGGACAGGTCTTCGCTCAGGCACGGCTCGGTTTCTGATGGGGTCTCTTCCCAGTGCGCCCTGGGAAGTGCGGTCCTCAGCTTTCCAGACTCATCAAGGCCACCACCTGCTCCAGCTTGAAGGCCAACCGCTGTTTCCTGGCTGCGTCGTCCTGCTCCAGCGAACACACGATCTGCCGACACCACAGTGAGGTAAACACACAGAGATATTACACTCTTTGATCCCGTCCAACCTGAGGCGACTCTGATAGTCTATGAAATGTCACGTCGGACTCTTTTTCCTGATGCGGATAAAGTTTTTTTGGGGCTGCTGCTCTGCTGACTGACACCTGTGTAATGTTACCTGACTCCAAACAAAGAAGCAGAATTGAGAAATCTGGTGGAAAAAGCCATAGCTTTTCTTTCTCTCAACGTTTGTTGTTGTAATTTGAATAAAACATTACCTGAAATCTATCTTTTCAACAGCAAACACTCCACATACGCTTGACTGATGCCGTGAAAAGACTGTGACTAAGGGAGTCCTTTTGTTTTCCTACTAAATTCCTTCAGGCATCAGTGGAAACCATGACACGTTATCTGGCGAGCCGATGGCCAGGGGAGCCCACTTACAGCAGGTATGGTTTTCTAATGAGAATTAATTTCCTGCACTTTAAACTTTTTTGGAAGGTTTCTTGTTAATTCTGCAAAAGGTCTGACAACACATTTCCATTTCTTACTGCCATTAGTACGTCAGAAAATAATAATGTTAAAGGTGTTTGCTGAGTGAAAGTGAAACTGCACGCCACATACCTCCTCAGTGTATTTGCCCACGTAGGAGTAAATCTCACTGAGAGAGCTCATGGTGTTGAACTCATTCATGTGCATCCGTGACTGCTCTGCCAGGTAGGCGTTCATGTCCTGGTCGCTGATCGCTTGCATCTTACTAATGTCGGAGTAGTACCTGTTAACCAAGCAGAGCATAAACACTGGTTTACTGCACGCCACATCGTTCAAATCAGGCCCTGGTGTTTGTCCACTGGGCTCACATTTGATACTGACAGGCCCGACACACACACACACACACACACACACACACTGCGTTGAGGTAATCAGTCATTGTCTGCGGCAGCTGTGTTGCCCCTGTCAACTATAGAAATTAAAGCTGCTTATTTACATATTAAATTCCTGCAGCCCGAGGACAGGCTGGCGTTTGCTGGAGGACTGTGGGCGTGTGAGAGACGACATTTGCCAGGAGCCTTCAGAGCAAAGGAGAAGGCAGGTGGGTGCAGCTCGTAGCTTCTGCACAGAGGTCACACACACACACACACACACACACCTGTTCAGTGCTGCAGGGCAGATGTACAGGGAGCTGCTAGCAGGGGACTGTTAGTGTACACGCCAGGTGTGTCTCAGGGAAAGAGACGTTGTAAGCAGACAATTGTTTTCAAGCTTATTTCAGCATGGAGTTAACCTTAGACCGGCTGCTTTGTGTCCTCGTGTCCTCGTGTCCAGGCAGGTAACAGTTAGTGTAATGGCTACAGCTGTACATCAACTTCACTGCAACTCAACTGTGGCATTAAAAAAGTTTGACCATTTTTTTTTAAATTAATTACTAAAGAACTTGTTAGCACAGGTAAAATATGTACATATATACAACGCCATACACACCTACTCCTTGTCATCTTATTCTTTTGTATACACAAATGTACAAAGTGATTAATTTGGCCTCCGATGTAATAAATGACTTTTCTAAACATACCTGTTGTCGTCCTATTATCCTCTCCTCTATGCCTTTAAATCCTCTTGAAGTATGAAACTTGTGCCTTTTCTAACATTTCTGCTTATGCTGCACGGTACAACAGGAGTCGCCGCGTGCTCTGTCCTCACTAATCATTTTCTGCTTACGCTATCCAAACGCATGAATCAGCAGAGGACCCTCACAATGCGCTCGCGCTTATTTGTCTTTATGAGCGACCACATGCAGACAAACAGGACTAATGAGTGCGCTCCTGAGCCTGAAGCTGCTCATTTGATTCTGCCCAGTCAAGCGGCGCATATATATTCTCATCCTGAGGCTCGCCCTGTGACGAAGCTACACACACATAAATACTCCGAACCGCTTCATGCTGCCCCATCTTTTATTCAGGACAGGGGAGACTCGCCTCCCCTGATGACAAATACATTTAATATATCTCTCATTTTAACAAATTACCAGCTTCTGCTTCCTGCTACTCTCAAACTGCTCTGTTTTTTCTCTCCACACACACACACTACTGCAGATCTGTGCCCTGGGCGCTCTCATCCATTCCTACTGTGTTGTAATTTGGATTGTGTTTAATGGCCTGTAGATCACAGTGTGTGTGTGTTGGACTAAAACATGGTGAACGCAGGTTGTGTGATGTTTTCACTCCCCACCCCCGGCCCCGCCCCACACGCATTTCCCTGCTTCATCCATCCAACGTGTGATGTGCAGCTTACCTCTCCACCCAGCTCTTGTAGCTGGGGATGTCCTTGGCGTAAAGCAGCTTGTTGGAGGGCGAGTCCTTCCCAAGGCGGTGTTCTGAGGTGGAGCAGGAGTCCATGAAGGTCTGTGCCACCACGGACAGGCAGGCGTCTGTGATGCTGCTCTTGTGGATGTCAAACACAAACTGGGGGTTCTTGATCACATTCACCCAGAAACGCAGAGGTAGGCTGCGAGGAGAGGGGAGGAAAGTCAAAGAGTTAACCAAGTTCTCTGTAGTTAAGACAAATCAAATCCCGTTAAAGGAATAGCATCAGATCTAAGGGAGACAAACTGGACCAGGATGCTGCGCTGCATTGTTCAGCTCCGTGTCAGTGACGGGCTGCTTCACATAACCATGCAAACAGTGAAACAAAGAGTATAAAGTAAAACAACACTCAGTGTCCGGTTGAACTACTCTGAGACCAAGTCCCTAAATGCCATTGTTATATTTGCTGCAGGCAGCCAGGCAACAGACACGGACATATTAAGCGGCAGACGGGGGGACGAGGATGCGTCGGCTTTGCAGAGCTGCTACACAGGCGCTGCTCTATTTGATGTGTGTGCTCAATTCAATAAAGCCTTTATCTTGAAAGCCAGGTGGTGGCTGGCTCTCATTTTTTGCAGCAATGTCCAGGGGTCCTCGCCGGGGCTGCACGGCGACACAGTTCATATCGCCTTGTTTGTGCAAGTGGGTGTATTCTGTGCCTGTCCTGAATAATAACAATATACAAGTCTGTTCATTTGCTGGGCTTGTTTCTGGCAAAATGAATATACAGGGGCCCAGCGTTTTATCTGTGTGTCGCAGTGAAAGGGCTCAGGTGGCATTAAGAAACAGCGGAGTGCGACTTGGATCTCAGCATCTTTACTACACGACGTGGTTTTAGCTGACACGAGAGAAAGAACATAACCAAAGTCCTTTGTGTGTGTGGAGGGGGGAAATACAACAACAAAAAAACCCTGAAATGCAATCATTTAAATACCACAGGTGTTCTGCTTCCATCCCACTACGCATTTACGCAAGCACTGCCTCCCACAAAGCCGTTCACATGTACAATCTGACAAAAGAGGATTTGGACCCAGAGGAAGACAAAACTCTGCATTATGACTTCAAAATTAATCTCAGCAAAGAATCTAGTAGGATTAGGTGCGGGGATCAAAAGGATATTAACAGCACCGCTGTGCTGCCTTGATTGTTGACAATCCGGCCCAGCTGCCCTCTGCTTTGAGGTGTGCGTGTTTCCCCGCAGCTTCAGACGCCAAGATGATGAGTTTCCTGCATAATGTCATATTCAAAATAACCCCCCCACCCCCTCCATTAAAACATCTACATATGATCTATCGTCTCCAAATCAGACAAAGCACGGTTTCCCCTTCTGCAGGGAACTCACACTGTGCCGTCTCAGATATTGTGAAGGACGGCCACGATCAGTTCTTTTGGTCTGGGATTAGGTTAAATATCAGCTGCCAAGATCAAGGACATCTCTTATCTGAGAGGAATTACACCAGCAGAGCCAGAAAAATGCTTTTTTTGTTCAGAGGCTATTTCTGTCCGTCAATTGGAGATGACAAAGTGCAGCCAATTCAGACTGATGAAAGAAAACAGTGTGAGATAATCGTACAAATGTGGCCTATTTACCCTTTCTTTAATTGCTTCATTTAATATTGTTTGGATCTGAGGGGACTGTCTATTCATCCAATCACAACCTGACACGCCACAACAATCTCCCACAGGTGCACGTCTACCCGCCTCCTGCGGCGTGCACTGCGTGACACCCCTGGCGCCCACACAGCCGGTCAACCTCGGAATCTGCAGTTGTGGATTTTTTTTCCCCCCATTTCTGCCTGATGAAGTTGTTCATCACGAGAGGGCAAAAGGTCACAGATGTTGTGATGCAGGGCTTCACATCAGGGAGCTGCCCAAGCCTGACCTCTTTCATCCCCTCTCCTAAGGTGAGAATCAACATCTTTCCAAAGGTGACCTGGGCATTGTTCCATCCGCACCTCAGTGGGAGAAAGTCACAACCTTTCATCCCAGTGGCAGTCGCAGGTATTTACTGAATCCTGTCCAGACAAATGGCTTCAAACTGTCCCCCAAAAAAAACTTTTTGTAAATGACACAAAGTTAAACAGCAGTGATTCCAGAAACTCTAAAAGTCATACTGATGCCAATCTGTGTGGGGGTGCAGCTGCAGTATAGACAGGCAGCAGAGGATAGGTGGTTATCTGCAGGCAGAGGAGTGTTTGCATGTGCCAGTTCTGCAATAATTAAAATTCTGTTTGTTGCATCCCCACACGACAAACACTGAAGACACACACACACACACACACACATTAAATACAGAAGAGTGACGATAAGACGAGATGCTGACACACTGTCGCCAATCCAAAAGATACCATCTGGAGCGGCTCTAGGAGCCAGTGACTCATCCGTGCACTCGCTTACTTTACACTCACACACATGCATCACAGCTCTGCGACACAATGAAGACACCACTGAGTGTTTAGCTGATTTTAACTTTAGCCTCAACCGGCCTGGTGTCCTCACAGCTTGGGGCGTGGCACAGGTTTAGAGCTGGGGCTGCTGGGAAGGATGACCTTGACTTGTAAAGGGTCTCAGCTTGTATAGACGTTCAGAATCAATGGGAATCTGAAATGCATCTCGCGGCCCACAGCGAGCATGAAGCCAAAACAACGATTTCCCATCACAGAAACATCATACGGTTCTACGCTGGACTCAGATCGTAATCAAAAACTGCTCCCAGGATAATTTCAAATGAAAATCAAACCCTTTCTTGATAAAATGCTGCTTCGTGGTTAACAGGAAAGGCCCTGGAGCACCAGAGAGCAGGGTATAATCTAACAACAGGGGGCACAGTGGAGCTCTGATGCTGGGGAAGGCCTGAAGGGGAGGTGGGGGTGTAGCAGTAGGAGTAGTAGCAGGTGCTCTGACTGGTGTGCAGGCTTCAAGTTAATGGTGTGTGTGATGACGACAGGTCTGGTAGGTGTAATGGGACAAGGGGGGGGGCAGCATGGGAGGGGGCCCCGGCAGTGATTACTCTCGACCATCAGACAAAATTACGGCTTCGCTGTGGCCAGGATTACAGTGTTCCGTGACGATTAAAGGTTATCGCTGAGCACACAGGGAGGGAGGAGGAGGAGGAGGAGGAGCGACGCGGGCATATGCACATCCCGAAGTTATCGGCGGTGGCATCAGCACAAACTGTTGTGTGCAATCTAAGTGGCTTTTCGTGATGGTGTATTATGATAAATTGCTATTCATTCACGGCCCTCGAGTGAGAGCCCATTCCATTAAAGGTCTAATGTAAGAGCCCGTCGTGCTCTCAGAAGACGCTCAGCGCAAATGGCTAAAGAACGCAGACACAGGAAAAGACCAAAATAGGGACCATAGCGTAAACTAAATAATATTTCTCTCCTTTCTTTACCCCCACGCCCGCCTGCCCGTTCAGCCTCTATCTGCCCCTCGATGCACATAAATTACATCCTCCCATTTCCACGCTTCTCCCAGGCCTTGAGCTGAGTGATGCATGCTGGGATCTTGGCAGAGGCCAAGAGGCTAATGAGATATTAGTGTGCGTTTAACTCCCACTGAGTTCACTTCCCTTTCTTCACCTTTTCATGACACTCCTCGCCGCTTTCTGGTGAACTGCTGGTTATTTAAGCACCGACAGCCGCTTCAGGAGGGCTCGTACAGGTCAGCGTGCTCAAAATTCATCAGCGGATATTAATTTGGAGGGGCACTTCCTGCACCTGGGAGGGTACATTTGTCACCAGGGAGATTTCCACAGTGACATGCGTTTTTGGCGCGGTTATCGATGATAATGGACGGAGAGTCTTGGCAGCCAACTGGATTAGCCCCTTGTGGTTGGCTTTAATGGAGATTACACACCCCTGTGGCTAATGGATATTAGGACGGGAAGAGGCGTGGGGTTCAGCTTGGCACCGACGCCGGGCAAAACCAGGGCCGTGCCATGTGGGTTTGCCAAAATGATCTGATTGTGTTAACTGACAGCGGAGGGCACCACGCTGCTGTGCGGCTCCTCCCCTCGTGCAACCATAACGACTCAGGGGAACTAGAGGACGACAGAAGTCGACACCTTCGACTCTTTAGTTCATCCAAACATCCTGTTCACCAACATACTGCTCACTTTCAATAAGATAATCTAGGTTTTTCTGTTGTTGTACTTTGGGGCCAAATATTATGAAATCCAAGTAACTGACTAACCGACTAGTTTCTTTACCGCTCTGAGCTCGCTGTGTCTCTGCGTGTGCTGCTTCAGTCACTCACCAGTTGCTCTTCCATGTGTGTCGAACATGTGGGTCATGGATGTTGTGTTTGTCCGCCTGCTCGTCCAGGAAGTCAAACATGTATTTGATGGCCAGTGGCAGGGCGCTGCCTCGATGGGCTGTGCTGAAGATGGTCTCAAACAGGTCGTCCACAAACTTCTGTAATGTGCCCTACAGAGAGATGGGAAACACAATGTTTAAAACTACTGACGGACGCGCTGAGAGACGGAATGCTAACAGAAAGATTGGCACAAAGTTAGAGTCACTTTGTCCCCCGGTTGCCATGTTTATGTGTCTCTTTATGTGACTCGTATCTCACAGACCCGGCCCTTAAATCCGCTCGCAGCTTTGATGGGGGAAATTGTTATTTCACAGCTGACTTTTAATAATATCTGGGAACAGGAGGCACATCTCCTAAGCCTCTTTGTGCTGCAGGATTAGCTCCCACACTGCACCATTGACCCTAATTTGATTTAATGTTGGCGACTTTAAGGAGGAGGAGGAGGAGAAGAGACAGGAGAGACAGAATCTAATCCTCTTGTAAGGATCGGGCTGATGGGATGCACGGGAGAAAGGGTAAAAGAACGAGGGATGGAAATTAAACGACAGCGGCAGAGGTTTCCTTTCAGGGAGGGATCGCCATTAAGTGTGGCAGATGAGGTGTGTACAGGCACCGGCAAATAAAAATCCAATTTGGTCTGGAGCAGGTGACCGGTTGAGGGAATTGAGAGAGGGAGCAGAGAATCCTGTTAGTCTGACAATCACTGCTCTAATTCTAATGTGGCCCACATTCCTGACAGCTTATCGCTCCGCTATGAAGATGGAATCACATATCTCTCTGTACGGAGCCCTCGTGCCTCCTAAAGGACGGAAGGCATTAGCGTAACCGTGTGGGGAGACACAAAACCTGAGTGTGTGCCCACAAGTGTTGAGGCTGTGACATTTGATGTCATCCTCTATCTCGAGGGGGACCTCTGCATCAACGCTGTCATCATCATCATCATCGCAGAGTTCTCTCGTTTTCCAGCTGCAGCTCAAAACCGCCATCAACCCCGTCATTAGACCACACTCTAAATGCAATGTGTCATGGGGATGTTTTCAAATGAGGGGGGGGGGGAGCAAACAATCAGAACGTCTGCGACGGCATCGGCGAGGAGATGAGGGAGAAGAGGGGTCGAGACGGGCGCCTGCTCTCGAGCGAGGGTAGAAAATGCAATCTCTCCCCTCGTCACTCTCTACGCACGTGAACCCAGCCCGTGCCCACACTCAGTCAGAGTGACGCTGATGGAGCTAATATGAGCGACGTCAGCCGCATTGCCAGGGAGAAGTATTTATTGGCGTGGTGAAAGCCAAATGCAGTCAATTACGCTGCCTGTCTGCCCAGTCATTTCTCACCATGAGAGATGGCCGGCCAAGATAAACTGGTTATTTCACAAAAACAATCCATCTGGAAGTATGATGTGCTGTCTGCAGTCAGCAGCCACCTTCCTGCACTGGAATGAGATAATAGCAGGGAAATGGAGCGGCTCGCGGGGGCTAAGAGGTGATGACGCGTCAGGACCCCTCCTCCTGCCTCTTATTCTGCAGGCTTCTGTTTGTTTATCAGTTCCTTTCTCGCGTGTCTTGTCACTTCCCTGCCTTGTTGTCTCAGTTATCAGCTTTAACTCGGCCCTGATTTTGCTCATCTGCTCACATCTGCGCAGTCATTAGTTCTGTGGAGGGGGAACAGAGGGAGCTGGAGAAGCATTTAACTTGCACGACTCGGTTTGTTTTCAGGCAGCATCACACAAACACTCCTGGAACTTTCATCTTTACATTTCCATCGATCACCTGGGAAATAAATCAGGAGGACTCATATCTTTTGGTCTGTAATTAGTTTGATTGAATTTAAGGAGACTGCTGGGTAAGCACTCCAATGAATGCTGCTGTAATTTGTTGTTTTTTCTTAAAGGCAAAAAATCCGTAATTATAGCTTCTGTGTGTGGATATAAATTTGTATGTTTACATGTGTTTACAGGTCTAACATGGAGCTGAGCTGTTGTTCTGCGTGTGAACTTCTAAACAAAGGCGGACACTGGATCAAAAAACAAGCGGAAATGTTAGTGGATGAGAAGTTCCAGGCTGAATTTCCTCAGATCGTGGCTTCCCTCTTTCTTCCTGCCTGAGCGTCTGTGTGTGTGTGTGCGCCTGATAGAACGGATGTCTTGATGTGAGACAGAAGAAGAAGGTGCTTTTGGAGTGGATTGGAAATTAGCATTCAGCTGTTGGATCAAAGTCACATTTCCCTCCCAACCAAATTAAACTGTTTTTTTTTTCTTCCTCTTCCCGGGGGCCTTTGTTGGAAGACATATTCAAAAGAGCCTCATTTTATAACCATTTCTATTTTTGCCTGATCTTTTTTTTTTCCTTACAGAAACACCTACACTAGCTAGTGGGACTTTTCGTCTTTAGCCTTTTATTTATATTCGGCTGCATCGACGCTAAAGTATTAGAGAGAGAAAACAAACAGAAATTTCTATTTTCTCTCTCTCTCACCTCCGGGAGTAGAAGAATACATCTGAATAATGTTTTCCACGGAGATGAGTCACCCAATGCAATCGTGAATATTTAAGGAAAGTTGTGAGTCATGGTAAAACGGTGAAGGTTACAGTGACTTTTTAGCCTTTAACCGTTTGAACTACCACAAACATACAATTTCTCTTGTACAGGTGAAGCCATTTCTGACTGAAACCTTGAGCCCCGCGCTGGCCAAAAACAAATGATTCAGAGATTTTCCTTGGCCGCCCGCTCACCTTGGTAGCCAGCAGTCGTGTCAGGTAGATCTCAGAGACCATCTTGCTGCCGCGGTCGCCCTCCTTCTGGTCTCCGTGCTCGTGGTTCTTCACCAGGTGCCAGACCTTGACGCCGCTCTCCAGGTCCGGAGTGATCATGGGAGTGCGGGAGCGCAGGCTGTCGGGGCTTCCAGTGTACTTGATCATGTTCTCTGTGGAAGAACGGCGTGCGTTACATCGTGTGGAACAGATTCAGACATATGTCTGACATTTGTATGTATACAGATATATTTTTGTGTGGCTGTGTATGCGTACATGTTTATTTTATCTTTTCTCCAATTTAATTTGTCTTTTAAAGGGTTATTCTTTTCTTTTCTTTATTAATTTGATGTACACCGTTGTAAAGAGTTTGCCTGTTGTCAAAATTTAAACAAATACCAATTACAAATACGTCGAAAACAGAATTAATTAGCTGTAAACTGGAAGCTGAACATGAATTATTGAATTCTGTTGGTTTTTCAAGCCTGAAAATAACCAAAGCAGATGCAAGAAGAAATCTGAAACTTAATAAAAGCAGGAGGTAAACAATAAAAGAGAGCAAGCAAATTATCAGAATAAGACAGAGGGAAAAACATTATGAATAGGGTAAGGGTTTCAAATAAAAACAAATACTAACAGGGCATTGCTGAAAGAGGCATAGAAAGTCATAACCTGCATGCAGGTTAGAACTTTTTTTACTCTTCCAATTTACACGCGTGGGAGATTGGACATGAAACTTTTAGAACACGTGCATGGTTAATTTTTTATAGCTTCTTCTCCGAGGGAGAAGACACAGCATCGGCAGCCGACACAAAATCGAACAGGTGTCTGATGAAATGAAATATGTATGGTCGGCCCGCTGACCAGAGCGGCGATGACATTTCCAAACACGGAGCTCAATGAATGTTTACATAGCGTGAAAAAAATTGATCAGCGGGCGCAGTCTGGAGAGGAGAGGAGAGCTGGGAGGAGGTGAAGGGAAAAAAAAATGTGACAGAAATCAATGTGTTCAGAGAGGAGCGCGGCAGGAGTGTGAGGAGCTGGAGACATCACGTGCAGACAGTGTGTGTGTGTGTGTGTATCGACCGCTCCAATTTGATTACAGTATGATCAACTGAAAATGCCTGTCTCTCCTTTAGGGCACTTTAGGGGGTTTGTCGTAAGACCTGTGTCAAGTATTCTCTACAGCGCTGTCAATTTGGCTTTACTTTTATTTGTCCAGTCGCAGGACGACTGTGACAGTAATTGCCCTGTGGTTAACGCTCTGTAGGTGCAGGAGCATGGGAGCATGGGTGGCTCCTTTTTTTTTTAAAAAAAATTAGCGAGAGCATTGATTTCCTGATATGTATTCATTCCAAGAAGTAAGAAAGCCGAGTGTCATGAATACACAAGAGAGAGATTTCTGTTCCGCTCACAGGAGGTGTTCTTTCTTTACTTTTTTTCCCTCTGTGTTGTTTTTGATGGGAACCTTACATCAGAGATCAAACGCGGAGGTTTCTACTTTCATTCTCTGACTCAACAGTTACAGCGTTTGTCTTAATCTTTGTACTTCTTCCACAACTTTCTCTCTCTCTCTCTTTCTTGCTCCCTCCCCACGTCTTGTTTGAAAATCCAGCCTCGTCTTGCTCTCCTCTGTTTGGCCATTGTGCTCAGGAGGAGTTCAAAGTCGCTCAAGTACCACACCAGTTGTGAAGTGGATCACACTTGCGTTTGAAGTCGATTCCTTATAAGGGAAAAAAAATAAAAACAACGGAGATATTCCTGGCATCCTCCCTCCTCGCTCTGTTGCGCCGCTCACCTTGTCCTATCCGGTCTCATTTGGAGCCAGAGAGGCGAGATCATATGGAGATGAGACGATGCTAATAACGCCGAGCCACATTTGATGTGTCTGAAGTGTTTGTGGGGAGCGAGGCCGGCCCTTTGATCAGCGGCTAACTTGATGGTTTCTGGGGCGAAAGGAGACGTGGAGCAGACGGACAGGCGGATAAAACACTGGGCACGTTGAGGTGATGAGGCGACCGCGCTCTCCGGAGTCTCAAGAGGCCGGAGCAAAAACAAGAACAAGTGCAATTGTTCTCTTGTTGTTTCTGAAATCGTTTCAACTACTCTAAATTAACCCTAACCCTAACCCTAGCCCCAACCCTAACCCTAACATTGGGGTTGAAAAATATGTCACACAAAAACCATTCCAATCGACTCCAAATGACCTGAAACATGTTCTTAAACACTTTCTGCGGGAAGGTATTTGGCTTTCGGACTTAGTCAAATTTTGGA
>JAFBJW010001437.1:0-26192 GCA_016785235.1 Pseudorhombus dupliciocellatus | reverse complement strand
AAGCAGCCGTGATCGTATAGAGGTTAGTACTCTGCGTTGTGGCCGCAGCAACTCCGGGTCACGGCAAAGGCGGAAGGGGATGTTCCTTTTATATATTGATTCTTGTTGTACACGGGACTTTACTTCAATCCACACACCTTTACATTGAACAGAAAACAATGCATCATTTTAGGAATGAAATCCTTTAGTGAACTTGACGGCTCGGTCGAACAGCGCTCTCAGCCGTTTTTTATAGAAATAGACAAAGACTAGAATAGAAAAGACATAAGGTTCCATGCTGCTCTGTTTCACTGCATCTTCTCCCAACAGGGGCTGAAAGGAAAGGGCTAGTGGCGCAATGGATAACGCGTTTGACTACGGATCAGAAGATTCTAGGTTTGATTCCTGACTAGCTAGGCAGAGGGTCTTTCTGGTGGAACTTTTAACGACATACAAATTCAGTCTTTATTTAAATTTACATTTACATTAGCAAACAATCCTGAAGAAAACTCACAGATATTTTTCAGGTATGTTCCAGTAATGTTTTTAACTGAGCATTCTAATCTCAGCCAGTTCCTCAACAATTGGACGTTTTTCTAGCTATGGAGCCAGTCTGCCTGCTTACGCTCATATCTGTGATGTCTGGGGAGTGAGCGATTTGGCCTTCGCTGTCCCAGCAGCAGGTTACACTGTGCCCTGAAGAAGGACAGAGAGTATGAAAATATAACAAAAACGACCATGAAAAGCAACGTATGCCACATTTTTGATCGTATGCAACTCTGACACATGAGGCCCCTTGTTTTTTGTTCAAGAGCCTCTTTTTTTAGGCTTGGTGCTGCATTTAATCCTCATTTTCCCCTCATCATCTACCACCATCGTTCTGTGACACACAGCTCAGAACATTTTAAAGATTTAACAGTATAACACACACAAAATCTTGCTTAGGGCCACCGAAATCCTAGGGTCGTCTGTGCTTGTCAAGACCAACACAGAAACACAACGTGAGAATGACAGAGCATTACCGACATCAAAAACATGTCCAAGCTACCACAGCTGTTAGCATTAGCAGTCCTGGTCCAAGTTTGAACAAGAGGTGTCAGCAATCCCAACTCAATCAAATGACTGGCTTCAAGACTAAAATTAATAAATGAACATTGGACAAATTCATTTGCAAAGTGGATTGTTCTGGACTGTAGTAGAAGTCTAGAAAATGTCTCTTTTCAAAATAAATTTTCAAATTTTGCCGGACACATCCCCGTCCACGTCGTCCTCCGTGTCTATTACCTTTTAATAATGTCCCTCACACAGAGCCCCTGAGAGAAACACATTTGCAAAAGCTCTGTGTAAGTTGGCAGAGAGAGGGAGGGGCGGGGTCAGGTCTGCGAGTGTGGGTGGGGGAGGGGGGCAGAAAGAAGAGAAACACTGAGCCACAGCAGGTGCAGCTACGTTGTGCTGCACCTGCTGCTTTGTGCTGCTGAGGGAGAGAGAGGGGAAGACCTGTGTTGTGAGTACCCCCCAAACAAACGCTTGTAACTCAAAAACTACTCTCCTCTCTGAAAACTGAAAAACACCGTAAGAACCACAAGGCCTACGCTCACATATCATGGTTTATGGGAGAGTTCACAATCGGGGAAATGGGAATGAGTTAGAAATGAAGTTTTGACTGGAAAGCATCCATTTTGTCATCTCCCATAGACAGCCATGTTAAAGTAACAGTGCGTCACTCTAACACCACTTTCTGAACAAATGCTCATAACTCAAAAACTACAAGTTGTATCTGAAAAAACGAAGACATCGTGAGAACCACAAGGCTTTCCCGGACATGCGGATGTGTTTTTCTTCAAAACGGTGCAGAAATGAGCCCTTGGCTACGATTTAGAATCTTTGAAGTGATTTCTCTCCGTCTGGCCGTTTTTCTCTGAATTTAACATGGGAGTCAATGGAGACAAGGAGCCGGAAAAGAATGTTCTAGCCAAAACTACAGCATGTACAGATGTCAGAGTGGTATCCACGCGTAGGAAACAAACTCTATTTTAATCTGATCTGATTATGGAGTCTGTGCCACTTTGTATGGCGACGCCAGAAGTGTTCGGCCAAAAGTGGTAAAAAAATGGCCGTTTTTGCTCACACTTTTTGCTCACACACAGGATTAGAAAATGTGAAGAAATGTCAGAAAGATTCAGTCAGTTTCAAGCAAAATTCACCAGCCTTATGACACTGAAAAAGCAAGCAATATTGGATGCGTTTGCAGAAAGCTGAATTTGTGGCTCTTACTGGAGATCATTGGACCTCCATTGATAATTCTAATTGGGCAGTTGATGGATAACACATTTCTGACTGCCCGTATGTCACATACTGATTCAAATTTATATTTGTTAAGAATATATATTTCAGTGTTGTTCCCCTGACAAGATATACTACAATAATACCAAAGTTGCTTTAGGTGTATTAAGATTTTCAATGTTGATAAACATCAAAAATGTCACATGGTGTGACTGTCCGGCATATGTGTGTCCTCAGAAATAAGTGCATATTTACAAATAAATTATACATATTTGTTCTACAATGCATATAAAATAATTATGTATGACACACAAAGTGTTGATGCATAATGTCAAAAGAATTCGCAAAATGGTCGCCATATGATGTGACACAATATATTTTTAACAGGCAATAATTTGGACATCTAATGATGAAGAGGACCACAGGAAGTTACAGTAACATATCTGGAGTGACTTGCAAAGTTACACTCCGGCCAAAATCAGGAGCCTAGTGCACACTCCAGTTTGCCACAATACGTTGGCCTTGCAAATTTGTCATGTTGATAATAATGTCCATAATCTTGCTGGTAAAGAATAAAGCAAAGGAAGATTCCTGGACCCAAAGTGGGGGGCCTTGAAATCACAGCTCTGGCAGCAGGAATATAACAGTGTCACATTTTGAGACGAATGCCAGATCTGTCCATTTGTGGCTGTCCACTTGCTCTCTGGATTGACAGGATTCTGAGGAAGACTGCTGCAGCATGGCTTCTCTGGCTTCTTCCAGAGAAAATTGCCTCTTCATGCTGCCCGTTACTAGTCACAGAGCACAGAGGACCAGCGAATCAAGCTACAGACATTTATAGCATTTCTCATGAGCAGGTGCATAAACACAGCCCAAAATTTGTTTTGGTTTTCTCCACAATGACCATTTTGAATCCTTTTGAAGTGCAAGGCAGGCTATAATATGGTTAGCAGCTGAGTGTGAACTTAGCCTGTGGTGGAAATTCCTGAGAAGTTAAACAATACAAATTTGGTGAGACAAATTTGTCTTAAGTAAAGTTTTATTCAAAGTAACAGTGATAGTTTATTTACACAAGTGCATTCATGGGATTTGACCAAGAACATCACAAGATGAGACATATTTATACCTAGTTGCTTGTGTCCCTAAAAGGTCCTGTCACATCTATTCATTTGTTGATGCTCGCAAAGTAGATACAATCATGTCTCCCTCATTAAGTCAATTTAAAGACAAGTTAATGGTGAATAAAAGTAAAACAGAGATACAAGTGTTAATCAAATTTGTCACAACATAGAGAATGTGTGGTATTGAAAGCAATGGGTTCACTCAACCTGGTTTAAGATCTTGGCTTACAGGCCAGAAATGTCCCACCACAGTACACTCAGCCTGTCTCACTGTCCACTCTGAAGGAAAGTAAAATGATTGAGTTAAGTATATGTAAAGGAAAAGTTGTGATTTTCAAGTACACCAAAAAGTATAATATAGTTATAGTAATTCGAGTAAATATGAGTTTTTACATCAACCTTTGTATATTTGAATTCAATTCAATTCAATTTTATTTATATAGCGCCAAATCATAATATACATTATCTCTAGGCACTTTAAAGGTCAAATCCTGTCCTACATAATATCGATGTTTAATGAAAAAATAAATATGTGTGGGAGGAGGCAGAGAGAAGTACAGAAGTGCTCAGTGGATGATGGGAGTTCTCCCAGCAGAACTGACTATAGGTTTTATCAAAAAGAAATTGGCATCTGCTTCCCGGACCCACAGTGGGAGCTGCTTCCATAGGGGAGGAGCCTGGTAACTAAATGCCCTGCCACCCGTTCTACAACAGCAACATTTGCCGACAGTCTTCATGCCAAGCTGTGCCTCACACGGAGCATCTCAGTGAGCAGGTTGTTGCGGGGCACCTCACCCATCAGGTGTTGGCAGTACAGGTAGTCTTCAGCAAGAATGCCAAGAGCGCGTAACTCTGATAGACACAGTAGCAGACTGGTAAAGCGCCCAAGGTCCTGAGAAGATGTGCACATGGTATATTCCATGAGGGCAGCTTCAGTCTGCTCCTGCACACTCTCTATGAGCTGATGTTCTTCAAGTTCTTTAACATCTGGTTAATGAGGAAAAGGAAACCAAGAACCAATGAATATGCCTTATCAACTGAGTTATTTTTACATTACTGACCCAATTTTTAGTACAAATTTTCTGGCCACCAAGTTCCAAAATTTAAAGAGCAGTTAAATGTATCGCAGACCTTAGAAACTCTACATTAAGTAAATGAAATAGAAGAGAAAACGGGGATTTTTTAGACACATGCAAAATGATCGACAAATTGTCCTTTTGTTGACTGTTTTATTTTCATAACCAGGCTAATACAAATGGTATGTTCCTTTATTAAGCTACTGTCTTTCTAACACTAGGTGCCACCAGTCATGGTGGATGAGCTCCAATTCAAATTTATTTGTATAGTTCCAAATCCTATGTACTGTGCAAGGAAGGTCAAATTACTGAAATAGTGTAAACACACAGAAACTCAGCAATTCCCACAATGAGCAGCCCTTTGGCGACTAGGGATGAGAAACACCCTCAAGTTCAAGCATTAACAATTATTAGTAACCCATAATTAGACTTTGGCTGCTTTGGACCAAATTCAACTACAGTCCTTGAAATTGTTTTTGTGGCCCTGGAAAAATAAATTTTTGAAACTATGAGACATTAAATAGCATTTGGATTAAAAGTGCAATTTATGAGTTCAACTGATGATATTATTGTGTGGAATACAAAAAGTTAAATCTGTTACTGACCAGGGTTAAAGAGGATGAGGAACTTGATGCAGGCAAACTCTTGGCGCTCCACCTTTAGGGTATGCAGCTTCTCAATCAGCTCTTGTCCACTCTGGAGTAGGTTGGCTAATGTAGGCGATGCTATGTCTGACAGCTGCACCTGAAACAAAGAACACTCATTCTGACCACCTTATTGTGTTATTCTTAAAGGGAAACATAAAATGAATATTTGTACCAAATATTAGTTGGTGAAACTTGGTCAAAAACAAGCTTGGACTCCATCTCTTTGCACGTTTAATGTATTTTTCATGTACCCTAAAGAGACTTTATCTCGGTTACATCACCTGCCACCAATGTTCCCTCTAAGCTGCGCGCTTGCGCAATCGCGCACTACTCCCGCATCCTCCGCGCACAGCAAAACTATGAAGCACATAAAATAAAATCCAACCTGAGCTGTAAATAAAATGAACACATAACAATTTATTCTGTACCATTTTGCAATGCAACTCAGTGAGTGACAGGTGACAACAAAAGCAGTAACTAGAGATAAAACTGACTAACACTGTCCAGCCAATGACATGATGCGGTTCGTATTTACTTAGCCAATCAATGTCATGAACAGTGCTTTATGTGTACGTGCCGCTGTTTTGCAGTTTAGCATATAAATAACGGTGGCGCGGACGTAGCTAAGAGAGGTAAATGCTGCCAAGTGCCAACCCTGTATTATGGCGAAACGAACGGGCTGTGGCACAGCCACTCACCAAGCCAAAGTAAAAAAGAAATGTGGTTCTTTTAAGATGGAATGGCTGTCGCAGTATGTGCAAATAGAAGAACAAGAGGTGAAACTGGGTGAGATTTTTTCTTTTTCGACTGAGAAAGGGCTGCTCTGCAAAACATGTTGTGAAGCCAAAGTAACAAGTGAGTTTTCAGAGGGAAAAGTGTGGACTGAATGGAAGTTGGACTACCTCAAGCGTCACATTCAGCAGAAAAGTCATTTGAATGCGGTTGGAATTGTACGGAGACGCAAGACGGGAATGGGGATCGGTAAATTATTGCAGGAGAGCGCAAAAGACAGAGAGAAGAAGAACGAGCTGTCACACAAAAAGAAATCCGACCCGGGGCAAGTCAAAGTCCTCATTGACAATATTCTACTCGCCATCAAAATGAATGCATCAATGCTGTCAGTGCAATAAATCCACGATCACATGGCAAAGTATGTGAGTATACCGGAAAGCTGGCGAAGTAAAAACTATGCCTTTGAATTTGTGAACTCAATCAATGAGATAGTGCAGAATGAGACGATGTGCAATGTTAAAAATGCACCCTGGCATACCCTGATAGTAGATGAGAGCACAGACATAACAGTGCACAAAATGCTAGTCCTGTATATTAAATACAGGGAGAAAAATGGCGTCAACTATAAAACTGTGTTCGGTGGCATCATCCAGCTGACAGCATGCACTGCTCATGATATTGTACAGGCAATCACTCAGTTTTACTCCAAGCATGGACTGGACTTGCAGAGAATGGTGATGCTGACCTCCGATGGCGCCTCAGTAATGCTAGGAAAGCACAACGGAGTTGCAGCTTTATTAAAGCGGCAAATACCACACCTAACGGAACAACATTGCATGGCCCATAGAGAGGACCTGGGCATTGATGATGCCTGGAAAGATGTGACTTTGATGCGAGACGTGGAAACTCTTCTTAGAACTGTATATTCCACTTTCTCTCGGTCCACTGTAAAGAGGGGCAAAATGGAGGATCTAGCAAAGATTCTCGATGAGGATACACTGTCATTCAGGCCTCTGAGCGAAGTGCGATGGCTGTCGCGGCACCAAGCTGTTAATGCTGTTCTGTGGAACTACACTGTGCTTGAAGAATATTGCAAGAGAGAATCCAAAGATAACAGAGATCCAGTGGCAAATTACTGCTACAAAAAGCTGAGTGATTCAAAGTTCAAGGTTACTCTCACTGCTCTGGGAGATGTTTTGGGCGAGCTGGCACAACTCTGCCTTTCTTTACAAAGACGCAACCTGACTGTGATGGAAGGGCACTGCTTTGCAAGAGCAAAGATTGAGAAGTTGCGTTCTCAGTACTTGAAGGATGAGAAGGATGTTCAGTGGATTGACCGTGTCAAAGAGGTGATGAGGACCTCATCAGCTGATGGGAAAAATACTGGTGAGATTACTCTTTTTATTCGTAAGCTCTGTGATCACTTGGATGCACGTTTTCCAGAGGATGAATGAAAGGAGTGGTCTGCATTTGACATCAAAGCACTGAGCTCAGACATCAGTTTTGAGTTTGGATCAACAGACATTGCAACACTGGCAAAGAAGTATGAGGCCATTCTCCACCACCCACATTCTGTGGAGGCCATTAACAGTGAATATGCTGAATTCAAGTACATAGTGAAGCAAAAACTTAAACAAGGGTCAATCAGCACATTCTCAGATATGGTGGCTGCAGCACTCAGATGTGAGGAGCTAAAGGAGATTTCATAGCTTGAGGATAGTTGTGCTACATTTCAAGCATCCAGCGCAGATTGTGAAAGAGGCTTCAGTTTGATGAATCATATCAAAACACAATCCAGAAATCGTCTTAAAGTGGCACATTTGGACCAGCTGATGCGCATAAAGTCAAAGCAAGAAGCAGACATTGACCTGGACAAAGTCTACAACCACTGGAGAAGTGAGAAGGACAGACGGAAAAAATAAGGTGAAATTTAAGTCCCCAATCAGATTTGTGTTTATTCTAGTGTCATTTATTAAGAATTTTCATTTATGGATATTAATCATTAAATGCTGTTACTAGATTATGAGTATTAGAAATGTCAATGTGTAATTATATATTTTACAGACAGAGTTACAGGAATTTACACTGTATCACATGCTTGTGCTACAGCACACATCTCATTGTGCAAAATGTTAATGTTTTGAACAAAATTTGATCTCTGAAAGGTGTATATGTCTCTATTCTTCCAGAGCAGGACCCCCACCCAGACCAGAGGAGGACCCCCACCCAGATCAGAGCAGGACCCTCACCCAGACCAGAGCAGGACCCTCACCCAGACCAGAGCAGGACCTCCACCCAGATCAGGGGAGGACCCTAACCCTGACATGCAATTTACTACACAGCTCATGAAAAAAAGATGTTTGTTTTTTTCATTGTTAGTGGGCCAAATTGCTTATATTAAAAGTAATCTAACGGAAATTACTGTTGTAATTTGATTCTTTTAATAAGCCATGAAATTTGTTATGATCTCAGGTTTTGGACAGGTGTGATACTGGTGTGGTGACAGTGTGCACGTCTGTTGCTCACAGTGGTCCAAGGAATTCTCAGGGAGTTTGTATGTATGCTCAGACACATCAAAAATTAGGGGGAACATTGCCTGCCACGCTGAAGATACTGGCTTGAGTTTTAAAATCTCTGTCAGGCTTCACCCCCTCTGTCAACATGAGGCGTGAAGCTCACTGTCAGGATTCATTGTTGTATGGGAGCAATCTGGATTCATGATGATGATTGAAAACACATTATCTTAAGCCACCAAAACGATCCCTACACCGTCATCTGCCTAACCATAACCCAACACTAACCCAACCCTAACCCTAGCGCTAACCCTAACCCCCTAACCCTGGCGCTAACCCTAACCCTAACCCAACCCTAACCCTAGCGCTAAACCTAGCCCTAACCCAACCCTAACCCTAACCCCCTAACCCTAATCCAACCCTAACCCCCTAACCCCTAACCATAACCCTAACCCTAAACCTAACATAGGGGTTGAAAAAAATGTCACATGCAACTTTCAATCGATTCCAAATGACCTGGAACGGGGGAAGGAATTTGGCAGGAAGTAATTTGGCTGTCTGACTTTTCAACAAAAAAGTCCTCCTATTGACTTGAATGGGAAAAAGTTTTTCAACAATAACTTTTTTTCTGAACACCCTAGAGAAACACGTTGCGTGTGCCATAATGCCGAATCCTACTTTGCCCCTTTCCATATAGTTACATATAAGATGTGACAAAATGTAGAACAATTACCTCCTTCCCAGCGATCAGAAGCAAGTTGCCCTCCCTGCTGTATAGGACATGTCTGGATATGATGTCCAGAATCAACAGTTCACTCCAGCAGTTGTGCAGTAATTTCATCTGATCACACACCTTGGAACAAATACAGTTTACACAGTGTTATCACGTCTTTGAGCAGGACACTTTCACAAATTCCAGAGAGCAATGCTTTAAGTTAAAAAATAAATGAATGTTTGAACTTGCTATGAGTCAGCTAAACCTTACACACAAGCTTAGACTGCATGTCATCGTATGTGATAATAACTGTTTTTTTATATACTTAAAGACAGTTGTCAACTTTCAATTGGTGACAAGGCCTTGCAGCAACTTTTTAAATACACAGAATGAATGCAAGGGTTTTAGTGGTTCATGGGACATCCCCACAGGGTTAAAAGGTGCTGACTAGTATTGTGAAAGAGAAATTCAACCAGCCTTGTATTTCTGTTCAAGATGAAGTAACTAATGACCAATCGTAATTGCAGTTATACTAAATTCTCCCTTACAAGGGAGCAATTAAAACTAATTACTTGATAAAGTGGCAAGACAAGGGGCCTCAGGTATCAAAATTAGGTATGGTCAAAAACATGGCGTACGTCCATTTCCACGGTCATGTTCAGATATACAAAAAGTGCCCATTTCTTGCATCATACACCATGCCTCAAACACATTGCCTGATACCACCTTCATTTCCTTTTAATGACAATTAAGGCCTTATTATTAAATTCATGAATTCATTGCCTTTTAAGACTTTTTAAGGATCCACAATAATGTGTATAAATAAATACTGAGACACACGGTAGGACCTTACCTTGAGATGTTTAAAGAAGATGGTTTTGCGAGCCCACTCCACAGTAGAGACCACCATCTGGTCAGCTATGAGGCACATTAGGGTAAAAGTACTAGGGTTCCCATGTTTCCTCCAGCTAGCCATTTCCTGGTGGAGCGATGCAGTCACCTTTCTCTGGAGTTGCATCTGATCCAGTTCACAGAGCAAAAACTCCATCATGAGCCGAGGCATCCTTGGACTGTGTGGAGAGCTTGAGCACAGATTATCTAATTCAGGCTGGATTCCTGTCGCAGAGTCTTGTGACGGTGCACAGTTTACTGTCAGCTCTGATTTGATTGAAGAGTTCGAAAAAGAGAAGCACTGATACTTTACGGCAACAGGTAAGCTGGAGGGCAGAAGTGGTGGAGGCTGGGCTTTGGTCACTAAGGTGTTGTGAAGGACTGATTCTGGTTGGAGGCCACCGGTATAGTTAGAGACACACTGAGATTTTGAGGAGATCAGAGGGCCTCTGCTCTCACTTCTGAATCCACAAGCTTGAATCAAAGCCTTTCTCTGCTTGAGGGCACGATCCTGTTTGTACATAGGGCCGAACTTGTTTCTGCCACCTCGCATACGATCTGCACGAACAGCTGTTGAGAAAAGTTGAAGTGTTTAGTTTAACTCTTTATATTTAAAAAAAAAAAAAAAAAAATTAAAAATAATAAATCACTCACATTGATGTCTTCTGAACTACTTTGAACATCTGCTTCATTAACTTTTCATATTTTGGATATTGACCTTGTTTACCTCTGTGTTCTGTATTAGCTTTATTTCAAACTATCGGTGTCGCCCCTGATTGGATATGCGCTATTGAGGGACAGAGCTAGCACGCTAAACCTGATGACGCTGTGGCGACACTGCACAAGCTAATTTGTGACGCCATTTTCATGACAGACTTTTCAAGATAAACCAGACGTTGTGAAATGAGGTCAGCTAACCCTGATGCTAGCGAGCCTGTCACTGCCGGGGAAAGGATTTGTCTGGCACTTTCATTTCTATACTATAATCTGGAAATTTAACACTCTTAGTTGCAAATGCAAATTTATTCATTTTAATTTTTCAGAAATATTCAATATATCTCTGTGGTACTCCAGTGTATTAAGGTAATGCAGCGCCAAGCCTGTTTGCTCAGGGAAACACAAGTGATATGTCTGAACACAGGAGTGTGACACAGTCGACTTGGATTGCAGAGAACACGTGGCATGAGGGTAGGGCTGAAACGATTATTTGACTAACTCGAATAATTTGATCATTAAAAATATTTGATGCAAATCCTTTGTTTAGTTTGTGATACCTATTTTGAACTGGCACAGCTTTTGTAGTCTTTACGGTAGTGTTTTAGTGAATGAGGGATCACACAGACCAGTCACATGCGAGTTAATTCCACGTGATACCACTCAGCCAATCAAGTCTATCAAGTCTATCAGAAGGTTAACATTGAGACTCTACAGTACAGCCTGATGAGAGATAGTTCCACATGAAAAGAAATAAAGTAATAAATGGAGAAAACATAGGGAGAGAGACAGACAAATGAGCCAGGTAAAGTTGAGGAAAAAGAGACGGATTTCATGAGAAAATAAAGGAAATACCCATGGCTGCCAGAAAGAAAAGTGAAATATTGACTCAGGAAATTATCATGACCACGTTTTGCGCCACACACAACTGCTAGGCAGCTTCTCCATCATGAACATCATCAGAACTAAATATGGCTCCAGGCTCACCTATGAGCACCTCCACATGTGTATGAGAATGGCTCTGACTCCATTCAAGCCCAGGTTTAAAATCCTGGCTGATTGTTGAGATGTGCAGAGATTTATTGTCTCAAATTAAGCAAATTTTCACGTTTGATTTATTTTCTCTTATTTTATGCAGCTCTACTTTTATTTTAGTAAATAAGAGAACATTATATGTTCAGTTCTACAGTACGATACATGATAATGAACATTTTTAAACAGTTTTCTAATTGTCCTGAATTCATTGGATTTGACAGTCAGGTATTGAATGTTGATACAACTAGTAGGCTACTTCAACACGTGAAACAGTTAGACATGCTTTTTCTGGACCTTTGCTTCAAGACATTTTCTCCAACTGGACCTCTTTAAATTTTAGTCGTATTTCATAGTTTTTTTCATGTACATCAGAAAGGTGGATAAAATGGGCTCAGATCTGAAGCCAAAGGTTTTAAACTTTGATCAAAATAAAGTGTTCAGTTTGAATAAAAAAACATTTTTATGAGGAATTACAGCAAGTGCTTGCTCATTTTAAGAGGCCTTTCATGTTGCATTATGCACTATTAATATAGTCATTTAAAAAACCCACAAAAGTATGATTTATCTGATTACTCGATTAATCAATGATATAATCGACAGAATACTCGATTCCAAAAACATTCGTTGCAGCTCAACACGAGGTTGAGCAGGAATAGTATACCACTGTATTTGGAGTAGTCATCATCTATAAACAGGATGATGCTTCAACATGCTGCTACCTGGTCCATCTAACAAGGGTCTCAGGATGCTTATCCATAAGGGAAATTTTAAGGAATACCAGAAAAGGTTTAAAAAAAAATAACGGCAGACATAACACATTATGCACAAAGCATTTGGTACACAGATGTCATCGGAAATAAACTCATAAAAAATTAGATAAAAAGAAAAACAAATATTAAGACTTGTGAACACTTAGACGACATTGCATGAGCGGTATGGAGGCTTTTTGTATTTCTTTTTCGGTAGCTTTGTGATTTCAGAGGAGTTACTACTCCCTTCCATTATATTGGATTTGACTGTTCACCTGTAAATAAAAGAAGTGTTTTTGATCTCAAACACTTCTCCCTCCACCATTGGCTTAGCGGTGAGTGAATTCACATTTCTGAGTGAACGATCCCTAGAATTCTGTATCACCAAGCCTAACTGGAATAGGAACTGGTGTGAGAAATGACGTCCTTACCTTCCAGTCGCATGCCAACTTGAAGACACTTTTGAAATCTACAGAACGGACACTGTTTCCTGTGAGTCTTATCAATGCTGCATGCCTGGTTTTCTGCACAGAGGTACTTCTTGTCGTTTTGGACCGTTCTTTTGAAAAAACCCTGCAGGTAATTATGAAAAAGAAGGATCTCTTAGAGCTGTCTATAACCTTGACATTTTTTTTCATAAATACTACATTCTTACTTTTTTCACCTTCTATCTTTTGCATATTACACTTTTTTTGCATATAACTTTTTTCTGTTGTTAACAGATTTATACTTATACATACAAAACATGAAGAGATGTATTAATATGTTTTTACAGGGCTAGGCTACTTAAAAAGTAAATACAGGGTCTTCTTTTTTTCATACTGGTTGATTCGTGGATCCAGCCCCCAACTAATTTCACTAATGCAAAGATTAGGAACAAAGCAAACCGATACTGGACTGATCCCAGAAACCAAGCTGAAAATCATCCTTATTACAATTTGACAGGATAGAAGAAATTTTAAAATTAAAAATTTGAATGCAGATCCTAGGCATTGTTTGTGCATCAATGAAGATGCTCACGCAGCTGGTTATGAAAACAAATGATATTTAATTAATGTTAATTAATGTAACAATGATGAAGTAAGGTGAGCAGTATTCTCATCCAGTTAACCGTAAACAAATGCTCTGATTAGATTTTCTGAAGTGATATATTTAAATTTAGTTATTGTAAAAAAAAACAAAAAACATCTAAACTAATCTATCATCCAATTGCATGATAAAAGCATAAATTACCTTGCAGCTTTCACAAGTGAGTAGACCGTAGTGGTATCCTGAAACTGCATCTCCACAGACTGGACAACGCTCTTCTAAATGGGCAAACTGTCTAAAGTCCATTCTAGAAAACTCTGAAAAGAAGATGAGACTAATGACACATCAAGTTGACAGGCTTGCAGCAGATGAAACTAACTGTGAAAGCAGAAAACATATTACCACAACACCACACCGAGAGAGAGAGCAGAACGCCAGGGTTTAAGGGTGATCAGAGCAACACTGGGCTCTTAAAGCCTAGCAGGAGGGGCGCTCTCCATGGTGCTGCGCTCAGCCCAGAGGGTTGTACCATGGAGCAAACATCCAGGGTAACTTTGTGTTGTCAGGTGTACCTTCTTGATGAAAAATTAAGCCAACGTTGTACTTAAAAAAAAAAAGACTGGAAAAAAACTACAGATTCATCTCCTTTACTCAAGTAAAAATAATAAGGTACTGAAATATAGTGAAGTGCAAAAGTAAAAATGCATTTTTTTACTACAATTATAGACAATTATTTTGATTACTTGGCTAACCAAATAGGATTGTTTCCCCTTCTCCCCCTGCAAAGAGCTGGTACAGAGAAAAATTACCTGCACACAGTGTAGAATTGATGGCAAGTTTCACACAGAACAACAGACTGAACTGAACCATGGCCCTGCCTGAGGTGGATGGGGAATGTTTTGTTTTTGACTTACACCCTTTGTCCGCACTGCCTGGCGCTTAAACAGACTGGAAGGTTCAATGATTACTTCCGACAAGCCTCGCCGGAATCATTCCATAGGTGTACCTGCAGAAGGATCGCCCTCCAGACACTAAGAGTTTTCAATCAACCCAGCACGTTATTCTCTTACCGAGCAGCTCAGCATAAAGACATTTTATGAATCAAAAATAAAGTGCTAATACATATGCATTATAGCATAGACAGTTCTTCACTTTTACTGTAGCTTGACACACAAAATTTAATGATGCTAATAAAGTACAAATGAAGTGTTAAAGGTGCAGTGTGTTGAATTTTGAGACATCAAAAGTTAAAATTGCATGTTGCTGAAAACTCCTCACCTCACTTTCCCCTTCTAAACACACACACACAAAAACAGTGGTAGCCTTCAGTTATCTAGTTTAGATTATAGGAAAAAAATATGGCAGCCACCATTTACATTTCTGCCAATAGATCCCATTCACCTAGATATTGGACTTCAGCAAAACATTCTAAATGTTTGTTGAGTCAATTATCAAAAAAAAAAAAAAAAAAAAAAAAAAAAACTTAGATACCCATGAATTAATGCTGAAAATAAAAAACAAAATAAAGAAAAATGATGTGTTTATTTCTAAACTGACACACAGCATTGCCATCTAGTGGTTTTTGGAAGGGAGGAAATAAGGATCCAGTGGTTAACTGTCAAAGGCCGCAGAAAGGTCCACTAGGATGAGGACAGAGGAGAAAGAGGCTGCTCACCACTGGACTGGAGAATGTGACAGGGAGCGGGGTCAAAATAAAATTCAATACGTTTGTCACAGTTTATTAAAACATCCTTATAATACAAAGGCATCTACTGCGGTTTTGTTCATTCTATAGTAAATAAAATCTATTTATGAGGCAAGAATCTAACTTAAAACTTTACAAAAATAACTGTCACCAAAACTTCATACATGCAAACTAACAGGCAGTCAAAAGAGAATTGGGATGTGCTGTCCATGTAGACGTCGTATTAGTTTGATTGGTATATACAGAATGTTACATAGCTACGAGCTGTGCCGATTCCCTCCAAACATGTCAGAAGTTCCTATTGAATTGGTTCCAATTGTGAAAACACTGCCACAACACTGAAATGACGAACACATTAATAAAAAAAAAAGGACCTAATCCATGTATTTATGAATTGATGTCGAGACACTTGTGGTAAAAAAAAAAAAAAAAAAAGGGAAAATAGTGGTTTCTTGTAAACAATAATATTTCTTTTGTAACGGAGGGAGTGAACAAAGAAAAATGAAAAAAATAAAACACCAGTCATTGGTGCAACTTTGTACAATACTGTATTACCACACAGAAAACAACTAAAAACACAGACGAGAAGTGAACTTAAGAATAATAACTCAATAGACTAGATTTTAAGTTTTTTTATCCATAGTAATTAAGCTGAAGATTGACCTTTAATGCTGATATGTAACAGTCTGATCTGTATTTGAACAAATGAACAGCCTGCCAAATAATGAGGATGCTTCAGCAACTGGAAGGTCTTAGAAACACCTGATGTCTTGAAGTGATGCAGAGATTCACCGACTTAAGCTTAGGAGCTAAACAACAGGGTAAATTCAAGAAAACCTTTAGAACTGAAGTTTAGAAAAACAGCTGCGGCTTTTAAGAAACTTCTCAATTAACCCTGGGATCCATCGATACGATCGTACACTGAAACATGTGCCCATGACGTGCGGTTCAGTGTTCACCCAGAGTCATTCTAATTTTAAATTAATCGTGACGGTCTTCAAACATTACCTGGGTTAAAATAATTTACGTTTCTGAGATCATTTTTACTCAAGGAGGTTTAAAAAAGGTTCGAACAAACTACTACCACATTATTTTTACTTCTCACTAGTTCAATTAAGTAACAGCACTTTTGTTTGGTCACATATCCACACTGCTAAATCTTGTCTTTGACACAGTTCTTGGAAAAATGGCCAGGGAATGTTACTGTATGGGTAACAGAAGCATCAGAGCTCAGTGCTTGAGACTGACTTGTTTCCAAGGTGCAGACCATCAGTGGCTTTCAAGAATCAAATGTGATTATTCTCTGACCAGAACGTGGGCTGTTCAATTCCACCCCCCCAGCGCGCTTGGCCCAGACTCTGAACCCGATGACTGTGGCCACAGTGTATGAATGGTCATCAAGATGAGTCACACGCTAATACCATTAGCTCAAGCTGATTAGTGTGCGATTTTTGTATGTCCCCAAATTGAATAATGATTTGAACGTGACGGTGTCTACTTCTGATATCAAGGTCTGCAGCAAATGCTCGATATAGATGGTAAAGCCTCTGAAACGCTCATGAGACTTGAATAAGCTCGAGAAAGATCAAAAACATAAATTGCTCCACCTAAAATTAAACCTAGCACTCTAATAACTAGTTGTCATTTGAATAGAGAGAATAAAAGTGACCACATGTAGCTGGGTCACAGTTCCTCTGCCAATGTACAAATTGTACATGACGGAATTTGGGAAGGACATAGTGTTAGACTTACATTTTAAAGGGGGGTGTTAAAGCTAAAACACTGTACAAATGTGAAAATAATCATGTATTGGTGGGGAACAGAGTATTGTTTCTGCCGCCTGCCAGAATCTTAGGTATTGAATCATCACTGACATGGAAACATTTTCAGTGGACAATACATATATATGGTTCACAGAATCCAACAAACAGTGCAGTGTAACCTGGGTCCTGGTTTCTAACTTTTAAAAACAAACAGTGGTTCTCTACCCAGCCGTTGTCACCGGCTCCTGTAGAGACTGAAAAGGGAGTGGTTTACAGATTATCTGTGGCAACAGGAAGCATACTGGAAATTTCCAAACACAAAGTGCACTCACAGTTACACAAGTATATCACAGAAACATTTAAGGAACAAGGAGATATTTAACTTCAAAGAAGATCAGTACAAGCATGGAAAAATAATCCCACAAAGATTCCTTTTATATTTCCACCAGATGAGCTGAGGGGAGTCGGCCCTGCTGAGTGCAGCAGGTCACTCTGGACTCCTTCATCCAGAGTGACCTGCTCTAAGAGTCTGTCTGTCCATGGACAGTAAAGGCCAGGCAGGTGCCATCCATCACAGCAAAGTATCCTTCTATCTCCCAGAGGGCTGTGGTTAATTGTATTACATGGGACCAACAATTCACCATATTTTGAGGAAAAAACATTTTAAAATTGTGTTAGGTTCTCAATTTCAAAAGGCTTCTGTAAAACGCCCAGTGGCTATTTAAAAATCCATCTCATCAACGTTGTGCATGGCCACCACAGCCACACCTCCAGCAATTGCTTAATGTTCTCCCTCGTCTCTTGGAGTTTTCAGTTTCCTCAACTCAAAGCACATCTGGTGTTGGCCCAGAAATTGACTTTTTGTTATTTTTTCTGTCTTCTCAGTATGGTCGTTTTGGAGAGGTGGGGCATCACTGTTTTCTGTAGGTAGGTCACTAGTTGCGTACAGGTCTGTCTTGTTGTTCTCAGGAGGGGGAGAGGGTTAACAGGGTCCCTCAGGCCTCGGAGCTCAGGGAGGTCCTTGTTGGACTGGGAGGAAGGCGAGCGGCTGCGCTGTGCTCTGTGCGGAAACTGTAATCATACTTAACAGAGGGAGAGATACACATATTTTCTCATTATCAAAATATGTGGGGCCTCATTTAACACAAACCAGTAGTTTGCCTCAACTGTCTGTTTATCAACAAGTTGTGTCTTTATAGAATAACTAAAATTAACTTCACGGATCTGACTGTCATGTTGACTGCTTGCGTACATGACATGTTCCCACATCTCAGTGTCAAGGAATTCCAGTATACTTTCACATTACTGAATCCCTGCGAATTCCATGCAGGCATTCTTCTCTGTCGCTCACTCTCTAAGCAGTACACAAAGTCAGGTTATAGATCAAGGACCAACCAACACAACATTGTAGCATCTACACAAGGGGTGTCCAAACTTTTTGCCAAGAGGGCCAGATTTGGCGAGGTGAAAATGTGTGGGGGCCGACCATGGCATGCTTTTCATTTCTTCACATGGAATACAACTAAATCGAAACACGTTTTTAACAAAAATCCTTCTGCCTTTGACCACAAGTAGTGAAAACATTTGAAAAAAATCAAAATTTCTAAATTCAAAACTTTTGTATTTAAATTGAACAATAAATGAAAATGTTACTTGATTTTGAAATGGATATCAAAAATGAAAAATTATTCCAGTGAAAAAAATACTCAAATTTCCATTTGTCCTAGAAGGGGGTGGCCCTCAATGCCACTTTAGAAATGGGCTGGAGATTTGTTGAAATTATTTTTGGACACGTGTATTTTCATGAAAGACAGACTGGCAAAACACAAAGAAAAGAGGGGAGTATATAAAGCGAGAGGGGTAATGAGCAAACAATCAACAATCAGGGAAGACTCCTACAAAGACAGACACAGGAAGAACAGAAAACCCTTCCCAAAATAAAACAGGAAGTAACCAAAACACTAACTTCACTAGCACCGCTGATGGCGGAGCGCGTAACAGTGATGCTATTTTCATGAAAGACAGACTGGCAACAGACAAAGAGTATATAAGAGGAGACACAGGAAGAACAGAAAACCCTTCCCAAAATAAAACAGGAAGTAACCAAAACACTAACAACATATAATTCACTAGCATCGCTGACAGCCGCGCGTGACAGCGGGCCCGTCGAAATTAGAAGAAGGGCCACAACTTGCCACAGACTTTGGACATGCCTGGTCTACACTCATACATACAGTATGTAGCTCAGAGGCTCCAGACACCAGTAGTATCACCCGAGTATCATCACCAGTACCCAATAGAATACAAACACCCACATGAAACACTGAGAGTGACAGCAGTTCTAGCCACTCATTGATGAGCTGTTAGAACAGATGTCTGCTGTAGAGGAAGACATCAGAGGACACTGTGGGAGACTTTGTCAGATTTGGGGGTGACAGTTGCTCATGCTACCTTAGCGTAGTGTTTGTATATTATTGCACCTTCTGGTCTCCTTGATGCATCAAGTCTACATTCAATTCATCTGCGTAAGACATCAGCTGCTGCCTGGGTTCTCAATACAGAACACTGACAACATGACTGATGGAGATGATTGACAAGCTTGAATTCTGCATAAATATTAGAGAAGTGTAAGTCTACTCACCTCTTTCTCGATCTCAGTCAGGGACTTGATTGTGATGTTCATCAGATCCACCTGCTGCAGCTGGACATAAACAGAACTGGTGCATTAGTCATAAGTAGGCTTACTCCTCAACTCTATTTACTCCCTGTCTGCTCATTTCTGTTACATAAAACATTCAGGAGTGTTACAGCTGCAACTTACATCAGAGGAGGCGCAAGCAAACTTCTCAGATATCATGAAAGGCACTCCATCCATTGCTAAAAAAAAGACAAAATAGGGACTGTTACATTAATGCATCCTAACCAGCAAACCACAGAGCGAAAACATAAAGTGAAAACATAAATTCCACTCGTAAAGGTACGGTGCGTGGAATTCTGTGATCTTGCAATTGCATGTTGCAGTAGAATACAGAAACTGGAGGTTCCCCCTTGATTTGTGCACAGCGGCTCTGCCTGTGGTGCACATGCAAGGTGCCTGGCTTTTCCTTAATCACTCTCATAGGGCTTTTCAACCGAGCTGGTGCTAGTTCCAGGCAATGACTACGTCAGGAGGTGGGGTTATTGTGACGATCACAACATGGTTGAAGTGGTAGTAGACCCGGTGCTTCTTGGCACTGTGGTCATCTAAAGAAATACAGGGGATGTTGGACGGAGCCTCGTGGACCAGACTGGTGTACGAAAAGCTCCAGAAGGACACCTGCGGAGTGTCAAGTAACTCCTGAATAAACTCTAAAAAGTTAAAAAAGGAGTTCAGGGATGGCTACTTATGCTGTGACGTCCTGACGTTTTACTGTGGCGCAATGACGTGGCCCCAGCTCGGCTCCGTGCTGATGGAAAACCAAATTGGTTCTTGTGAAGAACATGATTAGAACCAACTAAGCACTAGCACCAAACTAGCACCTGGTTCTTTTGGTGGAAAAGCCCTAACAGTGTTACTCAATAACGTGAGCTTGCCATTGTTAAAATCACGATATTATAATAGACCTATACATTTAGCACATTCCTGGAGATTAAAGCTGTGGGAGAAGAGAATGTTGAGAAGACAGAAGTTATCACTGCTGACCTGAGATAGCATACAGGCTAGAGTTCTGGTGCTCATAATCTGGTCTGGTCGTGTTTTTCCCTCTGAAGCTAGCCGGTAGTGTCATGGAAATATGTCTTGGGGGGAAAAAATAAACACAAGTGTATTAAACATCTGGTTAGATCAAAGGATAACTAGAAACACAGTCTCTGCCAACCACCTTTCTCTGTTTTTTCCAGATAATAAATTCACTAAGACTTTTAAATTTCACCACTAATTCAGATATGATTCCAAAGCTTTAAGAGATTGCTTGGTGCTGGTCTTGACTTATCAAATAAACTGCGATCCAAATAGATCCCAGCCATGTGTGTAAAGGAATGCATATTTGTCAACAGATTTAAGTAAACACAGTATGAACGTACTTGGGCATGGGAGCTGTCGAGACTGGGGCTGAGCAGGAGGAATTCATATTCTGGATATTGTTGGTGGTTGGTGTATGCGTAGAATCCTGTGTCCGAGGCACATTCCCCATACGATACCAGATTCCCATGTTGTTGAGCTCTCTGTCAAACAAGCAAGTTCACACTATGAAGCAAAAAAATGAAAATAGCCAAAAATGTGAGGGGGATTCAACTGTATAAATCTACCTCTACAATGCCTAAAGTTGTCTTAACAACAACTTTTACTTCAACACACAAACTCCTTTATAAAATACTTGAGCATACAAACAAAAACAGCAGTATCTATAGCAGGGGTGGGCAATTAATTTTTATCAGGGGCCGGATGAGAAACCTGAATTGTGTCAGAGGGCCACCAACTTTCTTTCATTGTAAAATACTCAAATTAAATATTTTGAATAGCTGATACTGATAATCAGAAGAATAAAGCACTCTGTAAATATTTATATTAGGTTATGTGAAATTGTGGTGTATTGGTTAAATAAGAAAAACAATCATTGAACCAGTGCAATTTATTTTTAACTTGTTAATCTCCACAAACAATAACTTGTAATGTTTTCCACCTCATGTTACCTCTTCAGTGAGAATAATCCAGTCTGTTCTGGGCTTGAACAAGGGCATTGAAATCTGGCGGAATGTCTGAAGTGGCTATGCGAAGGACAGCTGAGAGGTGGTCATCAGTCATAGAGGATCTGTGTTTGGATTTGTTGAACTTCATAACTGAGAATGTCTGTTCACAATGATAGGTAGATCCAAAGAGGACTAGGATCCTCTGAGCATGCTTCCTCAGGTGTGGAAAGTTCTCCTCTTTGAGGGAGGAGTAAAAATCCAGCAGTGAGACTGACTTGAAGTGATCTGCCAGAAGTGTGTCAGACTGCAGATCTATGAGTTCCATCTGAACTTCACTTGGCGCATCATCCACACTGCAGTTGAAAGGAGAAGAGACCATGTGCATTTCACTCTCAAGAGTTTTGAAATCTTGAAATCGCCTTGAAAACTGCATGCAATGTTTCTAACATGGTTGAGTACTTTTGGAGGTGATCGCCTGATCTTTTGGCTTCCTTAAGTGTTGGCAAGTGGGTCAGAATGTTGTCCTTCACTTGGCTTAATAGAAGCTGCAGTTTTCTCATAAAAGCCTTCACTGCACTGTACATCTCATGCACAAAAAGGCCCTTGCTCTGCAGTTTGACATTAAGTTTGTTCATTCATTCACAGCGAATCCGAGGTCTGCCAACCAGTCTTCATCTGAAAGTTCTGAGACGTCATGACCTTTCTGAACACAGAACTCCTGAATCTGGTCTCTCAGGTCCCAGACACTTTTCAGAATCTTGCCAAGGCTGAGCCACCTAACAGTGCAGTGATAGCTTATGTCACCATGTTCAGCCTCATTTTCCTCCAACAAAGCAACAAACTGTCTGTGATTTAAAGCTCTCGCTCTGATGAAGTTAACTATTTTAGTGACAGAATCAACAACATGTTTCATTTTTAACACTGTCTTACACAACACTTCCTGATGTATGATACAATGCAAAAATGTCAATTTCTGATCAGGGTTCATTTCTGACACTTTATCCTGCATTCTCTTTAAAAGTCCAACATTTTTCCCGGTCAGATTTGGACAACCATCTGTTGTCACACCTGCAAGCTTGTCCCATTTCAGTCCTAACATGTCCATACATGCATTTACTTCTCTGAACAAGTCATTACCTGTGGTTGTCCCTTTTATTGACTGCATGGCTGCCAACTCCTCCGTGATTTGAAAGTCTGCGGTTATCCCACGTAAGAAGATGAGCAGCTGGGCGGTGTCACGTACATCGCAGCTCTCATCCAAAGCCAGAGAAAAAAAGTCAAAGTCGGCCGCTCTGTTCTTCAGCTGAAGCTCTAAATTTCCCGTGATGTCCTCAATCCGCCTCGTTACAGTGCGTCGGGAGAGTGAAACGTTCTCAAATGCGCCCTTTTTCTCTGGGCACATCAGCGCAGCAGAGTCCAATAAACACTCCTTAATAAACTCTCCGTCGGAAAATGCCTTGCTTTTTCTGGCGATTTTATGAGAAATGACATAACTTGTCCTGACGGCTGCATCTCTGGGAGTGTGAAGTTTAGTGAAAAATCCTTGTTGGGTTTGTAGTTTAGCAAGCAATGCATCAGACTCCCTTGCACGCTCTTCACCAGACAGGTTTCTGTATTTATCTTCATGCTTGGTCGTGTAGTGGCGATTCAAATTATATTCTTTAAACACAGCAACCTGTGTACCACAGACTAAGCACACTGCTTTACCTTTAATTTCTGTAAAGAAATATTTGGCAGTCCATGTCTTGTTGAAAATACGGCATTCGTTATCAACTTTTCTTTTCATGGGGTGTGCCGACATCTTGAGGGTACCCTGGCGAACAGCATCACCTTCACTCACTCAGGTGTATACGCGCGTGTATAGGCGCTACGTCTACGACGTGTATACGTAGTCAAAATAAAATATCAAAATAAAAGTTTTTTAAAAAATTGTTTAATTTATGGTGTTTATGATTGGCCTCACGCGGGCCGGACAGGGACGTACAAAGGGCCGGATGTGGCCCGCGGGCCGTAATTTGCCCAGGTCTGATCTATAGCATGGGTCTCAAACTTGCGGGCCCCCGTCCAATTGCAACCCACAGGACGATATTTTGCAGGCCCCACCTTGATATGAAAGTTAAATGTTAATGCGGTCCTCAAGTTTTATATGAATGGTACTTTTTGAGTGGAAGGTCCCTTTAAGCAGAGAAACATTTCACAAAAACAATGGTGTCGCCCACGTAACATCACATAGCCATCATGGAATTACTACTGCTAACTGTGTTTGAAATGAGCATGTTTACTACAACTAGCTTCAGCTTACCTCCACGTGATTAAAACCACTCACCCTATAAAGGTGTATTGAGGGGGGGCCTGCTTGGAGCGTCCCAGGATGCGGATGTCACAGATGGCTGCCTCTGTAGAGTCCCTTGGAATAAACTTGATGCAGAGACGCCTCTTCCTGAAAGCCTGCTCCTCTAAGGGAAGGACAAAAGACAGGAAGACTGAGCAGTATCACTTCACCCAGCTCATTTACTGCACGAGAGGCGTGCCTCTTCTAGCCACGTCTTTTTTATTGCAATATTGGCACCAGTTACCAAAACCTCACAAATCTTGTCGTCTTTCTAAGACATGTGAAAATGCATCAATTTTTCTGATGCACTGACCACTGCCACTACCATTCCCTTAATTTATTTTATTCATTTCTTTCTGTCTCATCTTATTCACTAAACATCCTTTTCTGCACCACTTACCTAATGTGTGCGTTTTTCCGCCTGCACTAGGGGAATACTCACAATGCCAATTTCAAATATTTACACCTAACAACGCTGATGTATTGCTATAAGTATTTGTCACTGGTGATGGTATTTATTATAGTTTGTGAAATGAATGCAATGTTGTAGTGGTTGTTGATTTTCAGACATTCTCTAACACAGTGATGCTATCAATGCTTTTATCTTTACTTGATAACTTACGAGTGTCAACTGTCTCCTGGATCGGGATGAAGCCCACAGGCAGCGTGTCCTTTATATCTATAAGCTTCATGTCCACAAGAACATTGCCTAAATGGCTCTGTGGAGGATAGCAGAGGGGGAGGGAATGGATTAAGAGACATTATTGTAGAAAAAGCCCAAGTTGGAACAAGTTGTACAAACATAACATTCCAGGAAATTGGAATAGACTAGTGATCGAAATCAAACCATCCACCAAAGTGTTTTACATACATTTTATATACACGTTCAAGTAGTATGACACGCATAGCTGGAGGATAATGCGAGTTTACTTACATTTTCTTTAGAGAAGACCCTGGTAAAACAGAGGTAACGGGTCACCTTAGATTTAAAAAGGCCATCTTTCCATAGGTCAGCATCCAGGCCATCTGTTGTTGTTGAAACCTGTGAACAGTCAGAGGACACTTGTTATTACAACAATGTCTTACTCAGTTCATTCAAGTAGAAAAATATCACAGTTTACAGGCTAAAATCTTGATATATTTCACTATTTCTTAAAAGGTAGTTGTTTGTTTAAGCTTACTATAAAACATGATTATGTGATTGACTGTGATTATGAGGTTTCAAAATATACAAAGTAAATCTGGGGTGGTTTTGTCACATCTAGAGGACAATTTTTATTACCACAATTGAATCCAGTATTTCCAATTATTATCTTAACTCTTACTGCCTGGCATTTTGTTCCACCGTGGTTTTATACTGAACCAAAATAATTTTTTCACCTCATGATAATATAGAACTTTTGTGTATTTGTGTGTGCATATCATAGATTAAAATTTTTTTAGTAAAAAAAAAAGTGAATTATTTTGGTTCAGGTTGAGTTCTGCGTTCTGTGACATACCACATCATATCCTGTGGGTGCCCTGTTCCTGGAGGCCACCACACCGACCCCTGTGATTGGATCCATTGGCATCTCTGGCAAAGCTTCGGAAAGTTCCCGAACCTCTGGCATCTTTGTAGAATTCTGAAACCAAAGGTGTGAGAGGAGCTATTAAGATTTTATGCCTTTTTTTTTTGTTCACAATCATCAACGCTATATGAGGAAAAAGACGCATGGCAAGCAACATCATCGTATTAGTCCATATTCAAAAATCTCAATTTTGAAAGATTCAACAAGCTGCAGGGTCTTTAATGATTTACTGCTGGAGCATGATAGTAGGGAATTACAGAAAAGAAGTCTGGATGTAACAAATGCATGGACTATTTTAATAAAATAAATTAAAAGTGAGTATGCACTGCAAGGCATTAACCTACAACAAAAAATAGCCCGGCATAAACTACTTAAGTCCCACACCAAAATAAGATTAGTGAAAGGGCATGTCTACAAGTCATCTCCTAGACCAGGCATGGGCAAACTACGGCCCGGGGGCCATATGTGGCCCGTTAAACGTTTTAATCCGGCCCGCCGAACTTGAAAAAATTAAATGAATAAACCTTGTTAATGTTTTATTTTGCCTGCAATTCTGATGTTTTCAAACTGTGGTGGTTTTTAAGGAATACTACATTAGCCGTCACTTTGCCACAAAGCACGTTAACTATGTTAGCATAGTTATATGCTAAAATAATTAGTTCAGTAAGTTAT
>JAFBJW010001346.1:0-13363 GCA_016785235.1 Pseudorhombus dupliciocellatus | reverse complement strand
TGTGAGAGGACATCTTTGTCTTATTGCTCCACCTCTCTCTGTTAAAAGATGCAGACGTGTCTTCGCTCACCTGTACACTGCATATGTGTGGTAGTCATTGAGGTTGGCGATCCTGTCCTCCAGCTTGAGGCTGCGCTTACACTTTGCTATGCTGAGGCTGAACAGGTCAACGTAGGCGTCCAGCGAGAACTGGTACATGGGGTCGATGTGGCTCATGTCATTGAGGATGAGGAAGAGGATGGAGGCCCGCTGGGCACATGGGCGGTAGGCCTGGAAACACGCGGTACTTCAGGGTCTATACACATGCTACTAGTTCATCAAGGTAGCCCATCTGCCTCATAATGGACCTCTCTCGCAGCGTCGATGATGATTCCATTCTGCTCGCTGCTCTCCAGCTGCTCGGTGACCTCAGTGGCGGTGACTGTGGACATGTGAAGGGTGTTCACCAGCTGCACGTCATCCAGCAGGGAGCCCACCTCCTCATTCAGCAACCTTGTCGAGTAAACACACACGCACACACGTTCGGTCCACTGTGTGACACCAGTGTCTATCGAATCAAGTGACAGGTTTAGAAATACAGCCAGGCGACCTGAGGATCTCATCCTCCAGCTGCTGCAGTTTCCTCCTGCCAGAGGCCATGCTGGTCACCAAGGAGTCCTTTCGTTCTTCAAGCTCTGGACGCTCCTTACACACCACCATGCCCAGCAGCTGGGCTTCCAGTCCCTGGATGTGAACACGCACGCACACTGAGGATACACGTGGGGGAAAGAACACAATACTGAGCTACCACACAGATGCATGCACGTGCACACCTGCTCTCTGACGGCAAAGTTGACTATGTTGGTCTTTGTAGAAACCTCAGGCGAGTAATGGGGGTTCGAGAGCTTGGTGGTGATGTAGAAACGAAACTCTGGGTTGTACTCCACGTCCTTATCGCCCAGCCTCAGCAGCAGCCTGCCGCCTGGTGAAAACACAAAGACCCAGACGCTGAAGGGTTTCCTCCTTCACAGCTTTTCTGATGTGAATGTGTGAGACTCACCGATCCGCGTCAGGGTCCTGTTGAGAATCGGCTTGAGAGACGGATGAAAGTCCTCCTGTGCGTTCTGCAGCAGAACAGGGTGGCCGAACTGGACGGCCTCCTCCAGCACACGCAGGCACACGTCTGGCGTTTGGGAGTCGATTACTTTCAGACCCTGGAATATGGAAATTCATCATATACGCAAAGTTTTAACATTTCCATTCATTATCAGTGGCAATAAATGGGAAATAGAATAGGAAATTGTAACATAAATATATGTGTGTCCTGTGCAGACATTTGAGTCTGACATGACTGTTCCATTTTCAGGTAAAGACTCAATCAGAGAATCAGAGAACATGGAAGCTTTGCAGCGACTCACTCTTTGCATCTCCATGTTCTTGATCCACTTCAGGGCCTGGCCTTGAGGGTCCACCATCAGTGGCCATCTTGAAAGAAGGGACATATATTAACTTGTATTTACAGTTCTGTGTTAAAAAAACTAACCTGCTCTTCATATACTGACCCATGTCCGCGGGTGACGATAACCCCATTCTCAGTAGAGAAGACATCGGAGGGCAGGCCCTGAGAGTTCCAGTCCCTCACTGTGGTTGGTTTGGACAGAAAATCTCCAAAACTGAACCCTGGTGAGAACGGGATGTTCATGTTCTTTACCTGAGCAGAGGGAGGAAAAGGAAGGTTTTCTTGGACACAGTAGAACACTTTAATGGGATACTCTTATTTTCTTAAGTTGATAAACAGTAGCTGAAGTGCGGGGGGGGGGTATTGGTAGCTCACCTCCTTCATCCAGATGGTTAGCAGCTCATCTCTGTAGGTGGAGAGAAAGGGCCCCATGTAGGAGACGAAAGACACAGCAAGCAAACAGTCTCCTACAAGATATCCCATGCTCTCTTCGAGACCCTGAAGGAAACACATGGATTACTACAATAACACACACCACGTCTCAGTCTGTGTGTGTGTGTGTGTGTGGGTGGTCTTACAGTGACCCTCTCCCCCCAGCGGTCCCTTTCTCTTGCAAGTCCAGTCAACAGTTTATCGGCTCGGTCCAGTTTCATCGCCATCTCCTCTGCCTTCTGCCTCAGTCTCTCCTTGGTGGCCTGCTTCTCACCGTGCTGCCTCTTCAGCTCGTCAAGCTTTTCTTCCAACTGCATGAAAACACACACACAGTTACACTGGTCCAGTTGTGCATGCGCCGGCCTACAACAGCACTGCAGTGAGCTCCGTACCCGTCGCAGGTTGTTCTCGCCCTCCTCCAGCGCAGCCTGTTTCAGGGCAAGCTGGGCTGTGGCCGCACTCAGACGGGCACGCTCTGAATTCAGTGCCTTCGACTTCCACCCATACGTCTGGAGGAACAGTGCACACGTACACAGATTTAGTTTTGGGTCAGGGAACACTTGCTTTGCAAGAACGGGTGTTTGAAATTTTGTTAGTGTGTGTGTGTGTGTGTGTGTGTGTGTCTATGCTTACATGCACGGCTGTCACCCATATGCAGAGGGACTGGGCAACTAGCGACACTTTGCCAACGGCCTCTGGCTTGAAGTCGGGCTGAATGCAGTATTGGCCGAGCTTCCTCATCACGCGGGCCGACATATTATCTTTGTCAAAGTCAGTCAACATGTTGATGAAGCTGGAGTCAGCTGCCAGAAACAAAAAAACAAAACATTAAAAACACATTTCCCAGTGACTCTCTGAAATCTGTATTTTTCTGTCCTCCTACCCAGCTGTGCCCGGGCCTCCACCCAGATGGGCTCCTTTCCCAGGAGGATCATGACGGCCTGCATCACCTTGTCCACCAGCGCTGGGGGGCAGGCATATGACCTCATCTGTGCCATGTCCTTTTTGCTCAGGGACTCCAGAGCCTTTGTGAAAGCAGAGGATGAATAAGAGGAAGCGTGGAGAACACACGGCAGTACAAAGTCAGCAGGACACTGATGTACCTTCGCGGCTTCTTCCAGCCCCAGCAGGGCCTCGTCCAGGGCCCTCTGTGCATTGTGAACCATGTCTCTACACTGCAGCTCCTCAGCCACAGATTTCTCATAGTTGGCGCTCACCACCTGGACACAGTCACGCATGAAAAAACAGATATAAACCCTGGAGATATGAGCGAAATGAGGGCTTTGATTAAACTATTCAGTTTGCCTTCAGCTGCTCGTCAGCCTCCATGTTCTCCTGCATGACGACAGACAGGTAAGTGTCGTATTGCTCCGGGAACTCCAGCACTTGCTTCCTGGCCTGCTGGAGCTCCACCAGCATGGCCTCCACCTTCACCCGGAGGTCGCTGATCTTGATGAGGCCGTTCCGCAGCTTGCTCGCCTGCTCCTCCAGCTCACTGCGTTTCTCTGCCAACAGCCTGGACGCACAAACACACAAAATGGCGTGGAGTGTTTCACATAACCATCTATGCAGTCCAGATACAAGTTGGTGAAAAAGGTGTCTACTTTTTGTATCCAGACACCAGCTCCAGGTAGTTGGTGGGTGTCACGTAATTATGTCGTCCCAGCTCCAGCTTCATCTTCTGGGAGACCTGTGCCACTGACTGGTGAATGGTCACAAAAACACTGGCAACCTTTGTCTGCATCTGCAAAATCACAAAATAATAACAATGTACTTGTTATGTTGTCCTAAAATTTGAATTTTATTATTAGGGGTCCAAGCAGCGACGGCTGCAGTTCTCACCTCTTCCACGCATCCAAGCTCCAGTCCGTCTAATTCCCTCTGAGCGACCTCCAGCAGAGCGTCTTCGGGCCACTCACAGTACCAGTCGACGGTGGTGCATTTGACGAGCGCTGGGAACTTGCAGATACGGTTTCTGTTGCCAAACAGTGATTTTTGACTTTAATAAAAAGTTAATTTGATGGCTTAATGCAGGTTAGGCCAGATGAGAAAAGAGGAGAAGGATAGGATGAAGAAGGGCTATTATATGAAAGTGTTGCAGGCAGAATTCACCTGAAGGGCGCTGCAGCGGGGTTCATACAGAGCACCATGTGAAGGTTGTTCCTGACTCGCTCTGTTAGGTATCTGAACAAGGACTCAGGAGTCTCCACCACCTTGTCTTTCCTGGCAGACTCCGACAGAGCATTGCACACCTAAAGGCAAAGTGACATGTTATGAGGAGGGGAATAACATGAGGAAGATGCCTGGTCTGACTCTCCCGCTGCGTTCTTCACATGGGAGAGTTAAATAAAACATTAGAGTCAGTACAGACCTGAACAAACTCATCCTGCTTGTAGAGGTTAAGCACCTCTCCTGAGCTCAGGATGTTGTTGATGTCTTCGAGGAAGGATTCATCGACGAGCTGGGTGTCACTGAACAGGAAGACAGTGGGTTTGTTGTCCACACCAGTCAGACGATACAGCTTCTTGATGTCTGAGCACGAGGACAGAAAAAAGGCAACTTCATACCGAATATTCAGAACTCACTGTGAGCCAACCTCTGCACGCCATGTGCTTGGTCTCACCTTCTCTGAACTCCTGTCTGCGGTACCGCTTGGCGACCTCCACCTGGAATACCTGGTGCTCACAGATGTAAGCGGCCATCTTTGACAGACTCTGCCGACCAGAGGTCCCAGCTCCGACCAGCAGCATGTTGCCCCTCGGCTGACTGATCACACGTGCTATACGGGTTACTGCGGAAACACAAATCCAGTCGTTGTGTTACAGGACGTGCAGGGGCAGCTCTCCTATTGACTGTGGTAATGTACTGGATGGATGGGCACCGTGGGTTGAACCATCGGGGGAATTTTGTCCATTTAGAATGTGGGTGTTGTGTACTGAGACGCACTGTGTTCAATGGCGTCTCGGAAAAGCACCAGGCTCATGGGCTCGACGCCAGGTGTCAGGTTGTAATCCTCCAGCTTGATTTCTATGAACTTCTTGATATCCGGCAAGTCCCTCAGGCTTTCATACACGTGACCCTCATTCAGGAAGTCACCTGACACACACACACACAGTAAGTATAAGTGTCATCATGTGAGACTGATATCACTGTCTGCATGCACAGTGCCTCTGGAGTAAATGTATGTGTGTGCTACTGTACCGAATATTGGTGGTTGTTCGTTGGGGCATATGCTGTGGAGGGGGAGCCCAAAGACTGAGCCGAGGATCTCTCTGATCAAAGCAACAAAAGCCTCTTTGTCACTGTGATCGACGAGCCGGTCGGAGAAAACCCTGCGATGGGCAACAGAGCATTAAACTATATTATTCTATACTACACTATGCTATACAACCAATATAAATACCAATATGAAAACACAAAAACTTGTCTTACCTGAAGCACTCATGGATCCAAAGTGTTGTGATGTTGATTTTGGTCTCATGGACATCCCGGTTAGCTCTGAGAAGACCCTGAAACACCTGGTGGGGGATGATTTAAAAAACACTTTTTAAAACATGATTTAACCTTGTATGGTTGGGCACTAAATCTAACCCGGCCACAGTATTGGTCTTCTTGTGTACCTTGGATATATCCCTGAGGTTGAAGTGATAGTGTGTCTTGGCAGGAGTGGGGAGGAACCTCTCTCTGACAGCATGATACAGTTCTATGGTGGCCTGAGTCAGAGTCTCTCCGATGGGCTTCACGTCCTCCTGAAACCGCTGGAGTTTTTGGTTGATCATGGTGCTATAGATCCGCTCGACCTGCGAGTCCTGCATGGACACCAGATGGACATTTTAATGATGTCAACAGGTTTGGCAGAAACATTTCAGAAGAGAAGGAACATCACTTACATCCGGAAAGGTCATATTGATGAGGTTAAATCTACTCTGTAGGCGGCCAGAGATGTGAGTCCTCTCTCCACCAGGGGGCCCCATGGACGCCAGCAAGACCATGTCCTTACAAAGAGGGTTAGGGTTAGGGACACAGCAGAATCCTCACTCCAACCCTGAACTGAATACTCCTTCTTACCTTGACAAACTTCTGGCTCTGTTTCTGGCTGTCGTACCAAAAGCCATAGTCGATCCAATGGCGCAGCAGCTCCAGCGGCGGCTGGGCGCCGAAGGGGTCATGGGCCGGCATGTTGAGGTCATCCAGGAAACAGAGCAGGCGCTTCCCACCTGCTGGCATATACACGCCTTTGGTTCTCTTCTCTACTCGGCTCTCCACTATGGCTTGGATGTTTTCAGAGGTGGTCTGGAGAACACAGAGAGACCAAGGCCAAGGTTGTGGTTCACTGTGTGATTCACTTTGTGTTCAGGTGGAAAACACAGACCGACCTGTGAGGACACGTTGACAGTGAGGGCAGCCCAAGTGTTATCCAAGCCCTCCAAGACACTCTGGGCCACTGATGTTTTGCCGGTGCCCACAGGCCCAGTGAGCAGCACTGGGTACTGAGCCAACACCAGAGCCTTAACCAGGTAACTGTAGCGCAGAGTGTCCACTGTAGGAACCAGGATCTTATGGAATGGATCGCTGCAAAGGAGGGCAGATACAGATATGTTGCAGAAGGGTCACACACATATACTGTTTGTGTACACAAGGTTTCCTACCTGATATTGTAGCGCCAGTCCTTCGGCAGCTTCCCTTCAAACGAGATCCAGGTTTTGTACTTGGTGTCCACGAAAAATTCATAAACTGTGTCCTGAAAGAGTTTACGCGTAAGATTCAGAGAATGTCAGTCAGTCAGATTTCTGAACCTGTAACATGTGTCATAAACATTATGCTGGAGAGAACACCTGTCTGGGAAAGCTGCCCTCGATGTCTCGAAGGAACATGTCCATCTTCTTGCGTCCATCTTCATCAACAGAGGCGCATACGGACCAGATGAGGCTGAAGATGAACCAGAGCTCCACCATCCTGCCCAGGTCGTTTGGGTCTGAGGTATTCACCTGGAACAGGAGGAGATTTATTTGCTAATGTAACGTGGTGGAGGTTTCTAGTCCTTGTCTTTATTTTGATCTCAACCGGTGACGGCAGAAAACAAAGAGGTTACCCCGTTGCTGGGCGTGGCCAGAGAATCATAGAGGCGACAGAGAGAGGTAACTGCATTCATCTCAGTGACGGGGATCAGCTCCTTACAGTTACACTTCTTAAAGTTCAGCGTCCTCTCCATGAATTTCTCAAACAGACTCTTCAAATGTGTGACTTCCGCCTGTGGAGATATGGAGCAATGTCACCAGATGAAGTTAATTTTGTTATTGTTGATAATATCTTTACGTCTAGCAGAGCACCAGCAGCAAAAAAAAAAAAAGCATCTTGTACCTTGTCCCGCTTGTCCAGCCAGGACTGGACATAAAGCTTCCAGCCCAGGTCAGTGTAGTCGCTGTAGACCATCCCACAGCGAGACACCGTAGCAGGAGACGCCATCGCCAGATCCTCCACTTCAAACAGCAGGGACACCTGAGACAACAGAATTCACAAATACATTTCCATGGCCATGACATGACCAAGTCAATAAACCTCTATGATTAAATCCCATTAGTTAGTGTCAGCGAGCGCAGGGGAGTGTGTTTGAGTTTCTCAGCTCATTAGGTAAATTATATTTACAGCTCCTTCCCCCTCTTTTATCACGCTCGCAAACACAGTGATGATTTCTTGGCTAACACTTTGTTCCTGGTCTTGCACGAGCCAGAATTTCACCTTAATGAATCAAACGAACTGAGCGCTGGCTCTCTCGCTCTCTTGCTGTGAGCCATTAATCCGGCCCTGTCTTTGGTTTTGTCAGATTTATGAGACAGAAACAAAAACAGTGTTTTTCATCTGAGAATTTTTAGCATCTGCCCAGAACAAATCTGACATAAAACATACGGTTTGGCAGATTACTGCCTGATACAACTTGGCAATATGAATTCCATCATAACACTAAACCCGGGAGCTGTGTGATTTTTCTATACAGCCCGTGGTGTTGTCGCCACTCACTTATGTCCTCACCTGTTCGGGCATGGAGATTCTCTCTCCATTGACGAGTGTGAGCACCTTGCTGTCATCCATGACAGAGTCCATACGCTCTATCCACAGTGTGTCAACAGGTCCGTCAAACACAATCCACTTCTCATCTGGTTTCTCATCTGAAGCGCGAGGAGAGGAGACAGAGCTCAGAATGGGCCATTTGTTCACCATTTTAAAACAATAGGATTAACTTGTTTGCGGGATGTACGATACCTGCACACACTGATCTCATGAGAGAAGACAGCAACCCATCAGTCCACTCATCACTGCAAAGGTCCTTTTGTCCATAAAGTTCTCCCACACTCATCGCCTTTGGGTTCAGAGGATGAGTCTGCAGCGTGCAAGGGTTGAAAGAGGAAATCGTGTAACTAAGTCTGTATTTCTGTCAAATGAAAATTACCATGACCATTATTTTGCACCCACCTGTACCGGCTGAAAGCCAGGCACTTCCTTTCGGTGCAGGCTTGTGAGTGCCCTCTGTAGAGTCCTCCAGGTGACAGTCTTACCGCTGCCTGTCTTTCCCACCAGCATGGTGGAGTGTCTGGAGTTTTTGGTCTCATAAAGTTGAATGACCTTGGTCACGGTGAAAGGAGTCACCTGCAAATTGCTGTGACGAAGCTCCGCCCCTATGGCCTCTTTCAACTGCAGCAAAACGACGGGAAGCGAGTGATGGTGTATTTTATACACAGAACTTTGATCCAAGCATCATTTAAAGCCTAACCTAAAGCAGCTTACCTTGTCGTTATCTATGATGGGAGTTTTTACATCGGGGAACAAGTCGTGGGTGATACGATGAAACAGGGGCACGTCGATGGAAGTCAACTTAGGGATGGTCATGTCCTTCAAAGCCATTAACAGGATCTGGGACGGGGAGAGGAGGGATTTTACGAATAAAAAGTAATGTCTAGATGACTTAAGAACAGGTGGCTGGTTCGTTCAAACCTACTTCTTCATCTGTATTTTTGGGGCAAGAGAGCCGCATCTTTCCTGCATAACGAAGCATGGAGGTGAGAGCACGCAGGCCAAAGTCATAGTGGTCCCACTTCGACAGCTGCTGCGTGGCCAGGGAGTACAGGGTGCACACCTTCCTTGCCAGGAGCTGCGAGAACAGAAGATGGAGGATCAGGAAATTGTCATAGAAGCCAAAGATTGACTTGTAGGACAGTGTAGCAGGAGAGCATGAAAATAAATCACATCCACCTAATGGTAGTGCAATATTACAGTATCAAAACAAAGCAAACTGCTTCTCTGCGGCATACCTTGCAGTTTCTGAAGCCCTCTCCAAAGAGCATGACTTCAGCAATTAAAGTCGAGTCTGGCACCACCATGGAGATTGGCCTGAACATGGACTTGAGGATGTGTGGAAGCTCAGAACCCCCCATGTAATCTAAAAAAAACACCCAGAGAAAATCTTTTACTGAAAAACAGGGACAGAGCCAATTCTGAAAAAATTCATTAAAAAAAAAATTCAACACATATTTGCATTGGCTTACCAGGCGTCATGGTGATAAAGATGCCACAAGACGAGACCAGATGTGTGTGCTGTCCATTAAAGTGCATGTGGGACTGTGCAGCCGAGAGGGCAGACAGGATGGAGAGGATCTGCTGGTTCAACACCGACAGCACCTCCACGTTGATATGGTTGAACTCATCAAAGCAGCCCCATGCTCCTGTCTGCACGGGGTGGACACAACGACACGCATGCAGAGAAGTCTGCGGAACACAGCTGCACCAGTCTTGTCCTCACCCCCGTCCTTCCTACCTGTGCCAGGCCACAGTAAATGCGCTCCATGGATTTGTAGTCCAGTCCCTCAGAGCAGTTGACGACAATCACATACATTGCCAGGGCTTTGCCTAAGTCCTTCACTGTCTCTGTCTTCCCGGTACCTGCCGGGCCTTTCAGAAAGCCCCCCCGGTGCAGATGGAGCGCCGTGGTCAGTGTCATGTAACACCTGGACGCGATCAAAATGACAGAGATGTGGGGTTTCCAACAATAGTAATTAAAACATTAACTATTATTATACGATTCAATTAATCAATCAACTAATAATAAATGTTGAGGGTGATGATGACCTGTCTGTAAGTGGAGTGATGATGAGACGTCCGGAGTTGCCCAGGTACTCGAAGCCGTACTGGAAACAGGCGTTGGTCTGCCGGATGATGCAATCATCCTGTTGGACAGGGTGAGACAGAGACGATATGGACAAGTCCAGTGAGGATTTTCTTGGCTATTTTTGAGTTTGTCCCATGTCTCGTCTATTTATTCTCAGAACACACCATCTCCCAGTAAAGCCGCAGCTGACTGAACCAGTAAAACGAGTTGACGTCGTTGCAGCCGGCGTCGGCCAGCTTGTCAATGACGTCCCGACCATGAACCTCCACGGTGACCAGCGGGACGATCTTCAGACGCAGCTCTTTGGACAGGCTACCATGAATGATCTCTGAGTAGCCGTGAAGTATGGAGGCCTGACAAATGATATGGTGTGTTATAAAACCATCAGCAGAAACAATCCTGAAGAGGTCAGATTAAAACCGACATCTCGACATCTGTACCCACCTGCCGCTTTTTCAGGGACGCGAGAGAGGAGTTATCCCCTCTCTGCCTGCATGTGATGAGACATTTTTCGACATCTGCGGTCCACTGGATCTGACTGCCAGTGATCAGCATCTGAAACAGGCAGAGTGCACCACCACGTCAGTCACTACATCAGTGAAAAACAGCAAAATAATTGAATTGAAAGACTATGTAAGGACCTGTCCGGGCCAGTCTCTGATCCATCTGTCTCTGTGCTTTGTCATCATCTTCAGAGCCACAGTACAGCTATTCAGATTCTCCCTCAGTGTGTGGCGCATGGCCTTCTCAACATCACACAGCCAAACCTGCATGCACGACATCATATTCCGACATTACCAAGCCAAGAAGCTTTGTGTTATTGTCAGTAATCCTCATCATCTCTGTACCTCCACAGGTTTGTTCAGTTTAACTGGCTTCATGAACTCTATGTACTCCCCATCAGAGGAGAACATCCCCATGGCTTCTGGCTTGTTGAGCACCTGTAGAAAACAAACACCATGGTTATCTGTTCTAGAATATCCACAGAAAAGTGTTATAGTCAATCCAGGTGCCTCTAATTATTCACTTCCGTGCCTTTTCAATGCGCAGGCGCTTGATGTTTTCAAAACACTTCCTCATGTGCGGTTGTATTGCCTCGGGGTTCTGTGAATGGCCCAGGATCTCCAGCACGTCATCGTTGGACAGGAAGTAGAATCTTGGAAATATCTGCCTCCGGGACTCCAGGTAGGTGTCCAAGGCCTTTTGGATCTCCTCCAGCTTGGTACTGATCTCTGACAGCTTCTCCACCAGGCCTGAAGGACAGAGAGGGGACGCTGACTCTGACTGCTCTGTTGTCACATAGACACTCTGTCATCAAACTGTGTGGTCATACCAGGGTGGTGGGATCCCTGTATGGCGTTGTTATCCTTATGAAGTCGGCCCATGATGATTTTCCAGCTGGAGCTAACATCTTCAAAGTCTTTGCACTTATGAGGCAGCTGCTCCCTGATGTCCTTGCCCTGGAAAATGTTCTGTTGGGATAAAAACAAAAAGACAAATGGAGTTCGAAGAGTGCACACACACACACACACACACACACACACACACTCCACACTTCTGGCTATGCAGGCGCCCATGGTAACATCACAACTCCCAAAATATACTCTCCCTTTATTAACCAATGAACACAGCTAATAATTGCGTACTTCATCAAGGGAAGAATATTCATGGAGAAAAATGAAAAGCCAATCATAGAATGATGAATATCCACGCAGAATAATGAATCCAGTGTTTCCTGCACCTCCAGATAAATCCAGTGACGCTGCACAGTGAGGATCATCTCCACGACTTCCAGCACCTGGGACAGCTGACATTCCCAGAAGTCCACCTGCTGCTTGAAGGCTTGGACAAATCGAGACGCCTTCATTGTGGACAGAATCACTTGGTTGTCATCCAGGGCCTGGAAAACCTTCTCCGTGCTCCTGTGGGAGGGGAACAGAGTCCAGAGTTAAATTGACTGCTAATGTTTTTGTTTGCTGCAGACAAACTTAAACTCTCATTTTGGAGACATAATGGAGGCTCAACTTCATGACGACAGTTTCCAGCCTGGACTATTTCTTGTTAACTTGATTTGCACCCATGTTTGTTTTCTAACCTCAGCCTGTAGTGGCCTTTATCTTTGTAGGATACTATGTCCAGGAAAATGTCCTCCCATGTCTTGGAAATACTCTCCAAACCCTGAAATAGGAAAGCGTAATGTTAACAAGCAGGGGATGGCCAAATCGCCTTTTTTCCAAACAGAGCCAGACTGGACCTGTTCTATGGACAGCTCCTTGATGGCGGCTCCAGTGATCGCAGAGATCTTGTCAGCGTACTTGTCGAGGCCTAGAGACATCATCTTCTGCAGGGTGAACTCAGCACTTGTTGGGTTAACAGAACACTTTATCTCTTTACTGATCTGGTTCCAGTGCCTGCAAGAAACAACCAGGATCTGAATGCAGACATTCCTGCCCCATCATGCATCACTGAATTACTGCAAAACAGTGGAATGACATGTTTTATATAAACAGTCGGTACCTGTCTCTCATAGCTGGGTTCCTCATGTCCACAATCAGAGGGAGGATCCGTCTGAACTGAACAATCCTGTCTTTACAGGAATCCACGATGTGCCAGTCCTTTTCCTTCAAACATACAAAGCACACGTCAGTACGCCTGTGTGATGTGGTGAAGATCTCTCAGTATGAAGCACAGCCTACGGCCAAACTGAAACCCTGTGACGTGTGAACCTGAGGTTCTTTCTTAAGTTTCCTGAGTTTTCGGAAGATGCCTAGCGCTGTGCTCTCCATGTCCTCCGTCCGCAGCGTCGCAAACTGGCCGACCTTCCAGATGTTCCAGCTGGAATTCCATTCCTGTGCGATCTCCCAGACTTGCTGCAAGTTGTCTATGTCCTAAAGAACACACACACACACACAAAGTCCCTTTTGAGAACCACTGTAACATCTTGGAGTGAAATTCAGGCTGGTGCGTTCATGGTCTAATGTCCTGTCAGTTTTCTGTCACAATATATTATCACATAGTTGTAGCACTGTGAGGGTTGTGTGGGGTCAGACCTTCTCTAGAGTGCAGATCTCTTTCGAGGCGGGCTGCTCTATGTCGAAGAAGCTCAGCCCCTGAAGGATGGAGCTCTCCTCCAGCTTTAGAGCCTCCAGGTGGCTGCGGCGCTCTGATATTTGCTCCAGAGCCGACTCGGTGCTGAGTGCACTGTCAAATGGACCTGGACACAAACATGCAAAATGTAAGGAGCTATATTTACATGATAATGCTTAGAACCAAACATTCACACACAAAGGCAGAGGAACAAAGAGCAGACATGATTCACACTGTATATCTTA